>PVKU01001468.1:0-299216 GCA_004027475.1 Anoura caudifer
GGGGGGGGGGTAACATTTCATTCTTAAACCAAAAAAGAAAAAATAAACATATGCTACTACTTCACATGATGGATACATATCAATCTCGGATTAAAGATTTGGAATGGGCTGAAAGTCAAAACTGAAAAATGTTTAGAGGAACATAAAGGTGAGTTTTTCTCAGTCGAGCAGTCTTCCTGAGCTCAAAGATAATGCTACCTTTCACCGCACAAACATTTTAATGTTCTGCATACGATTAACGCCCATAAACGACATAAAAAGGCAAATAATGGAGAGAGACCTCTGCCAGAACTAAAACAAAGACAGCATTTCCGGAGGTTCCGGTCACCAAGGAAGCACCCAAGACTCCACAGGGAAGAAGGCGATTTACACAAACAGCCAAACCACAAAAGCACCAACGAAATGCCTAATAAGCGCATGGAAATCGTTCGACCGTACAGGTAGGGGCAGGGACGCATTTTCATTTCCCCATGTTGACCGGCCTGTGTCGGAAACAAGCGTGTGACGCCCGATCCGGGCGCATGTCACGGGACGCGGATCGAATGGGCCCAGGGTTTGGGGACAGCGGCAGCTTCGGAGCTGCGAGCGGACTCTGCTCTTGGCCAACAAGCCATGCGAAGCAGCTGTCTGCCTGCCGGGCACCGGGAGGGACCGAGGGCACCCCGCGCACACCACTCTCCGACAGGCTGCCTGCAACCCGACCGAGGAAGCTGGTGCACTTTTAACGACGGAGGATAATGCTGAGGAGGCTACATTTTTAAAAAGCACTTCAGCTGAATATAGAATCCTCTGCTCACAAAAGCACATTCACTAGAAACAAATACGGAAAAAGTTAAACGGGTTCTCCCCGGGGTGGGGGCGGCCCTATTCATTCTCCTCGTACCCCTTTTTGCTTTCGGCTGACGCGTGTGCACCCTCTGCTGGCGGGGCAGGGTGCTGGGGTGCGGGGAGCACAAAGCAGGGGAAGAAGAGAGCGCTGGCCCCTGGGGAGAGAGACGGCCAGCAGGGCTGCCACCAGTTTGACAAATGCGGAACAGAAGAAATTCCAAGGAAGTAATGGTATTGAAACAAAAACAAAACAAAACAAAAAAACCCTGCCGTGACCAAGTGGGAGCAAAGACAGATCATCTAAGTAGTTAAACTGTGCTTTTGAAATTAGCTGTAAATGCACGCAAGGCTCTGCGTCTGGAGAGCAGCGATGAGGATCACTTGAAACACGGGTCGGGTCGCCGCCCCTGCGCGGTCCCGTCCCTCGAGCAGGCAGGGGAACGGGGGCCGGGCTGCGAGCAGGCGGACCGCCCGGCGCTGCCTCTCTGCAGGCTGACGTGCAGCGGGCCTCGGGCTCCGTGCGGACAGGAGCCGCATCTGACATCGCCCGGCCCCACGTTCCGTGGCGCCAAGGGCCCGTGACGGCGGGTCACGCTCACAAGGGCGGCTGTAGACCAGGAAGTGCGCCGATGCCGCCCCTCCTCCCCCACCCGCAGCCCCAGAAGGTGCTGGCATCAGCCCATTTGACGGAGGAAGAAACCAAGGCTCAGAGGGGGTGGGCGACCCTCTGAGCACCCAGCCAGGTCGCCTCAGCAAGGACCTGCCCCCCAGCGTCGCCCCGGGGGTACCTGGGTGAACGGAAGCAGAGAGAATGCGGCTCCGCCCGAGCGGCAGGCACCGGGTCCGAGGGCTTCGCTTCGGGGTGGGACACCTGACCTGGGCCGCACCTGCCCTCGCACCTCCTTCTCCCTCCCGAGGTCCGGAGTTCAGGTGCGCTGGCCCCTCTCAGCCAGAGGAGGCCTCCCCAGGGCAGGGGACAAAGGTTTCGGTAAAATGGCCCATTTCTCACGACGGTTCCAGGGCTGATGGGTCTCATGGATGTTTCTGGAAGCAAAAGATGACACCCATCTAGTCCTAGTAAGTGGGAGGTGCACTCAGCCCACGGAGCCCAACAGGGGCCTCCCGGCAGAAGCGAGGGTGACGGACGCCAGCCCATCCTGCCCTGCGGCTGTTCGGTCAGGGGCCCCAGGGCTGCAACCTCCCAGTGCCTGGCCAGCAGGTCCTTCGGGCTTTGGGGACACCCAACTGGAATCTCACGCTTTTCAGATGCCTGACTGGGGTTTTCACGAAGGCGACTTGTGACATGCCTAACAAGTGAGCTTTCCCGATAAACGACAGGAAAACACATCTTAGGAGGCGGAGAGTTCGGTCACGGTGGCCGAAGACCGGGCCCTGACTGTGGTGACTTCATGTGTGACCACGAGCAAATCACCAAAACCCAGCTCAGTTCAGCAGTCGGCAACCTGGACGTCACCGCGGGCACCGGCTCTGCAGCTCCGCCCCCAGCCCCGTCCTGCTCCCCAGTCCCAGGTGGGGCGGGGAGGCCGTGACATCATCACCTCATAACACCTTTGGGGGAAGCAGCTTGACGTGCAGAGTCCCCAAAAAATGACGCTGACGAGAGAAACTGCAGGGGCTGAGCCCGCCCGTCGGGGATGCTGTCAGAGCCTGTCGGCCACGCGGGCGTCTGGCCTCAGGGTCCAGAGCAGGGACATCAGATTCATCTTCACCGGGGGCCACATCCGCCTCGCGGTGGCCTTCAAAGGGCCGAGTGCAATTTTAGGGCTGTACCCACGTAACTACTCCTTAACGAGGGGCAAGGAGCTCGGTGCTGCCGCCAGGTAGAAACAAGGTGCCGGGCCGGATGAAACAGGGTGGAGGGCCGGGTTGGGCCGTGGGCCCCGTTTGCCACCTGTGGCTAAAGGATCGGTGAAGCCTTGGGGGCCGCCCCCCTGGTCCCAGGCCCGGGTGCTGTCGCCGAGAAGGACGGTGTCCAGTCGGGTTCCCACGCAGACCTGCCTGCTCAGCCCCTGCCGGCTCCTCCTGCGAGACAATGCCGTGACCAGCGCCGGTGCCAGCACAGTTTGCTCGCTCACCGCTCCTGTTCACAGGCCCAGCAGCTGCGGGAGGGACGTGAGCCGGTCCCTGCCACCGCCTGACCAACACCGCCAGGGCGTCTCCTGGGGACGGGGCTTTGCGGCAGGCGTCGGGGAGCAGCGGCCCGCGGGCGGGAGGGCCTCTGTCCTAAAGGGGCCCCCGTCCATGCGCCACGTCACGCGTGAGCCGCTCGTGAAAACGCGAGTGACGAATGGGAGACTATCTAAGGCTGCTCTAAAAACAAGCAGAACTAGTCTCAGAAAAAGAGCCTCCTGGACGAGACGCGTTTCCTCTGAAGTGCAGGAAGTGCAGGAAGCACGGAAAATACTTCCGTTCGAAAACAGGGATTTATTTTCTGGGAACACCGCCGTGACTGACGCTCCGTAAAACGGATTCTGTGCGGAACACACGCACCCTATGTACACAGCACACGCGCCCACGCGTGACGGGCCCCGACGCCCCGCTGCCCGCCCCCCTAGAGCGCTTCCCACAGGAGCCGCTGCAGCCGCCTCCGCTCGTCCGCCGCCGGGGCCGCCCACTCGCTCTTCACGTGCTGCACGTCCACGCGGCCGGAGGCTCTGGCCATCACCAGCGCCAGGAAGCCGCCGCTGGTTTTCTCGGGCTCGCCCACGACGGTCAAGGTCACCAGCCTGGGGGCAAGAAGCGCAGGCTGTGGGACCGGGGGTCTCCGGGGGAGCGTGAGCAGGAAGAGAAGCTCCCAACAGCTCGCGAGTCAAAGCGAAGGCCGAGCACAGGAACAAACCCAGCAGAGTCTACGCAAGCGGCCGAAAACGTCCTTCCCAACGAGAGGGCCGCTGGACTGGCCGCCTGTGACCGCCCCGGTCGCACCAGGGACAGGCTTCCCGGACAGGCCCACACACGCACCCGCGGCCACAGGCCGGCCCCGCGCCCTCGAGCCGGACCCGCCCGGCGGGGACCCTGCAGCGTCCGGCTGCCCGCCACCGTCCCCCCTCCCTGCGGGGTGCGAGGCGGTCCGGTCCCAGCACCTGGGCCCCGGCTGGGGAACCCGCAGCCCCACTGGGGGGGAGACAGGCGCCCTCGTGAGACCCCAGACCAGCAGATCTTGGAAAGTTACAGGTTGTGGGAATTTTCACCGCCCGCTGGGCCCCTCGGCACCGCTGGTCAGTTACAGAGTTAATGCAGGCAAAGCCTCGTCACCACAAACTGGAAACCCCGGTGACGACGGCAGAAAGGGAGGAGAGGCGGCCAGGACCGGCTTGGAGGGCGAGGAGAACGCGGCTCCCTGCCGACCTCGGCGGGTTTAGGAAATCCTCAGGACTCGGTGGAGGGGGGGGGGAACGCCCGTCAGCGCCACCACGGCCGGTCTGACACGCACCGCCGACTCAGTTACAGGTGCCACCGGCCCTCTGCCGCCTCTCCGCCCCCAGCCACCGGAGCGGGTTACCGATCCTTGTCATTTTAACTCAGCTCGGGCAGTGGCAAATCCTTCCTTCTATCGGAACTCCTGCCTTTGACATTCTATCGGTTTCTCGTTCCTCTTTACAGTTGAAGAAAAATAACAGCACTTTCTGTGAACGTTACTTCTTTGACTTAAACACTGCGGCTAACCACCGAGGCAGGTGGCATTTGGGCGAAGGTTCCGGATCACTCCTGTCTCTTCCCTGTGCCCTCCGCCTGAGCTGCTCCCTGCTGCACGGCGTCCGCCCTGCCGAGCCTCCACCCGACACACGGACGCCCCACAGCCAGGTGACAGCGACCTCGCTCTGGGGCTGAGACACAGGAGGTGCCGACCCCCGGTGACGGCCGCTCTGGAAACCAGACGGAGGCCCTCGCCCGCCCCCCGGGCACACGGAGCCGCTGAGGCCGGCACGTGAGCAGTGGGCTCTCCAAACCACAGACTGCTCTGGACCACGCAGAAACACACGTACTCTGGTTTTTTAAGGCATTACTTAAATTTATAAGTATAAAAATAATACTTACGTGTAACCGTAAGTAACAGCCTCTTTTCCTAAAGTACCGAAACGCCGTGCGCGAATGAAGAGCCCACCAGTGGCGTAGGAAGGACGCCTGTGGGAAGGACGGGGCGGGGCCGTGGGCCTCCCCGGACTCACCCGTCTGGGGAGACTCGGTGCCTGGCCACCGGGCCCAGGTCGCTCTCCAGGAGGTCCCAGACGTAAAGGCAGGAGGCGTCGTCCCAGACGAAGAAGGCCGCGGGTCTGGTCGGGGACCACTGCAGGCCGGCGACGGCGCGGCCCTCGGTGCTGTGGTCCCACTGCAGGAGCGGCTGCTCGCAGGCCAACTGGTGGAGCCGGACGCTCCCGTCGCTGCAGCCGGCCTGGGCGGGGGCGGGGGCGGCGTTGGACACTGTGCGCGAGGTTCCCTCCCCTTTCCGCCCGGTCCCCGCAGCCAGGGACGTCATTCGGAGCATTAGCGTTTTCCAGTTCGTACAGAAAAACATAATTTGATGTCGTTTTGTTTTCAGCACATAAACTTCTAACCTGAAATCTGTCCTGGCAAACCTCCAAGACAAGCGCCCTCCTCGGAGGGTCCGGCACATTCTGCACCCACCCCTCCCCCGAAAGGCCACGAGCCAACGAGCTCAGCGAACGTGGGAAAGGTGTTCGTTCTTGGCGAAGTGGAATCTCGCCGACTCAGGTGCAGGGCATCAGGACTGGCCCCACGACAACAAACAAGCCGCCCTGAGAAAAGCCACTCGCGTTTACGCCAATAATACGGTTACGTGGCCCCCTGGGCTGAAAAGTCCCTCAAACAAAACGCAGCTGGTTTACCAACAGACCGAATTCTTAGCTAAAAAAGGGCTTCCCAGTGCTTTCCGCTCCACGTATCCAGCCTGCCACACGCCCGAATGCGGCCGAGATGCGTGCCAGCAGCCAGGAGGGCTGGGGCCCGGGGACCGAGCGACGGACGAGCCGGGCTCCCCGGGGGCCTGCAGGGGCCGGGGCTGGGGGCAGCCTGTGTCCCGCGCACCGAGCCCTCTGACCGCCCCGTCTGGGCTTCCAACCACATCTTCCCCGCAGGAGCCAGGGCTCCCTGGGGAAACGGCCGACCCCCGGGTTTTCTACCCCGAAACGAGGGCAGCTGGACGACGTCAGAAGGACGCCCCCAGGGACGGGCTGAGCAGGGCAGAGGCAGCGCAGGGCTGGGAGCCACCGGGGAGAGGAAGGGGCCGTGTGCCTGCACTCACGTGCATGCCTCCTGCATGCCGCACACACGCACCTAACACGCACACCTACACACGGAAGGCAGCCAACTCGTGCATGCGGGGTTCACAGGGAAGGGAAAGCCACCGCCTGCAACGGCCCTGACGACAGATGCTGGCAAGGACCACACCTGGGTGCAGGTGAGCATGTGAGGGGCGCAGGACCCTCGTCCCCCCCATGGTGCCCATTCATCAGAAAGGGAGGGCGGCGGCCCCTCAGAGGTGGTCCCCCCTTCCAGGGGGCCTGCAGATGGGCGAGGACACAAACCCGAATCTGCCGACAAGGAGGCTGCCCCCAAACTCAGGCTGAGGACCACTCTGTGCCCTTCCAAACGGTCACGGTCACGAGAGGCTGAGGAGCTGCCTGAGACTGAAGAGACGCAACCACCGGCGAGAGGCGGGGCCTGGCAGGTTATTCTGGTTACAAAGGCCACCACTGGCACGACCGGGACCGTTCCATCACAGCCACAAGTCGGGTGGCGGATGCCCCTGCGCTAACGTCCTGGTGACGGCAGCGCAACCGCGGCTGCAGGCGAAACCCGCACTCGGCCACGCAGGGCGGGCGTCACGCCTGCAGCTGCCCCGCCGGCCACAGGACGAGCGTCCGCAGGCAGACGCGGCGGCAAGCGTGCAGGGCCCTCTCCGCTGCTCCTAGACCTTCCCTCCAGGGCTCAAATCACGTCAGGACGCGAAGCTGCACGAAGACCCCCGGGAGCCACGCCACCACCCGTGCGGGCGGGGCCTGCAGAAGACCCTGCGGTGAGATGCACACACGGCCGCACCAGCCCGCGGGGCCCAGGACTCCGGTACGTGATCTGCTCAGAAGTCCCCACCGGTCCCTGCAAGTGTCACCCACGCAGCACCGACCGGCGCTCCGCAGCCCCGGCTCCTTACCAGGAACAGCGGCTCTCCAAACGGCGAACAGTCGATCGCGCTCACGCTGACCGGCCGTGGGCCTAGCTGGCGGGGCTTGAAGCACCTGGGGGGCACCCTCAGACCCTGCCTGGCGCCGTGGCCTACGACACCCTGCCAAGAGAAGACAAGGGTCACAGGGTCACCAGGCTTGGCCGGAGGTGGGCCGGCACCAGCCCGCCCGGGACAGCGGGATCAGCTCGGCAAACTCGGCTCTCAGGCTGGTGTTTGCCAGGCAGCCCCGGGAAGGAAAGCGAGTCCGGAACAGAGGTCAAAACGCTCCTCACCACGTTGGTGCCCACGACAAAGCGATCAGGGTCCGCAGGCAGGAATTTCACGCTCAGCGTCTGCGGGGTCCCCCAGCGTCCGTCGCCTTTGTGGGAAAGGCTGGAAGGCAGAGCAGGGGCCCACGGGCCGGGCTCTGAGCCGCGAGGGCCGAGGTGGCGCAGCGCACCGGCCGCTGCCACGCGTCAGTGGGGGTGTGGCGGGCCGGGCTCGGAGTGCGGACCCCGCTCCCGTCCCTGCGCTTCGGGGGGTTTCTTCGGCTACGTCTGAGCTGCTCCTCTGCTCCCCCCAGCCCCACAGGAGCTGCTCCTGGACAGCCGGCCCCTCCCACCCTGCCCTTCAGGGAAACGGCTGCACCGCCTCCCTGTCCCGGCACACGGCGCCTCCTCGTGGGCAGTGTCTGCGATTTCTCTGTCGGCTGCTTCCTGCAGGGCCCCGGGAGCCCAGTGGGGAGCCGGCAAGGTCTGGCACTGGGGTGCTGACCTCCCAGCCTGCAGTCCCGGTGGGCAGGCGGTGGGTTTCTCTCCCACTGCGGACACACTGCACCCAGAGTCCCATGCAGGGCCTCAGTCTCAGCTCCCCACTCGGGGGAGCCCCGTGGGAGGTCCTGCGTGGGCTGCGGCCCAGCCTGGCAGGGCCCAAGCACTGGCTCCTTGCGGGGCCTGCACCCACGGAAGCTGCCTGTCGGCTTCAGCTCCCTCCCTGGTCTGGACCTAACGGCATCCTGTCGTTCAAGGTCCCAGCTGAGTCTGCTGTCCTCCTCACCCAGCACGCGTGTTTGTAACGGGGGAGGCCACACCGCCTGAGTCAGGACTCTGCCCCGCACGCCCCCCAGGACTGCAAAGGCCACTCGTGGCTGAGGACAGCCTCCCGCCCCCCAGGGTGCAGCTGAGCGCCCCCAGGCGGCCCACGTCCTGCCCCACCCTCCTTCCCCCGTTCCTCGTCTGTGTGCGGGACCTGGCAACCGAGCCAGACGCCCGGGCAGGAGCAGGCCACCCCTCTCAGCCCCCCGGCTGGAAGGCTCACCCCCGCACGCCTGCTGCCCTGGCCGGGACCACGCCAGGCCCTACGACTGCCTCCCTCCGTGGCCGCCTTCCAGGCGCAGTCGTGAATGGCAGCCTGTCGCCGGCAAGAGTGCCACGGGGACCCTCCGCACAGCAAACGCTTTTCGGGTCTGGCCACGGACACCATTTCTCTCTCGACAGCAAACCGCCCTGCGCGGCCCCCAATGGGCACCTGCTGCCCCTCAGACCAGAGCTTGCTCTCGGCCACCTCTCGGAGAAGTCACCGTTCACTGGTGCCATGGCTGGCCCTCTGAGCGCCCCATACCCCTCGCAGGTCCCGACAGAGCGACTCACGCGTGTGGCACATGTGCAGTGGACGGGGAGATGGGCCACCACCCAGAGCTGCCCCGCCTCAGACTCCCGAGCCAGCAACTGGCGACGGAGGGCCCGGCGGGGACACCCGGGGAAGCCGTGCCGGCAGGGCTGCGGGGGCAGGCGGCCGTCTGCGGCCCGTGGGTCAGCAGCTCCTCACGGCCACGTCTGTGCCTCCTCCCCGTTCCAGGTACGGGCCCTAAGGGACCTCCGTGAGGACCCCTCACACACACAGGACGCCCACCTACTGTGGAGGGCCTGTGTGCAGGGCCTGCTGTGACCACCGGTCTGCACCCTCGCAGGGGCCCGGGGCCCGTGTGCGCGAGAGACTGGGCTCTGCGAGCAGCGCAGGGACGTGCTGGCTGAGCCCCGTAAGCGTTGCTGACTCCTGCATCAGCTGCACCGACACTGGCGGGAGGCGGCGCGGTCTCAAGCCCCTCCTGCCTGCAGCTCCCGGGCAATTGTCTGGTGGGGGGGGCGTGGCCGACGGCCACTTCTCCCGGGCGAACTGCGTGCTGCTCGGGGCCCCCTGACTGCAGCACCGGGCAGAACGGACCCCTCCCAGAAACCAACTAGCACGGAGCAGGAGCAGCACAAACAGGACCTGCGTGTTTCACACGAATGTTCATGTCGACTCACGTCACGTGACACAAGGAGAACCCTGCACTTCGCAACGAGACTTTCAGGCCCCCGTTCGGGCCCCGCCCTGCTGCACGGTCCTGCGGACCCTGGGCGGCAAACAGCCCAACTGTGCCGCTTCGTAAGGCGAACGCTTTAATCAGGGACTAGCGGCTGGCTGCCCACGGACCCACTAACCACTGGCATCAGCCGCCACCTCAGTCTGCAGCAGCCGGTGTGTGTGGGGGGGCGGCCCTACCTGTCACTCAGGTGAGACGCAGCGCTGTGCACCAACTTTATCCTCCCGCCAGGCAGTAACCCTGAAAACAGAGAAAGGAAGAACGAAAGCCTTTAACGCAAGCCACGCCCGCCGTCGGCTTTCACTCCTCCACGCGGGGGTCAGGGGTGAAGGGCGAAGGGCGAGGCAGAGGCAGGCGGCCTGTCCTCGTCACCCCTCTGCGCCTGACAGAGGCAAACGGCCCTGCAGTTCACAGTCTCTGGGGAAGGGCTGGTGGGGTCTAAAGCCCTCGCATTTCAGACTCAATGAAGTAAAATAAGGTCAGCACATGAGGCAGAAAACAAACAGAACTCAACACACCTGAGGCTCCTCGCAAACAGGCACCTGCTGGGCTCTGGCGGACGACTGCCCCCCGCCACCCCCCCTCCCCGGTCTCTGCCCTTCTCCTGACCTCAGAGGACACCACGCCTTCCCACCACTTCCCTCGGGCCCCTGGTTTCCTCTGTCCACTCCCAATACCGCCCTCCCGTTTGGTAATTTCTGCAAAGGGGAACTAGAAATTTATGTATCTTGGAACCCAAATTCTGGGCAAGGCACGTCCTTAGAACCACAGCGTGAACGAACCGGACATGCAGCTGGACCGTGGCTGCAGTCACAGGGCGTCCCTGCAGCCGTCACAGGCGGGCAGGGGCCCCGCACCCTCCCATCACTGCTGCCCGGGAAGCCGCCCCAACCGGGGCCCGTGCCCTTGACAAGCACCCCTTCCGACCTCAGGGTGACGTGGCCCCGAAGACCTCGCCCCCCTCCACTCGCCCTCGTTTGCTGGCACCTGCCACAGGGCCGGGCTGCTCAGAGAAGACTCGTCGGTGAACGAACACTCGGTCCCAACCCCAAGGGGCGTTAGTGGCCGGCCACTAACCTAAGGTACCCACAGCGGAGCCCGGAAGCCCCGGACGTCCCCAACCTGCACCTCGGGGGACAAGGTGACCCACAGGCCCCCTGACAGCACTCAGCCTGAACACCCTCCACCCCCGTCACGGAGGGGCTCATAAGGTGCAAAATATAGAGTTTAACGTCCATTTCCCAGGTAGCTAACTAATTTCCCAAAGTGGTTCTTTATTCGTTGTAGCACTGACTGAAATCAGTTTTTTCACTTAATAGTTACCTAAATCACTTACTGAACCCGCCGCATCTGCCTTCGGTAATTCAACCACCACCTGAAAGCAGAAAATGGGGACGAACGGTGAGACAAGCGAAGCAAAGTGCAGGTGTGGTGAAGACGGCCGTCTGTTTCGGGCGCGGCAAACGCCACTGCTGCCCTCGGAGCCAGCGGGGCTCCCCCCTCTGCTCCTTCCTGTCCCTCGGTGACCGTCGGCGGCCGCGCCCCGAGCCGCTCTGGGCCCCGCCGCCTGTCCCCACGGGACCCTGCAGGCTCCCCATCACCCCCCAGCCCGCCCTGCTGCCGGCCAGCACGGTCTCGGTGGGCCGGCCGCACCCTCCGCTCCCACAGCCCGGGTGTGGGGGGCCCGCGCCTGTACGCCCCACTCACCCACACGTTGAGAACCCCACTCTCGTCCAAGGACGCGATGTGGAACGACAAGCCCGACGTTTCTGACACACACGGAGAGAAGTGACTGGTCAGCTAGGAACGCCACGCCACACGCCGCGGTGAGGGTGTGTGGCAGAGGAGGGTCACGTACCTTCCTGGGCAGGAAAGGGCGAGAGGACAAAACTCTGCTTCTTGCAGCCGGCCGCCGAGACAGGCTCCACGGCGCGCAGGGGGCTGCGGTGGTTCACGGAGGAGAGGAGGCCGTCTGGGGAAGGCACACGCCCGCCATGAGCGGCACGTCACAGAGACACAGCGCACGCCACACGGGGACACGCGCGTGCTGCTGGGACCCCGGGCAGGACCACGCGGCAGTGACATAAGCCGTGGCTTTCCACATCACCGCGAGGCAGAGACCACGGGCCCTGACCTGCCCACCAGCAGGGAGACGGCGCCCCGTGTGCAGGTGGGAGGGGCCGTGAGGGCAGGCAGCAGGGAGAGGCGACCTGACCCCCAGGGCCCCTGCCTGTCAGAGACCCTGCAAACCCGACGGCACAGCGCGGCCGGCCTGCAGCCCCCACGACAGGGTGCTGGGAGGGACGGCGGACGCAGAGCTCCCGCGTGAACGCCGGTCACGGCGTTCCGGCCGGGAGACTTCCCTCTAACACAGGCACGGATCAGAAAACCCAAGCTCCACCTGCACCCACCTCAGCGCCTCGAAAAGCAAACACATAGAAACGCCTGGAACCAGAGACATAGAACAAAACTTAAGAAACAAAACAGCAAGAAACACGGTGAGGAGCAGGCCGAGCTGAGGAGGGAAGCTGAGAAGAGGACGACCCGTCTCGGACGCGAAGCATGAACGGCAGGTTTGGTGCTAACGGGCAGCGCATGCACCGCCCCCATTCCCGGGAGCCCAGACGCCGGGCGGGTTTCGGGGACGGGGCGTGGCGGCGAGCGCAGGGTGCACCGGTGATGGGGGCGGCTAGTCTTTCCTGACAGCATCGGCCCCACAGGTTCCTGGAGGCTCCCATGGTCCCCAACGGGCCGATGTTGCTTGCCAAGGGGCGAGAATTACTGTTGGGAGGCAGAACCAAACCGAAGCGGCTGCTCCCTCCACGTGTGAGACACGCATGCCCAGACAGGAAGACGTGCCACGTGTGCGTGGTGGCAGCGTCGCACGCGGGGCTGGCCAGGAAGAGAGAGTTCAGGAGAACGAGGACGGAGCACGGCCTGGAGAGGAGACTGGTGCGCGCACATCTGCTGACGGACGGGCACCCACGCAGGGCCCTGAAAACTCAGCAGCGAGAAAGCAAGACACCAACTCGAAGTGCGTGAAGACCCGAGCGGGCAGGCCGCCAAGCACGCACCGAGGCAGACCAGCACACGAGCTGCCCCCCTCCCCCCAGCCATGTCACCAGGGCACCGTGGACGAGTGCCCCAGGAGGGGCCGCCACGCTGGCAGGCCCGCGTGCCACCCAGGGTGCAGGCTCCCGGAGCTCGCGCCTCACGGGAGCACAGGATCGGATGGGCACATGGTCACGGGTTCACAGCCCGCCAGCTGGAATTAACCAGGCACCCGCCAGCCGGCAGGAGGATAAAGCACCCGGGTGGTCTCTGCAATGAAAAGGCCACTCAGCAGGGGGGAACGAACTGTGAGCCTCGGAGGTGCCACCCGAGGGAGGACGCCGGACCCCAAGGTCTACGTTCCCTGCGACTCCCGGTAGCTGACGTCGGGGAAAAGCAAGATGCAGGGACGGGACTGACCAGCGGCGATGGGAAAGCAGAGACGCAAAACCACGTGGGGGTGGGGCCGAGGGCTCCTTTGAGGACAGACAGACAGACAGACAGACGGGGTGAAGACAACTGGCTGAGGTCGGTGCGAGAGGCCAGGCCCCTCGTGTCCTTGAGCAGCTGGGAAGCGGGATGAGAAGGGCATCCACGGACGAGGCCTCGGAAGCCCTGAGAGGCCGGCCCGGAACGAGAGCCCCTGCTAAGTTGTGGGGGGTGGTGCGTGTGTGTGGCGGGGGGGGGGGGGGGGGGGGGGGGGGGGGGGGGGGGGGGTGGTGCTGCTGCTGCTATGAGTAGGTGGTTGTGGCTGCTGGGTTGCGGCTGGTGTGGCTGCAGCTGGTGGGTGCCTGGCGTGAAGGGGTGATGGGGTCTAACCAAGGGTCCTGACCGGTCCAGTTGTTCTGGGTCCTCTCGTCCCCTGGGTGGAGGTAACCAACCGGGAGCACACGTACCAACACACCTCCATCTAACTGGAACCTACGTGTCGCCCCCCCCAACGGACCGGGATCCACAGATTTAACAGGAAGGACGCAGCCGCCTGCTGGCCGGCACCGGCAGGCTTCCTGCTCTCCCATCGGTCGGACCCCGCCTCCAGGGTTGGAACCTGGACAACAAACGCCAAGGCGTTTCCGGCACCCCACCCCCACGTGCCGGCTGGTGCAGAGACGCCCGCAGGCCGCACTCACCCGTGGAGAAGGTCGCCGTCCTGAACGTCCAGCAGCAGTCGCTCAGGCGGACGTATCGGTGCATCCGAGCGTCCTCCCTGAGGTCCCACACGAGGACCGAGCCGTGGGCGGTCCCCGCGAACAGCAGGAAGGCCCTGGAGGGGCTCAGGCAGCAGCAGGTGACCTGGGGAGACACCGGGCGGCTCTCCGTTCCCACACGTCCGTCCCGGTGCCCTCCTGCCGGGGGCCACCGGGCGCGCCGAGCGGTCGGGTCTGAGTGTCTGCCTCCTTGCGGGGAAAGCGGGCAGCGTCACACGCAGCCGGGCACGCGTGGGCTCCATCAGCAAAGCCTCCCGTGTCTCTGTTTACAACCTACACCACCAAACGTTATTTCCAGGCCTCCAGACCGACATCCACCAAGTCACTGTTGTCTATGTTCCGGTGGGAATCGGGGACTCTGAGGTCAAGGAGCGTAGCAACAGGGCGACCTGCGTGGCCCCCAGACCGCGGCCTGCGAACCCGGGGCCAGGACACGCACACACCTGCTGAGAGACCGCTAACCAGTCCGGGACCCACACGGCAGCAGAGCACAACCCCCTAGGCCCAGGGCCACGCCGCGCTCAGCTCCCAGCGCCGACCGGGCTTCCTGGCAGGCCGGTCCCCTGAGGCAACGATCTGCAGGGTCAGCGCAGGGGGGCGGCAGGACGGAGACCGGGCCCTGGACGGGATCCGCGCCCGCCCTCCTGCGTCCCTGGGCCCCACACCGCCTGCCCGGCCCCCCGTCAACCCCACGGCTCCCCCGAGTCGTACCTGCGCCTCGCAGACCAGGACCTTCTGAGGCCCCGAGGGCTGCCGGATGTCCCACACGCAGAGCACGTGTCTGCCGTCCAGCGGCGCGGCGAAGGCCTTTCCGGGCAGACCGTGCACAGACACCACCGTGTGCCGCTGGACCCGAGAGGCGTGCAGGCAGGACACCTTCCGATCTGCGGACAAAGATGGACGGTATTTCTGCATTGCGGTGATCAGCCGGGCCCGTGTCGAGGTGGCGGCCGGGGGATGCGCACGGGGGCCTCGGCGCAGTAAGCAGACAGGCTCCGCAGGCCTGGACCTGGGGGGACGAACAGCCCCAGCTCTGCCAGGAAATGGTCCGAGTTGCCTCGTGGTTTTGCTAAGAAGGGATCCTTCAAACTCGGTACAGCCAGGCCTGGAGCCAGGCCACCGACGTGGGCCCCTCCCTCAGGGACAGCAGCCTTCTGAGAACGCGCCCCATCCGACCCACTGCGCACGCTCCTCGCTCAGCCAGTCCGTGCTGTCTGACCCACAGCATTTCTGCCTGTCTGTCCGCTGCCGAATGGCGTCACGTTTGGCGTCAGGTTTAGGCAGCTTGCCGGCTCTTACGCTGCAGGAAGGGCAGGCTGGTGTTCAGCGGAGAGGAGCTGGCGCTGAGGGGCAGGGTGCTGTCCTGCGCGCTAGGGTCCCGGCCGGGGGCCTCCGCCACACGGTCCTCTTCCAGCAAAACGGCCACCACCTTCCAAAGACAGGGAGCAGCCCTCAGCCAGACCTCCACCGCGCGCCCTCCGCAGAGAGACAGACACCGGTCATCGCCCGTTCCCTTCAGCCGCGTCACGGCAGCTGCTCGACGCCCAGCCGCCAGGGACTCCGACAGGCTGGCACCTTGCCGTCAGCCCCATAGGAGAAGCCGAGGGCGGCCTCCCCTGAACCGAAGGCCTCGGGAGAGCCGGCGTTAACGGCACAGGCCGCTTCTCACGGCAGAGTCTGCTGAGCTGATAGGACGAGGAAATCAGCTGGCCAGGGTGCAGAGCAGCGCCCAGCGGGGCCACCACCGCCGGCCTCATGGTGGCCGAGGGCGGGCAGTGAGCGGCGGCCACAGCCGTCTCAGGGCCGTCCAGGACACTGCGGGCTCGGGGTGACGTCCCCGCAGCACTGACGGTCCTGTGTGCCCCACCCCCGCCGTCTGGCCTGGTCCGCCCCTCGGCCCCCAAGAGCTCCCCAGAGGAGAGGCCGCCCCCGGGTGTGTGTGCAGGCAGGACCTCACAGCCCACGCAGACCACACACCGACGGCGACACGTGCGGGGCCAGGGACCCCGACTGTGCACTGGTGGCGCCGGAAACGCTGCAGGGGAGGGCCAGGCAGACGCGGTCATGGGGCGGTCTGGGTGTGCGGGCAGGGGGTGGGTCCGCGGGGCTCCGCGGAGGCGCTCGGCAGGAGCTCGCTGTGGACGCCCAGGGCGTGCCCCCTGGCTGCTCCCTCGTCTCTGCGCGCAGGCAAGCGCTTCCCAGGACGGTTTACAAAGTCCTCAGGTTGGTGGTTTCCACACCCTGACAGGCCGTTTGTCTCGCCAGCTCGGGGTGCCTTCCAGTCTGGGTTCACCGCAGGATGAAGCGGCTGCCGTGCGGGCCCGGGACGCAGGTGCACAGTCGGCAGTGCTGGAGAAACCCGGCGGTCCCGGCATGCGGCCTACCTGGCAGGCTGCCCGGAGGAAGCTGGACAGGCGAGGCGTGTCGATCTTGAGCACGTCCGCGGCGCAGGGGCCTCTGCTCTCGGTCCCTAGAAAAGGTCGCAGAACAGCAGCCAGGTGGGCTCTCCGCCAGCCAGGCCTCGCTCACGTCAGAGGGCTGGGCCCTGGGACCCGGGGGGGGGGCCCTCAGCAAGCCCCGCGTTCATCGCTGGGCCCACCGGGATTTCCTCGCGCGCACCTGCGTCCTGCTGGACGGAGATGGACGGGGGAGTGAGCGCACCTGAAACTCACACGGTCTCGTTAACCCACGCTGCCCCCCGGGGCCCCAATCAGTTCGACGCCCGCGGCCCTGGCGCCGTTTGGTAGGGTCTGCGAGCGGAACCCTGCTTCAAGGCCCCTGTGAAACACAGGACAGGCTCACGAGGGTCCCACCTGTGACGCCACCAACGCCGCCGCGCTCGCTCATGCCACGGAGCACGCTCTGCTTCGTGCGCACAACGGTGGGCCCGCTTCTGCCACCACCGCGGTCAGAGCACGGGCCGGGCGTGCGGGCTGTGCGTCGGCGTGAGATTTCTCAGGGCAGGGCTGCCCTGGGGGAGGAGGGACCCCCGGGCCCTTCCTCAGAGTCGAGGGCCATCGGGAAGGTGGCCCTCAGTGCACACGGAACAGAGACTTGCATGCGTGCGGAGCACGGCTCGGGCACCAGCCGTCCACTCGGAGGCCGCCTGTCTGGCCACCGTGCTCGGAGTGCCCTCATTGGGCACCGACCACCACCCCCGAGAGGAAGAAGAAGAAGAAGAACAGGAACGTAGGAACGCAACACCGAACAGAGAGTGAAGAAATTCAATTCTCAACGCTCGGGAGTGGAGCTGTTTACCCCCAGACACGGCCGAGCCTTCCCCTGGGTGCTGCGTCCACACCTCCCGGGTCTCCGTCTCCTCCGTCTGCACGTCGCGGCCCACGCTGTCCTCGTTACACTGAACGTACGCCTGAAAGAGGGGCGCCGCGTGAGCGCGGGGCCCGGCTCCCGGGCCAGGTCTCTCTATCGCTGTGGAAAAGAAACACTAAAAGCTCGAGGTTATTCACGGCAGTCTCCCTGCTCTGGGCATGAGGAACTGTCACGCAAGCACCTGCCACACGCAGCAGGCCCCACTTCCCGGGTTCGCGAAAAGCCCCCCACGCAACCAGCTTCGGCCACGCGGCCCAGCGACAGCCGTTTCCCAGGAGCACGCCGACTCTGCCAAACCAAGGCCACGCCCGCTTCACGAGGCGCCCGCTTCAGGGAAGAGCGTGTGCGACCGAGTGCGTGGAGGGAGGCAAACGGGCAGAGGGAGTCGGCGGGAGGAGCCGCCTCCCCACTGAGCGTCTCGCTGACGGAGCGGCCCCTCCAGCCTGTCGCCTGAGGGCACTGACAGGGACGGAAGGGACGGTGAAGGGACGGTGAAGCGACGGTCCCGGCCTTCAGACTTTGGGAAGGCGAACGATCACGATGTTAAAGGCTAGAAAGCACCGCGGGAAGCCCAGGGCCGGCGGGACGCACTGCGGGTGGCGGCTTCGGCGTGCGCGCCCTCAGGGAGCACGCCCCAAGGAGCATGCAGGCAGGCGGCCGAGGCCGGGCACCCCGCGGAGGTGTGAGGGGACAGATGGCGGGACGAGGCTGGGTCACATCCGGGGAGACCCTGCCTGGTGACGGCCACACCCTCCCTGGGACCCCGAGCAAGGGAACCAGAGCTGACGCTGGGCCCTCCGTGCGGCCACACTCGGAGAGCGGGGCGGCCGCCGCACGTGGGTGGGCACACCCTGTCCGGAACCAGGATGCGGGGGGTCCCCTGAGGATGCCCAGCCGAGCACACTCTCCGTGCAGAACGAGGCAGGGATCTGCCTCGCACTTCGGCTGCACTTTGTCCCTTAGTCAACGCCTGTGGTACTGACCTGCCTGGTGTTTTTCTTCCCGAAGTTTCTGATGTACATGTCGTATTCGTTCACGGGGGGCAGATCCAAGAGAGAGAACGTGGAGGAAAAATCCAGGTCGATGAGCCGGAGCAGCTTCGTGCTGCGCACCCTTCAGAACACATTGGAAACGAGACCCAGTTAAACCGACTGAGATGAGAGGGGAGCGCGAGGACCCTCCGGGTCCGACGGGGCTGGGGTTCGCTGAGGGGCTCGGCGGTCTCGCGGGGGCCGGCGACGCCAGAGCCTCACGGCCCGCGCTCCCCGCAGTTCTCACGCAGGGCTCCCGAGACGGCACAGAAGGAAGTCAGGACGCAGGTTCCGAGAACGTTCACAGAAAGCGATTTGCATCACTTCACGGCTACGCCCGGACCAGCATTGCCTGTCCGTGATGTCGCCTGCGCTGTGGCCTGAGCACGTGTGTCTGCGGCGTGTGCCCACTGTCCTCGAGGTGCAGGAGACCCCTGACGTTGCAGAGTCCGAGGAGCAAACCGCCCTCCCCGCAAAGAGGCGCCCAAGCCCGCCACGTGCAGGCTTCTCCCCTGCACGCGGGCGCCCCAGCGCTGGCGGCTGACCCTCACCGTCACCCGCTGCCAGGTGAGCTGGGCCCTGGCGGCTTCGGTGGTCATTCACGGGGACTTCCGCGCACCTGGGGCTCAGGCAGCGGGCGCCCTTCCCCACTCGCACAGGGGCCTTCACCCACGGCGCCAGCCGCGCCTGCGCCGCCCACCACACGGCACACGCGGCAGGCGAGCCGGCCGCTGCGCCTGGCGTTCTCACGGACAGGAGTTGTGCGCGGCACCATCCTGCACCTTCCCGGTGTTTGTCAGCCTGCGGCAACGTGCCCTCCCCACCCTTGCCACGGAGTACTCGGCCGGGCTGGCTTTCTTCCCTTTGGCCAGACTTCCTGGGCTTACACATTTTATGAAAGTTTCACAGGGTTCATCCTGGCTTTGCTGAATTCGGCCCTTATCTTCTCCCATCTCATTCCTTCCCGTTTCTCCTCGGGAAGGGGGGGGCCCACGACAGACGCTGGTGCAGCCTCTGCCCTCCCAAAGGTCTCGGAAGGGCTCTCGCCGCGCCCACCGGTCGCCGAGCCCGGTTTCCACGCACGACCACCGTCGACGGCGGGCCCCAACTGCCATCCACGTCTTCTCGGGCCGCAGGCTGTTTTAGAAGTACGCCACTTATTCTCCAAAGCCTTCGGTACCTCCTGGTTACCTTTTAATCACTGATTTCTAGCTGAATTCTGCTCTGGTCAGAAAACGTCCCTGCATCTTCTCAGCCCCGAGTCCAGAGCGCGCGACCTGTCTGAGGAGCGGTCTCTGAATTCTTCGAAACAGCGGAGAGACCGCTGTTGCAGACTCAGGCTCCACACGTGTCGGGTGCAGCTTGTTAACTGCGTCGTTCAGTCCGTGTTTCCGACGTCCTCGGCCGCGTCTGCGCGCGCCCTGCGCACCTGGTGCCGTGAGGTGTGGCCTCGGCTCCTCCGGGGCCCCAGCTCGGGCGCCTGCAGGGCTGGACCGCTGGGCTCCTCTTCGGGACTGACCCCCGTGTTGTTATGAAGTGACTGTCTGGTAATCTTGCTTTCCAGTGTTTTCCAGGGAAAAAAGTCCTTAGTGACATCGGCATCATCTTAGTTAGTGTTTGGTTGGAATACCTCTCTGCTGTTTTCAACCTTTCCGGGTGCTGATACGGAACGTTTGTCTCTTGAAAGTGACACACGCAGCAGGTCTGGGTCCATAGGGTCGGCCGCACCCGTGACGAGAGGCCGCAGGCACCAGGCTCCTCTCTCTCCGATCAGCCTGTGGCACCGCCGGTTCCCTCAGGCGGTCTTCCCCTCGGATCGCAGAGGCTGTCGGCAGCTCGGTGAGCACGTCCTGCGCGCAGGTGAGCGCGCACCGCGGGGCCCGGCAGGTTCCGGCTGGGCTGCCACCCTGCCGTCGCTCTCTGGGTTCCGAGCCTTCGTTCCTTCCTCTCCCCTTTCCTGACCACTGACCGACCGACCGCGTTTTTTAAAAATTATTATTCCGTCAACTCTTCTATCCCTGCTCGCTGGCTGTAAAGTTTTTGCGTTATCTTTTAATGATTACGCTACACGTCGACAAGCATTCCTGGCCTGCGAACGTCCACCGTGAATTAAGCACTTCTCCTGCCGAGACCTCCCACATTTCACTCTTGCCGCTCCCCGGCCCGGCCCTTGGGGCACGTGGCGGGTCACTCGGTCCCACAGACACCTCAATGCCCACGCAGCCGCATCAGCCCCGCCTCGCCACACCCTGACCTGTGCTTTGCCACGGGCTCCTGGCCGAGCCAGTACGTCACAAGCAAGCTTTCCTCTGCACTCCCATCCACATGTAAGTGTCATCAGTATTTAAAACTTCACCTACCCCCAGAGAAAAAACTCGCCTCGCTATTGTTGGAACATGCATTTCCCCGACTACGTGGAAGACTCGCACTTTCCCGCACGCGCTGACCGCCCGGGGCCCCCGGGTGGAGGCGAGCACGTGGCCTCCCTGCCCCGAGGGCTCGGGGCTGCCGGCCCGCTCCCCGCCCGTGGAGGGTCCCCTGCCCCCCGAGCTCCGCAGCCTCCCCACACCACAGGGTCACCCCTGCCACCAGTGCTCCCACGGCCTCTGTTTTCCCGCCCGGGTCTCCAGCTGGAATTGCCCTCAGCCCACGTGTCTCTAGCGATACTGAGCTGTGCTCACTAAGTCACACAAGCAGCTGATGCGAGAGGAATCGTAAACTGCTACCGTTCCGCAACGCAAGTGTACCTTCCCAGCTGACCAATCACCTTCACGCTCTGTCAAGTCCATGGAGTCATGCACCTTACGGAAATTTATCTCCGCCTGCAGCCTCAGGACCCCTTCCCGTCCCCGAGAACACCACTCACGTCACCTGCGCTCTCCTGCTCGTCTCTCCCTTCACGGCATCTGGAGCTGGTCGGCACACACAACAACGCAGGTCCCCGGCCCCGGCCCCGCCTCCAGGTAACTGGCGACTCGCACGCGGCGTGTCAGTGCCCGCGCTCCCGCTGTCCTCCATCCTCGCAACACAGGACGCAAACGCCAGAGGCGCCCACGGATCCGTAAGGTGCCCCCCACGTTCCTCTTCACCATCAACCCGTTGCGTTTCAGCCTTTGACTTTTTTAAAGTTTTCTCCTTAAACGTGTGATAGAATTTTCGATCCACGAGCGCATCACACAAGGGAACACGGCGAACAAATGTCCTCAGACCACGAGCCCACCAGGAGCCGGCGGCCTCCGCCCGGTCGCTCTGCGAAGCGCGATGGCGCCTCCTGTTCCCGCTGCCTGCACGACGCGCCGCGCAGTCCTCACGGCTCACACGTCTGTGAAAATCGTGTTAAACCTAAGGTTTGAATCAGGTAAAAAACAAGTAACAGCGGAAAATCTAGCCATAACGGCAGAAGCTGGTTTTACCATCTCAACAGGCAGCCCAGAACGTAAGGATAGCAACATGCTGCGCCAACTGGTTTTCACCACGAAGCGTTATTAGCTTCACGACTGATGCTCATCTGCTCATGCAGCGAAATTTGCCGAGACCCGCGAGGGCCGTGTACCGAGCTGGACGATGGGGACTGGAGCCCGCTCGGGATATGCGTGCTTGTTACACCTCCTCCTGCGTCACACGTGGGTGTAACACTGCGGCACCTGGGCCTGCGACGGCGCCCCTTTCGTACGGATCCTACAGCTTTGCAGATTAGTCACCGGGGGCTTGGACTTTGCCGTCTGGGAGCCCCGAGCGCAAAAGCCCGGGGATGAGACCTGAAGCCACTCCCGCCCACTGGACACGCCCTGAGGACCTAACAACATGACACACGCGAGGGGGCCCAGCCCCGGGGCTCCAGGCGGCACACCGCCGGCTTGCACGCGCAGCCGCCTCGGCCACGGGTTCCGCCTCAGCCACGCCGGGCGAGTCGGACGCCGGGGGACCTGGGTGCCACACGGCATACCCCCGCTCTGTTGACAGGACAGCCAAATGCAGAGAAACGCCGTACAAATTAAAGAGCGTACAGTCAGTGGTGAAACGAATG
The DNA here is from genome assembly GCA_004027475.1 of Anoura caudifer. Lineage (NCBI taxonomy): Eukaryota > Metazoa > Chordata > Mammalia > Chiroptera > Phyllostomidae > Anoura > Anoura caudifer. The sequence goes on from PVKU01001468.1 coordinate 22,046, forward strand.
AAGTCTATTTAAAAAGAAAGTTGAAGGGACAGACGTTAAAGCTTCAGGATGCCTTCCGCCAATCTCCCGGGACACCTACTTTTGCTTAAGGGCCTGAGTCCGACTCCTCTGACGGTGAGACGCGGTGGCAAAATCCACGAATATTCCACAAATGGGGGCTCTGGAAGGTGAACCATTTGCATCTGTACAGAAAAAAACTTTTTTGTGAAACTGAAATACTTCAAATAAAAATAAAAGCCAACAGTAACGAAGTCAGAGCGTGTTAAGTGATGACGACAAACGCTGTCCTCGAGCACCGGAGGCCCCGGCGCTGCGCTCGCCTGCGTTGCTGGCAGCGAGGTGAGACTGGCTGCGTGTGCCAGCCACGCCTTGGAGTCTCGGGAACACCTCGAGCACCGGAGAACGCACGCAGGGTGCGGCGCCCTGCTGCCTGCCCCCCCTCCCCCCCACGGCGGGGGCCCTACTGCGGGAACCGGGACACGAACACACAGACAGCGGAAACACAGCTGCGGATGCAGCCGGCGTGGGTCCTTCCTGGGGGTGGCTCCGTGGGGCTTGGACTGAGGGCCAGCGATCGGACAGACAGGCTGCCCGGCTCCTGTCACGCTGACCGCTCTGCCCCACCCCCGCCCACCTGTGAACGGGAAGTTCTCAGTTTGCCTCCACCCTGAGGGTCTCTGTGATTTGCTGGGTGGGTGTATCCGCACTTTGTCTGTCTGTTTGCATGTTTGTTACAATTTCATCTCACGCCCTATTGCTGCTTTATCAAATCCCTGGGCCAGCGGACAGGCCACGCCCCTGCAGGGTCTGGGCTGCAAGACCTGGGCTGGGACCCAGCTCCGCCTGCCCGTCCCCGGCCCTGTGGGCAGGCGCAGGCTGCTGCCCTCTTCTTGCGCATCAGCCAGCACGTCCACCACGCAGGAGCGCCCCGCAGGAGCGTGAGGGCAGGCTGTGTGACGGGAAGGGTGTGGCCAGGGTGTGCACCACACAGAGGCTAGCAGACAGCTACCGAATGCTGTGCCACCTTGAGAACGAGGAAACCAGACGTTTACGTCCCAGGACGAAGACTCGACTGGCAAATGCCGGTCAAGGCTCAGGAGAGGCTCACTCACCGACCGAGTACCGACCTGTGGGAGGTGCATGAACTCTTTCCAATTCCTTGGCATAACCTCACACCCTGGAAAACGTTACCTATCAAATGGTCTCCCGTTGTCCTGGAAAAGGATCAGCTGCGCAGCTGACAAGCGAACAGGACGGTCAGCGCCGGGCATGGCAGCTACGGCACCGGGAGGGCTGGGGCCCTCTCCCCGCCACTCGCCGAGGGTGATGAAACAGACTAAGCCTCACGCTCACCGTGCTCTGTCTGCGCCTGACACTCTTCCAGGCACTTTGCAGGCATCACAACAGCCCTGAGGCATGCCTTGCCCTTATCTCGTGCGCAGGCCACCCGGCGCGTGCGTGACAGAGCCGGGACCACCACGGCCCTGCGCCCCTGCAGCAGCTGCGGCTGCCCGGCCCAGCCTGCGGGCTCCTGGGGACATGTCGCTGGAGGGCAGCCCCAACACCGCCTGGGCTGCACGGGGACCAGGGCAAGTGAGTCCCTCAGGCGAAAGCACCACAAGAAATCACGCCTTCAGGCAGGTCCTCCGTCCCCGTGAGTCACGCTGTGGAAGGCTACACCGCCCAGAACAGTGTCGGGCACGAGACACGAGAAAGGTCACTCAGGTCTGACTGGGAACGTAGGGACGAAACCTGCCGACCGCTCGGCAGGGCGGGAGCGCGTCCCGCCTGCTCCACAGCGAGGGGTCACGGAGGGGACCCTGCTGGACCCCGCTGCCACCAGCCCAGCCGCTCCGGGCTTCAGCCACGCCCCCAGAGACCACTCCGTGCGCTGACAGGCCGCAGCTCGGCCCGGGCCCCCCTGCGGCAGCGCAGGTGACAGCTGTCTGCCAGACCCTCTCCGGGTCGCCGCATCGTGGTGAGTGCTGGTCACGGTCACCTGTACTGATCACCATCTGCTTCGCTGCACACCTTAAAGGAGCATGTTGCCCAACAGTAATTTTAATACCCTCCTAATGGACGTCTTGTGATATTTTTTATACCAGAATCAGTTTTTCCCTTTATGCGATTTAAAAATATTTACTCCTCCTCTTGCAAGTCACATTATCATAACCAGATGCCAAGAATTTCGAGTGAGACACGTTTCTAATTTCATCAGGAAAACCCCTGTTCCTAAGCCTTTTTTTAAACCTGCCACACTGGCCCTGGGTTCCGCCGACGCTTCTGCGCCTCCTTCGTGGAAACTCAAGGGCGGTGCCGACACAAGAGCCGGTGAGGTGGCCCTGCACAGGGAGCCCCGCTGGTCAGAGCATCACCCTGCTCGGCCGAGGCAGTGGGGTCCACCCCCGGCCAGGGCACACACGCGAGCCCACGGGGGAACGGGTGAGTACGTGGAACAAGTCGGTGCTTCTCTCTCTCTCTTTAAAAACAATACATTTAAAAAACAAACAACAACAAAAACAAGAGCCGTGCTGCCAACGGGCAGGCTGACAGCGCAGGAAAGACACGCCTGCAACAGCCGTCGCTCACCACCACCCTGGGCCGCAGCCCCGGTGCAGAGAGGTGACCGAGCTCCTCCGGCAGGCGACCCTCCCACGCCGGCGGGCGGTCTCCCGGCAGCAGGGCCCTGGCGTCCACGCACCCGTCTCCGGGTCCCTCGCAGGCTCCATCCTGCTGTGCTTCAGCCTCGAAGCCAGCTCGCCGACCCTCTCGTTCTCCGCGTCGATGGCGTCCTGGACATCCTGTATCTCCTTCCTTCTGGCCGGAGGAAGTCCCTCCGTCTTCTCCCTGGATTCTGGCCCATTGGTCCCGTCGTCCTCATCTCCGTCGCAAACCTCGAAGTCGTCCTCGTAGTCCTACGGACAGTGACAAGGTTTCTGGGGACTCTGAGACGAACTGACTTTTGCCCTGGCTGCTGTGGCTCAGTGGATCGAGTGCTAGACTGGGAACCAGAGGGTCGCTGGTTCGATTCCCAGTCAGGGCACAGGCCTGGGCTGCGGGCCAGGTCCCCAGTAGGGGGCGCAGGAGAGGCACCCACACTTGATGTTTCTCTCCCTCCCTCCCTCCCCCTCTGTCTAAAAATAAATAAATAAAATGGTTTTTTTAAAAGAACTGACTTTAGAGAAAACAGACGACTGTCATCAGCATCGAGGTGGAGTAAGAAGCCCCCTGTCTCTCCCTAAATCGCAAGCTGGACGTCTACAATCCAGCCTAGGCCCCGGCTGCCCTCGCCAACACCCCTCGGAGAGCCGTGCACCCTTCACCTGCGGTGGCCCCCAGAACGCGCAGGGCAGGTGGGACGGGGAAGGGCGGGGCAGTGTCTGAAGGCGGGTGTGTTGGCCGTGTGGCCCCGGCTTCTGCGGCAGCGGAGGAGGGTCGGGGTGCGCCCTCTGCACCACAGCCGGTAGGTAGAGGGTGAGGGGGCAGAAGCAGGGTCGCTGCCCAGTCATCGGCCCCCCCAGCCCCCCACACCCACCGCAGTGGAGACTCACCAAAGGCCTTGGCTACGGCGCAGGGGGCCGGCAGCCCTGAGGAACAAGGGAAGAGCACCGGGGCCGGCAAACTGCACCCACCACGCCCCCCGGCCATGGCGGCAGTGCCCCGAGACCACCTGGCACAGCAAGGACACCCACCACCCTGGTCCCCCCGGTGTTAATTTTCATGATGCAGGGACCCTCCACCCCCCAACACACACACACGCAGGTGCGGCTACACAGGTGAGAGAAAACCACAACGTGTGCCACAGCACCACCTAGTGGACAACCAAAGAAGGTCCTCTAACCACCACCCGCTTGCTAGGGAGCCCCGCCTTCAGTGCGGAGCCACAGCCCGGGCAGCAGGCAGCACGGACAGGCGCTGACAGGTCTGCAGAACTGACCGGAAGCCACGGAAGGCTGCGATTTAAAGGGCAGAATCCAGGGTGGCCGCCGGGAAGAGGCTCGATGGCGGGGCAAGAGAACTCGGAAAGCGAGCTCGGGAACAGCAGGGATGTGCACACACACACACAGAGATGGAAACTATCACGAAAAAGCCAACGAATCCTGGAGCTGAAGAACTCAGCGCATGAGATAAGGAACGCAGAGAGAGCAGTGGACACGGAGCAGACCGCACGGAAGAGAGAAACCTGGAACAGACTCGGGTGAAAGGAGAGCGGGAAAGACCCGACCAGAGCTGTGTCTGACCCCGTCGGAAAGGGCCCTGTGAGTCCCAAGAGAGAGGGGGGTGGGGGGCGGACAGACTCCTGAAACCCAGCGAAGCAAGTGGGCCCTCGAGCGCAAGGAGCTAACAGAGCGCCCAACCATCTCAAGGCAAAGACCTTCTCCAAAACACTCTGTATTAAAACTGCCAAAAACTAACGACAAAGAATTCTCAAGGCAGCCAGGGAAAAAGACAGCAGCCCCCAGGGAGCTCCACCAGATGTCGCTGCGCTTCTCGGTGGGAACGCCACAGGTGAGGCGGCCGTGGGCCGGCACAAATGCTGGCAGGGAGAAGCCAGTGGGCAGAAGCGGTGAGTCCTTTCGCCGTGACAGAGAAACACAGGCCTCCCAGACGCACGGGGAGGGGGATGTCAGCAGGGGGAGGGGTCGGCACCATACAACCCGCATCCCAGGAAATGCTCAAGGGGTCCTTCCACCCGGGCAGACGGACCAAGGGACACAGAGCTCTAAGCAGGACGAGCAGACAGAGCAAGACACTGCAGCCCTGCTTCAGACCAGGGCATGAGCCAACCAAACGCACAGGTCAAAGGAGAGAAGCGTTAAGACTGACCTCAGCCCCCGCAGTCTGATAACGATCACGCCACAAAACACAGAAGGGGGAGCTCGCTCGTGCAAGACGGGGACTACCTCACCTGCGAGACATTTCACGCCAACCTCGCGGCCACCACAGAACGAACACCCAGAGCTGGGACCCAAACATTAAAAAAGAGGAAACGAAGAAAAACGTCAGAGGAGGCCACCGACCTGAAACAGCGACGGAAACAGGAGAGAAAAGGAGCCACGAGACACAGAGCAACCCGAGAACAAGAGGGGACGGCGGCCTCTGCGCCCACCCCCCGTGCCAGCGGCCCCCTAGACGTGCACCCCTCAGCTCACGCCCGGAACACAGGACCGGCTACGCGCCGCCTTCGCCAGACCCAGCTGAGCCCCAAAGACAAACACGGCCCAGGGGAGGGCCGGAGGGGGGTCCTCCGAGTGAGTGGTTCCCGGAGAAAAGCAGGTGCCGCCGCACTTGCACCAGGGAACCCGTTCGAGAGACATGGGAACGAAGGACAAAGTCAGACGCTGTCACCGAGGAAGCGGACAACCCGCCCGGCAGAGGTGCTTCCACCCGGGGGCTTGCGTCCCCGCACACACCGTGCCCGTGTAGCTCACCACCACCAGCACCAGCACCACCACGATCCGCTCAGACCGTGGGCGGAGGACCTGAGCAGACATTTTTCCGGTGGAGACACGCAGACGGCCAGCCGCCGTTGGAAAGGACGCTCAAGGTCACTCGTCACCAGAGAACTGCAAGTCAGGACCACGGCGGGACAGGGCCTGGCCCACCAGGGCGGCCGACAACAGGTGCTGCCGAGGACGGGGAGCAAGGGCAGCCCCGGGTGCTGCCGCGGGGAAGGAGACCTGGGTCAGCCGCTGCGGAACACAGTGTGGAGGTGCCTCGGAAAGTTGCGAGTAGAGTCACTACGTGACCCAGCAATTCCACTTCCGGTTATTCACCCAAAAAGCAGCAGCACACCTGCATGGACGTACGGGAGCCCTGCGCTCGCTGCAGCCTCACACGCAACAGCCACACCCCGGGAGCCCCCATGGGGGGGACCGGGCGCAGAAGGGGCGGAGCAAACGCACCACGGACGGACCGCTCAGCCCGGAAACGCACAAGGTTCCCGTTCCCGACAACGCGGACGGCTCTGGACAGTGTCGTGCGAAGCAAGGTGGGTCTGACCAAAAGGACACTGACCACACGCTGCCCCTCACGTGGGGACCATCACACGAGAAAGGGACAAGCAACCTCACACACACGGACACGCACTCCCAGACCGGACCACGGAACGGTGTCCACCGGAGGGGAGGGGCAGGGCGGGGCTGGGGGCAAAGGGGGCAGGGGGCCCAGCGCGTGGGGACGGGGCAGCTGGGCGTCGGTGGCGAGCGCGGGACGGGCATGCAGATGTCAGAGTACCACCCCATCCCCCGAAATGGATGTGATGCCGTTAACCAGTCACCTCAGCAAACCCCTCTCAGAAACGTTCAAATGTGAAAATGAGACCGAACAGCCCAGACAGCCCTCGTCACGGCCCGAGGACGGCTGCTGCCCGCAGCGCGGCTGCGTCCTGAGTCTGTGTGAGGCGCAGCGCCCGCTCCTCTGCAAACGGACCGCTCCACTCGAGCCGCACGCACCATGTGCGCACCCCCGGGCTGTCAGGGGCACCCTTGCTTGCGCCGAGTGTGTGCTCATGCTCTGCACATGCATGTGTGCACACATGCACGCTGGCCTGTGGTGCACCTAACGACAGGCCTGACCACAGGATCGCTCCCCACACCACGCAGGTGAGCGCCGGGGGGCATGCAGCAAGCTTTCACAGCTAACAGACGGAGACCACAAGGACATGGACTCTCGGGAGCAATGAAAAGAGAGAGAAAAGCTCTACCTTATCGTACTTATGCTGAGTTTAAGAACAAATTATTTTAAGCCAAGAAAAATTTTAATATCTATACGTACTTCAAAATCATCTTCAAAACTGGCCGCATAGCCACCGGCTCCAACATTTTCTAAGTCGATGTCTTCTTTTTCAATTTCCTAGAGATAAAAATCAAACACAGAACAAAAAAGATCAATCACGAATTTAAATCTTGCAAATACACTGAAAAATATAGGTTTTCTAAGATTCATAGTAAGTGACTAACTTAAAATTGTAAGTATTTACAAAACTAACCACCTGCCTTCAAATTCTTTAAGAGTTTGCTAACTGGTGAGTGTGATCGAAAACAGCAAGCGGTTTGATAGACGAGCCCCCTCTCGGAAGCTTCTCTGACTCTGAGGGCTACGGAGAAAGGCTGTTTCACAAGGGAGTTCCACACTCTGGCGCTGCCTCCCCCTCGTCGGTGACCCGCCCCCCGGCGCCCCGCGTCCGCATGCCGGGGCAGACACGTGTGCACACGCGTGCACCAGTCCCACCAGGGCACACCAGGCGGCCTCCACTCCCCGCCACCGCCTGCAGTCCGGGGAGGCACCAGGGACCCCCCAAGCCCGGCGGTGGGAGGGGCTCCGGAGGCCTGGGGAGCTGCGCAGGTCGCCCCGAGGCCACCGGTCTCGGTGGATGGGCACGGGGTGGATGCCAGGGTAGCCCCATCATCGCCCGGGGGCCAGGCAGAGTCATCCCGAGCGAGCGAATCCTTTCTTGGGAAAAGTGCCCCGCGGGAAAGTCCTCGCACGGGGCTGCGCCACGGCGAGGACACTCGCTGCACCTGCTACACAAACATGTCCGTCCGACGCCTGCTGACTGCTGGGAGCGGCCAGAGCCGCCGCTGGTCAGGGTCCCAGCACGGCCCACCGAGCCGAGCGTGAGCTCGCTGCGGCCCCAGTGACCACTCCGTGTCTGCCGGTTCCGTCCCCTCAGCAAACACACAGCGTGCCAGGCTCTCCGCCCGAGGAGACAGCAGACACCTCACTTCTCGGCACAGCGAGGGCCGGCTGGGACGCGGCACGATGGAGCCATGGCAGGCCCTCGACCAGCCGCCGCGGAGGCTGCGAGCGAGCAGGCGCCTCGTCCTTCCCCATCGGTTCTGGAAAGAGCGGCCACGCCGCGGCCTCAATCCCTGGAGTCGCCCAGGCTCCCCGGATGGTCTGGGGCCTGGAACACGTCTCCCCGACAGGGGCCCAAGTCCCGCCTTTTCTAACACCTGTGTTCGGTTTCGTCCACTCTCCCCAAACTTTTGAATTTAAATGCAGAAGGAGGAGTGACCACCTGAGCCTGCAAAACCGTGGGAAGTGCCCCCGCTCTGTCCACGCAGAGGAAGGTCCCGCGCTCCATCGCAACTCGAGGCCGCCGGCGACGCGGTGAAGGACGCTCAGCCCAGTGTGAGCACAGACGGCACGTTGCGGCCAATCCCCCTTCAGTCTGACAGGCTGTGACGGCGCCGCAGCAGCGAGCAAACACGCGTGGGGCGTGTGTCTGCACAGGACGGACCCTCACCACGGTGTCTTCACGTCCCGGCCTCGCAGCCGGCTTCCACGCGGAGGGGCCCTCTTCGCTGCTGTGTTGGGGACGGAACACGGCCAGGCCACCAGCTGAGCGGGGGCCCGCCCCACGCGGCCCTCCTCCCTGGAGCGGCCGCCCCCCGGCAGGCAGGGATGCAGGTCCTGGCTCTGAGCTGTACCGGTGGGGTGGCACTGCGCCTCGGCCTCCGCACGCAGAAGCGGGGAGACGATGGCACCCACTGCCCAGGGCCGGCGCGGGGCTCGGCGACACTGCCCCTGCCCAGGAGCAGCTGGCGGCCAGCCCCGCTGCGGCCGCTGGCACGAGGAAGACGCACTCTGCGACGTCACTGCGTGAGACCGGGGACAGCTCGGTGTGTCGCCATGAGGGAGACGAGGGGCTCTCCACGGTCCGAGAGCCCTGCCGGCCCGCTGTGGGCTCTCCCCGCGGAGGAACCTGCCGCCCAACCGTGGGCCGAGCGGGGCGTCCGAGGGCCCCAAGCCACTCCTGGCCACTTTGTTCTGCCCCTTCGGTGAAAGAAGTTAGCGTAAGCGTCTCACTGATGACGTCTCCTAGCGAGCACACGCACGCTGGAGGGCGATGCTGATGAAATGCGGGATCGTCTAATGTGTTGTTGAAGCTATTTTTCTTTTTAGTCTTTAACGTCACTGCCAGAAAACCTCATGTTTCAAATGCGGCTCACGCCCCGGGAACAATGCCAGTCCAGGGCTTAGACGCAGCCGGGGGGCGTGAGGAAAACAGCAGAAACCATGCATTTTCACCCCCCTGACCCCCTCAGCAACTCCGCCCGCAGAAAGTGCGAGGGGGCGTCTGGTCGTCAGAAATGGGGGTTCTCACAACTGAGGGGACCATCTGCGGCACGGGCGCGGGGGCGAAACAGGCGTCTCCAACCCCCGCACACGCACCAGCGTGCGAGGAGGAGGTCACGCAGGAAGAACGGGGGTGCGGCCAATTCTCCTGCTCCGTGTGGCTACAGCGTGACAGCGAGTGGCCCGACCACCCCCAAGTGATCACAACAGTGTGTGCACACCAAAACCACACACGCTATATGAACTACATGATGTGAAACCATGTGTGTGTACATGTGCAAAACGAAGAAACACGTGAAAAGATGGCACGCGTGTTACAGGGGCATGGGACTCAGAGAACCACCAAGGAGGAGAATTGTCCTTCAGATGTAGCAGAGGCCGAAATCCACCACGTTACTCACAACACAGAAAACACCAGGACAGGGTTCGGTGACGAGACCCCGGCGCCCCGCTGCACGGTTCTGGACGGCCACAGCGACGGCCACCCCGGCAACGAGTGGGAGCTGCTGCAAACACGAGGCCTGGGGGCGGCGCGGCTCCCCCGCCCCTCCCTGCGCGCAGACACACACGGGGCGCCGAGGACTGACACACCTCTGTGCTGACACCACCGGTCACGGGAGATGGCTTTCCACCTCGCGGCTCAGAGCCAGTGACACGTCAGGGGGCTCCTGCCGTGAGGTCGCCTGGCCTGGGCCTCTCCCCGGGAAGATTTTCAACACTGACGCGGTTCTCCCCCCACACAGGTCTGCTCGGACTTTCCGTCTCTGCCTGAGGCCGGTGCAGCGGCTCACCCCTTCCCGGGAGGGCCGCCGTCACCCGAGCTGCCCGTGTCACCGCGAGACGCTGCCGCGCCACCTGTGAGGGGCCCGGGGCGCCGAAGCCTCGACGCACACCGCACCCCCGCGCCTTCCTGCGCTGTGGGGCCCTTCCATCTGGGGCACGTCCACTCACAACCGCCACTCCGTCCCACGAGTGACCGCCCGCGTCATCGCGCACCGGCCCACCGGCCCTACCGCTTGAGCTCTGGCACAGCTGCTGACGGCCTCTCGTCCCCCCGCCTGCTCCCGGTCTCCCCGAGTCCGGGGCGTCTCCTCTGTGCCTCCTGCAAACGAGCCCGGGCCCAGGCAAACGCTGGGCCCAGCCAGCCTCACTGCCCAGGGAGAGCGACGTGAAGTTCTTACCTTCCTTCCCGCGTCCTTCTCTCTCCCACTGTTCCTCACCACCATCTCCGCCTGCCTGGAAAGAACATATGGTCAAAACCAAAGCTGACATTAAACAAAGCCTTAAAAAGCAAAACATCTCGCACATCAGTGCAGACTCAGCATATGCAGGAAGATCCCCGCAGCACGCCCTCGGGGAACTGGGAGCCCACAGGCCCTCCTCGCGCTCGGCTGTCTCACGGTGACCGAGGCACAGAGCGCCCCCCAGTGGGGAGAGGGCTCCGTGTCCGCCCAGACGTGCGTGTGGATGGGTGTGAATCCGCACCCTTGTTAGAGTTAGGAAGTTCCTTTAGCTTTAATATCAACCCCAGATGTTATTCTACGTTTAGTAGGGTATTTGCTTTTCCAAAGGAAAGATTTATCTTAAAATGTTCTGTTTTTAATCGTATGCTCCGTGTTGGCTGGGACCTATAACTAAGGCTTTCGAAATTTCAAGCTGACTCCCCGCTGCCGGAGCTCACGCACAGCCGTCGGCGCAGCGCAGGGTCTGAGACTCTGAGCCGAGCGGCTCCCCGCGGGATCCGGCACGTCGGCAGTACGCAAAGGCGGGGGGTTGTCCCCACCCGCTCGGGTTAAGAGCTAGCTGTGTTCAAAGTTGTAAGAATCCAGACAAGGCACTTAGCCCGAGTTTTCCTAATCTGTGAAAAAGAATGACCAAACACAGCCGCCACGAAGAACAAATTAAAATCCCGGCCTCCGTACGAGATGGTTTACACGGCAACTCTGCTCTGTAACCTTCACAGAACCCACACAGAGCGGGTATTTTTTGGTGACGAGCAGGCCCTCCCTGCAGCCGCGGGCCGACGCCCTCGCTCTAATTCCGGCGGGAGTTACCTCGCCCGGGGCGGGGGGGCTTGCGGGCGAGCATGTGTCTAGCGCACACACGAGGACCCGCGGCCCCTGCAGCTGCTCTGCGCTCCAGGACGGCCTGCCCGACGAACGAGCCCTCCTGCAAAGCGAGTTCTGATTTTCTAGTTTCGTATGAGCAAAGGTGACTCGGATCAACCCTCTGTGACAGGCTCCAAGCCCCCCTGGTGCCCTTGAGAGCCCGTCCACAGGCCAGCGAGGAACGGTCGCTACGCCGGCCGCTTCCGGGCTACGATTAGGCCCAATGGGAAAGTGGCTCCAAGGGCTCTGCGTGTGACACGGACAACCAGCCAAAGCCCGTGCGTCCCTTACTGGCCACCAGTGCCGTCTCTCTTTGAACTTGCACCTCGGTTTCCGTGTTCACCGTTCTGTAAGAGAAGAAATCCCATAACCACCAGTCAGTAAATCACAACAAGCGAGCCGCAGTTAATAAACTCTGCAAAATAAGCACGGGCTCGAATTTAACAAGAAACGACGCCACAGGCCTCTCTCCACTGTTGTCAGTATGTTCAGCAAGTCAGGTGACCGTGGGAGGGGGACGAACGGAGAAAGGGTGCGTGCACCGCAAGGGGATCTCGTCTGAGCCCCTACGTAAAAGCGCTGCTCGTCAGTGTCACGTTCTTTTCAGGTAGGAGCAGCAGCTCCTCTCACCGCTTAAAATTAAACTTCCAGACACGTGGAGCCTGGCTATTTCACAGATCTGTGCACCTGTAGGGAAAAGTTCACCTTCTCTTACATTAATGAAATTTTTAAATAAAAAGTATCAGAACGTGTCGATGGCCGTGTGCAGGTGGGTTGAGGAGATGCTGGCAGGACGTGCCACATGGGGGCGCAGGGTCGGCTGCAGACGGAGACCCGGGAGGGCACCGCCCCCGCGGGGCAGGGCGCAGGAAGGGCGCAGGAACGGCGCAGGCCTGGGGCTCCCCAGGGGCAGTGAGGCCCGAGCAGGGCCCGCGCTGCCTGTCTGGGGCCGTGCACAGCAGGCACCCGAATCCCTGACGTGGGCCGGAAGTGCCCAGAGACTTTCTCCGACCTGTAAGTTTACGCCCAGGAAGTTATTTCCAGGAAATGATCAAGACACATGTTAAGATTTTCACCGCGTTCATCGGAGAGTAATTTATCACATCCCCAAAACTTGGTGACGGCGTGTTCGATATTCAGTTACGTATTCAGTGACCAAGGTTAGGACCACACGACAGAACACCAGCTCCCAGGGCCCGAAGGAAGCGACAGCTGGCTCCGAGGCCGCGCTCCCGAGAGGCTGCGTGCAGACCGGAGGGGCCGCCAGCCCGAGCACGCATGCCTCCCGGGGCTCATCTGGCAGTTGGGCCACGGGTGACTTCACTCTCCCTGCGTGGAAATCTTCTCTGAAAGTACATGTCACGGAGGAAGTCTGGCCTCGGTCTGTAAAAGTGATGGCAGTGGACCAAGAACGGACTCGGCGGCGCCGGCAGCAGAAGCGATGACCCTGGGCTGCGCAGCCCGGGCACCGGAGGCGCCTGGGCCCTGGAGCGCGGCAGGGGGACGCGTCCAGCGAGGGCTGGCGATGACACGGCGCTCCCCCACATCCAACGCCCGGCACTAGGGAGCTGGCGCCTGTGCTCAGGGCCCTGCTTCCAGGACATGTGGGCCGGGGAGCGTCCAGGGCTGGATGCAGAGGCTCATGGAGACAAGTGACAGGCCACCCCTGGCGCAGAGGGGAGCGGGACCCCGCATGCAGCAGAGGCCGTCTCCGCAGGTCGCTGCCATCAGAGACTCTGCTGACTGACACCCTCGCCCTCCAGCTGGGGACCGGAGGAGGCAGGCGGGGGACACACAGTCCGAGTCCTGCAGGCGGTGAGAGGCAGCCCCGGGCTGCCGTCGGGCCCAGCCCTGTTCCACACCTGCCGTCCCGGGGAGGAGGCACCCTGCGCGTCAGTCACCTTGGGGACAATTCTGTCAACCCCCAGGCTGGCTCACTAACGAAGCTGCAAAGTGTATTTCAGCACCTGGAAGTCAACGCCAAGAAAAGCGTTCATGATACGCTGCTCGCTCGCTAGCCACTCCCGATGGGACGTGACCTACTCGTTGGTTCACCTCTCTAACGTGTGGCTTCTCCAGAAAAATAGAGGCACCGTGGAAATTAAAACCTGTTTTGCTCACAGCTGTGTCTTCAGCTGCAACAGCGGCCACTCACGACTATGACAATGTCTGGAAAAGGGCGTCTGTGCGCTGTCACAAGACCTTCCCGGGACGACCGCGTGCCCGTGTGCGCGGAGGAAGGTCAGTGGACGAGCAGGGCACCCCAAGGCCCTGCCCCGACCCTGGGGACGCCCTGCGTCGGCTTGGAGGGAGCACGGAGCTGCCCCCGCCCTGGAGCCTGGACGAGCCAGGCAGCCAGAGCGTGGACGTGAAACCAAACACACCGAAGGGGATCAGGAAAGCATGCAGCAGGGACCGTGCTCATGCCACACACGGGGACGACAGGGCCCTCTGGGACCCACACCTCTGTGCGTGTTCGCTTCGGTTCTGCTCGGTTCTGCTGGCAAACTTAGACTGCCAACCCTGGTTGAAACGTTCTCTAAATGACTCACTTAATTTCCACTTTAAAAAATGCCAGCTTCCTCTTCAACATCACATTTCAAACTTTTATGAGAGATTTCTGAGTGTGTGTTAGAATATGTGCTCCCCACGTCCGAGGTCAGGAATCTCTACTGACCACACAGCACGGGCGCGACCCCCTCTTACGAGGAGGCCTCCCAGGCTCGCCCCCCGCACCCCCCACCCCCGCCCCGGGGCTGTGCTCACCAGCGCCCCCCGCTCTAGGGCAGCTCGGGGCGGCCTCGGGGCGAGGAGCACAGGACACGCACCTGGGGCTCCCGCTTCCTGCGCTCTTCCCTCGACGGCCTCTCTCTTCCGTCCACACGACCTCGGTGCCTCTCGCCGCTGAAGTGAAGGCCCCCTTCGCGGCGTTCCTCTTTGTGCCCCGCGTCCCCTTCCCTTCTGGACAGCGAGCTGCCTTTTTCTTTCGAGTGCCTCTCCCTTCTCTCTCTGGTGCCACTTTTTTCTTGATGCTTCTTTCCCCGATCGGGCTCCCTGTGCCTCCTGTGCCTTCTCCCCTCCTCCTCTTTGTAAAGCCAGTACTTGAGGGGGTTGTCCTTGCTGTCGCCGTACTGCAGCTGCAAAGGGGCACAGCGGGCAGCGCGTCGTCCGCGCGTTACGGCAACGGCGGGGCGCCGCACGTTACGGCAACGGCGGGGCGGGCCGGCCACCACCGCCCCCGTCCCCCGCCGGAGGGACCTGCCTACACGTGCTCTCCGGAAGAGAGGTGGGCTGCTCCACCAGCCACCCCCCCCCCCACAGGCCTGCGTGACCCTGCAGCCCACCGCCCTCGCCCTGCGCCGTCCAGCCTCCCTCACAGCCTGTTCTTGTCGGTCTGCTCACCCTCCCCCCAGCACCTAGGCGTCCTGGGCTGCACCTACACTCAGGCCCTGCTGCGGCACTCTCCGCAGGTGGCCCTTGGGCTGTCTCCATGGCCGTTCGCACATCTGCGCCCCCCACACAAGGACACTCCTAAGACCAGGCACCCCGGTTTAGGCATCCCTGCACCCCAGACCACCGAGGACGCTCAGTGATAATGTGACCACCATCTCAAGGTGGCAGCTGCTGGGCTGCAGGTCAGGCTGCCCTGTGTGGTGTTTGGGCTCAAACTCTCGGCTCGGGGAGCATCATCAACACGGCCCATGGAACCCAAAACCAAACCTCCAGGCACGCCAGGCGGTGCTCCCGGGCCACTCGCTCCTCCGTCACAGGTTCTGACCGCACGGCCCACCCCACCACCTCCGTCCCCCGCAATTCTCTCTTCCCACGGACCCTGACGTCCCCAGGCCCCAACCTTGCTCATGTCTGCAGGGTACTCTTCCCAGAAAACAGGCCGACAGGCCCCTGACCAAACTCCTCGGATCAGTCTGCTGCCTGTCTGCCGCCAGAACAAATTCAACGGGCATTAAAGATTAAGTCCTAAAAAAAATTGTAAGGGCCCAGAACAAAACATGGGTGACCAGACATTGGCGTGAAGGGGCTCTATACTTCAATCACTTCATAATTTTAAACTTGAAATGCAGAGATTCCTCAAGTAAAATTCAAAACACACAGAGATGCCCTGACCAGTGTGACTCAGTGGGCTGCTCATAGTCCCACAAAGTGCACGGTCGCTGGTTCGATTCCCGGTCAGGGCACATGCCTGGGTTGTGGGTTTGATTCCCGCTCAGGGCATGTACAAGAGGCAACTGGTCGACATTTCTGTCTCACACCGGTGTCTCCCCCTCTCTTTCTCCCTGCCTTCCCCTCTTTCTAAAACTAAATAAATGAAACCTTAAAGAAAGGAGTGACAATGGCAAGCTGAGTTCACCTTCAAAGTGCCCTTAAATGAAAGACTCCCCCAGAAAGGGCGCAGACGCACACAGGCAGGGTCAGTGTTGCTGTGTGTGTCAGACACCCGAGTGCAGGCGGGCACGCCTGCCACAGACCTACAGACACCACCCCCGACCGTCCTCCCGAGTCACCTGGCTGCGCAGGGGGCGGCGGCTGAGACCCTGGATGGCACCCCGCGGACATAACTAACTACGGGCTTCAGGTGAGGCGAAGGGGGCCGGCTGCAGGGGCTCCGATCCAGCACGCTCCCATCCAGGCGTGATCCCACCTGGGCGTCCTCTTGGGCCCGGAGTCTCTGCTACAAAACCTCCGCACGCCTCCCACCACAACGCGGCATCGGCTGCGCTGCGGCGTCTGGGCCCGGCCACCTACCTTCCTCTCCCGGTATCTTCTTTCTCTCTCTGCGTCCCTCTCCGAGTCCTCCTCTCTCCTCTCCTTCTCTTCGGCCTTCACTTTACTTACTACAAAAAGAAAACGCACTTCTCACATTCCCAAACTTCAGACATCGAAACGGCCTCCCAACGCTTCCGCAGCGTTTACAGCACCTGCCGCATTCCAGCATCCTGTATTAACACAGGAAAACGTGTTCTTCACCTACAACACACTCCGCAGCCTCAGGAAGGGAGAGGCGGAGGATCGCAACCGAAAGTGGGACGAAGGAGACCCCAGTGGCAGCTGCTGCCGAGGCGACCGGGAGAAGGCAAAACCAACTGCGGGACACTTGGAGGCACCAGCCAAGCCACACACCTCCGGGTCCCCGTGTCCCCGACGGATGCTCGTGGCAGCACAGCCAGTCCACAGGCCCATCGGGCAGATGTCCCCGCCGAGTGCTCAGCTGCAAGGGAGTCAGTGCCACTTGGGGTGAGCAGGGGACCCTGGTGCTTGAAGGCGCTGCCGAGGCCGGAGGCCCCGCAACGAGGACGCCACCAGCCGCCATCGCAGCCACCCACCCCCACCGGCCACCGGGGCGAGAGGCCACAGGGACCAGCAGAGCCCCACACCATCACCGAGGACACACACAGCCCCATCCAAGAGCAAAGACCACACATTCACATTTGAATCTGCACGGGCAAAGGTCCTTAGTCTTAAAATGAAGAGAATCGACATTTGACAAGATGAGGACTGCGTTAAACACCTGGAGACCATCGAAACAAAGGTCATTCCTTCAAACAGCATTCGCTGAACACCGACCACTTGCCTAGGACCCTGAGGTCCAAGAGATCAAAACACGGGGTGAGGGCTACCCAGAGGCACCCTGTGGGAGAGCCGGAGAGCAGGGTGAGATGGCCAGGTCCCCACGGACAGCGGGAGAAAGACTGGGGTTGGGGTGAGCCCCACGTGCTCTGGCCTGAGGACCAAGGGTGCAGGTGCCTGTGGGCCAGGCTGCAGGAGCAGGGCTGTGGGGCTGTCAGAAGTCAGGGTGCGTGATGCTTGCCGTGTGTATCGGACATCAGGTGCAGGATACACAGGCCTGCCACTCAGCATGAGGCCCACCTGGGGACCGGAACTGGGAGGGCAGGAGCACACAGTGGTATTTAAACCATGAGACTAGACGCCATCACCTGGCAGACCCACGAGCCTGCCCCTACCTGCACCACAACCAGCAGAGACACACCAGATGTCCCCGGAGCCTCACCCCTGATGGGCAGGGGCACGGGCAGGGGCTGGGCCCTCGGCACAGGGGAGGGCCCACGCCCACAGCCAGGCCCTCAGCCTTCCAGACGGTTCTAAGAGCAACTACACATCCTTCTATGTCCTCCTGTTATGTTTATGTTGGCCAGTTGCATTTTCGCAGGAAGCATGTACTAACTATATAGTAAAAAACAGCAAAGACGCTTCAACGCGGGAGGAGGGAGGCACCTTTACCTTAGAATTCCTAGGAATCCAGATAAATAGTTAAATGTTGCTTAAAATAAAACGGATACTTCCGAGGAATCCTTTTATCAAAGAGCACAGTTTCTGTTTTATCTAAGATCTGGACTGAGATTTATTGGGATAATTAATCTGAAACATTTTTCGATAGTAAAACTCCAGCAAATGGTGAGAAAACTGTTACTCCTATCACTCACTGAGACGAGTTTAAAATACGGAAAAGGAAACCACCGTGCAAAATGCACTGATCCACCGGCACACAACCCACCACAAACAGGAGCCACCCGAACACCAAGGGAGAGAACGGGTGGGGAGTGAGCGCTTCGGAGGGGTGTGCCCCGCAGGGCAGGCCGCGGGACGGGCACCACGCGGCCCCGGACACGCACCTGACCGCATCCTGTGCTTGTGCGTGTCGGGGGGCAGCCTGCGTGCGTCCAGGCCCAGCAGGTTGTGGTGCGTGGTGGCCAGCCTGGGCTCCTCCCACCACGCCCGGTGCTCTCGGTCACGCTCCCGGTCCCGGTCCCTCTCCTGGTCTCTGTCTCGGCTCTGGCGCTTCTCCACATCCCGCTCTCGGGCCTTGTCCCTCAGCCGCTCCCAGTCCCAGTCCTGGGCATCCCTCCTCCTCCGCAGCGGCTTCTCCCTGTCTCCGTTCCTGTGGGGACGCTCTCTGGAGCTGTGGTGCTCTCTGTCCGCCACCCTCTCTCGGCGCTCGGTCTCCCGGTCTGGGTCCCTGGGCTTCTGCTCCTTGAACTCTGGGACATTTGCGTCCAAGTCCTTATGTAACTTCTTCTCCTTGTGCTTCTTATCCTCCCTGGAAGTCCCTGACTGTGCAGCCTAGAAAACAGAAAGGGAGGGGTTTCTGAATGCTCAGTGAAGGGCCTTAAAAACCACTCCCCCCCCAAACAGAAAGGGTGGGAGTCTCCACACCCGAGGCAGGAGTCGCTCGTAGCATTTGTCTGACTAGAGATCAGTGCCCGCTTACAAGACACACTCACATCTGCTGTCACATTTGTTTTAAATCTAAAACACGTCATGGATCAGAAAGAAAAAGATCGGATACTGAAGCTGCGTCAGTCCCGAGACACAGCCCACCTGGATCCCACTGTAAGAACAAGGACCCTTCTTATAAAACTCTCACAGGGTCTCTATCTCAACTCCCAAGCTTCCCTCCGCCATACACACAAGGACATATGCATACCACACGCACGCCACATGGGTACACACACACGTGGCCTGGGCTCTGAACCACAACCGGAACTGGAGGGCTGGTGAGATGCTGGCTGGGCTAGGAAACCCTTTCTCGCCATAGACCCAGAGCTACTAACCGCATGGCTTGACCCCTGAGTCAAAAACGCCCCTGAAATGTTAAAAAGCAAAAACAAAAACAACAAAAAAAAACACCCCTGAAATGAGCCACAGGGAAGCAAAGTTGTGCAGGGCTGAGAGCCTGGAAAAACTTTCCAACCCAATCGGACCCAGGCTCAAACCTTTGAAATACATTACCCAAAGGTGCCTTCTGAGGTCATCTGCTTTCCATGTATCATCTTTGGTTCTTCTCTAGAAAGAAAAGTATAAAGTTAGCATTTTTTAATTTTAAAACAACCAATTTTGCAAGCCCTAGTGAAAAGCCCTTTTGTGCTTGCGCTTTTCACTACGGCCATTTTAACCAATGACGATTAGTCCTTCCTACTGGAGAAACTACTGTCTATGTACCAGAATAAAAGGTAATGGAAATGCAGATTTTTTAAAATTATTCACTAGTCTAAAATTACAGAATGTAATCATTTTAGAGCATAAAGAGAAATCCTTACTTTTAAGACACCATAAAAGTTATGTCCTTGGAAAGATTTTAACAATATTCTAAGCACATGTTAAAACATATGCTACAAAAAGGAGCAATATAAAAACAAGAATTCCTAAAATTAAAATTAGCAACATAAAACATTTAAGCAGATGACGTTAACAATAAAGCTGGAGAAATCTCCCAGAATATATACACATTAAAAGAGAGAGAGAGAGATGGAAAATATAAGCCTCCAGTTCAACAGCTAACCCGGGAGTGAACCAGAGCTCCAGAAAGAGAGAATGTTGAAAGTAGAAAGTGGGAAACACACACACAAAAAACCCCAGAAAATGTCCTCGAAGTGAAGGTAGAACCGCGCTTCTTTTTAAAAGCGAGGATCAAGTGTCAACAATAACATCCCCGCCCAGTCCCACTGCTTGGGTCTGCAGCGAATACTACTCATGAGATCATACTAGTGTTTGGTTTTCAGCTTTAAAACGCAACCTGCCAGCAAATCACGGGAAACTTAGGCTCCACGATCACTTAGGAACCGAACCGGGACGGAAAGAGATCGAAGACGTCAGGTCAGGGCGTTTGTGGACGGTAAGTGCAGGGTAGAAGGAGGCGGTAACGGTGCGCGGGCTTCGGGCTTTGACGTCGCACACACGGACGCCTGCCCATCCGAGTCCCGGGGGATCAGCGGTAACGGGAGGCCTCTGACCCCGCGCGTCCTGGACCACAGTCCGTTCCGGGCCCAGGGCCGCCAGGGGACCGGACACAGGAGGTCCGGACCAATGAACCAAGTTACACAACTTCCCAGAGATTCTACCCCTCACCCGGGACGACGCGCAGCCCGTGTGCACCCACTTTCCCGGGCTCCATCGCCGTTCGCAGGCCCGGGAGGCGCGCTGCGCTCCGCGCCTCAGGCGCGGCCCGAGTAGGACAAGTCCGTGGTGTTGAACCCTCCGCGAGGCCGGCGTCGCTGACTCCTAGCAACCCGCAAGCTCGCGCAGCGGAGAGCGGAACTACCGCGGGCCCGGCATGCCCCGCGGCCTTCCCCAGAGCGCCTGCGTATCCCCGACTCCTAGCAACCGGCAGGCAAGCGCATCAGAGAGCCGAGCTACCGCTGGCCTGGCCTACCCCGGCCACCCACAGCGCGTCTGCGCGGTCCCGACTCCTAGCAACCGGCAGGCAAGGGCAGCGGAGGGCCGAGCGATCGCTGGCCTGAGACTCCCCGGGCCTAAAGGGAGGGGGCACGGAAGAAAATTGGCGACGCCGGAGGCTCCCGCCCTGTCGGGTTCCCGGCGGTGCGGCCCTACGTGCGGAACGAAGCTGGGCTGGTCCGGCTGAGGGGCCGGCAAGAGCGGAGCTAAAAGAGGAAAATGAGGCACAGCTACCGCTTAACCGGCTCCACTTAGCCTGGTGGCACGGAACCTGACTCGTTGGGAAGGAAGGTGGCGTGTCCAGACCTCGCGGATTGACCGTCTGTGGTGGAAAGGGCTATTCATCTGGATAAGGCTTTGCACTTTACAGATCATTTCCCGTGTGTTGTCATTTGATAAAACACAACCTCTAAGAATGGTAGGAATCAATGCATTTGAAAAAGTAGTCGTTGGAAGGATCACTTTGCGCAACACTAGAAGCAAGAGTTGAATTATGAAAATATTCTGCATCTCAGATGTATTTGATCTCATGCAGGATGGGGCCTTGCCTGTCCGGTTCCAGTGAGACGCCTTGTAACTCACTCAGCTGTTTCCAAAGACTGTTTTGCATTTCATTAGTATGCAAATAATACTTAGAAAAGATTACACTTAATGTTTTCACACACCCACAAAAAAGAGTAAATTCTGTAATTATGTTACTATGCATCAATGAGCATATCACCCGTAGTCTGCGCTTTTCATATGTTTTTTTGCAGATACAAAATTTATTTTTCAGACATCGTATTTTTGAGTTACATACTATCATGAACCAGTTTACGGTTTAACGGACCCATCTACGCGTTCTAGATACAAAGGTCATTTACTCAGCTCCTTGTCGTAGAGAGATTAATAGATCCAGTAAGCGTTTTATATTTAATTATACTCTGGTTTTGAACATATCACTCCAACCCTTTTCATTTCCACTCATCAGCACTTAGGAAGAACATAAAAGGAAGGTAGGGAAGGTATTATCAGTAATAGCTATGATTTATTTAGGGACTGCTCCAAATGAGGCACCGAACTAAAACTCCATTTGGTAATACTTAATTCTCACGGCATCCCATGGGAGGTAGGCATGTTAGTTTTTCAGATTAGAGGACTGAGGGCCGGAAAAGTTAATTTGCTTGCCTGAGGTCACACAGGGTGGTGGATGATCTGGTGCCAAGTCATTCTCTTAACCAGTGTCATCCTGTCAACTGAGAAAACAGCTGATCCTGACAGTCATTGGCAAGCATGCTGCATGAATGACCCTTCTCCCTTGCCTCCCAAGCACGATCACTAACTCCTGTCAGGATAATTATGTCTTGTTTATGTTTTTCCATTCCAGCCCCTACCAATCCACCCTGCACCGCAGCCCGCCATCCAGCACATGAATCCGTTGTCACTCCCTGCTTCTATCTCTTTCATCGCCAAACAGAGTAATCTAGAGTCACCCGAATGCACCATAATCACAGGCTTGGCAAATGTGTCCTCTTTCTCACTATCTGTTGCCCCCCCCATACTTTCCAAATAAATGACTCTAGAGGAAGCTGAACACAATCTCTCCTTAGACCTCCTAAAATGACTATTTTATAAATAACTCCTTTGCCAATCCATTACATTTTCTCTTGTAATATTATCTTCATTTAGATGACTTACCGAGGCGACAGAGAGGGGTCATTCCTGCAGTGTGCCTACGGATGACTGTCAGGGTCAGCTGTTTTCTTAGTTGACAGAATGACAGTGGTTAATTTGAGGTCATGGGAACTATAGAGTGCTATCGATAGAAAGCTAAAACACAGTCTGTACTTGCTAAGAGGAAGAAATATGCAGACAACGGTCAAATAATCTGAATGAGAGGCAGAGTGGCTCCCACCTGTGTGGTGAAGCCTCTGTAGAGGTATTGGGGATGCAGCTGGGACAGTTGGTAAGGTCCAGACTTAGGCAGGAGGGGGTCTGAAACAAAGCGGAAGGGACTGAACTTAAATAGAAGGCAGCACTTTTCTCTGACGCCGGATGAGAGCAGAGGCCGCAACTTCAGCTTTGTTCTAGAACACACACACAATGATGCTCTTCTTTCCCCTGAGAAAGCAGAGCCCTTCAGCGGAGAATTGTCTGCACAGAAGGGAAGAAAAGAAGTAACATGAAGAGGTCACAGGAGAATGAGGGATATAAGGAATAAAACACCAGTGAGAACCAAAGCACAGAGTTGGGCCTGCTATTAGACTCAACGAAGAGAGATGTGTTCTGCCTTGCTGAGGTGACCCAAATACAGGGAAGTGGGCTCACAAGGGCAGCTGGGGCCAGGAGGCTGATTGGTGTATACCATGGATGCTTCTCTTCCATGTATTTTACATCCCTAAGCCCGCAGGTCAAATACTTCATCGCGAACATGCAGGATTTCTTATGTGGCTTGTGTTCACGCAGTCTCTACCTGTAGGATGTGATTCTACAGCTCTTCAGGGCAAGGCTCATGCTCCTTCCCGTGTTAACAAGCAGTTACTTGTTGTGAGATCGTAACTTACGCATGAGTGGAGGGTGGCATCTGAGCCTCAAGCTATTGCAGGAAGAGGGTTGACACCACTTTACAGGGGTGGGAAAAAGGAGGTTTACAGTTGTTCGTGTGGAAAATAATAATTAATAACTACTAATAAAAGAACAATCTTTCACGTACTCAAAACTGTAAACCCACTTTTGCCCAAGCCCTGTAACTACAGCTTACCTAATGTAATTTGGTAAAGAATAAGAAAGACAAAACGACTTCCTTTTTGAGATTTAGTGCCCTCCACCTAAGTTGAGTGTTCTAAACCCTAGAACAGGGGTTTTGAGATACATACTTAGGTCTCCATAGCAACATACACATATGCAAACATAATTGCATACAGACTCATAGATGAGGAGGGGAGAGAGGTATGTGTATTCATTCAGCACCTGTTGTGGCAGGCGCAGTGCCAGCCTGAGAATGTGCTGGTAAACATAACACGATTCTTGCACTCAAGTTCCTTTAAGTTTAAGGAACTTAAAGCCCAATGGAATTGCTAGAGTTTCACAAAGTTTCCAACGCAGGCAAACGTTTCCCCAACGTCCAGGTGAGTTAAGTCGGATTCCTCCAGCCTAACAGCTGATTGATTGCAGCTCAGTCTTTAGTTGGCAGCCCTCTTCACCTCGCACAGCAAATGGTGTGCGGAACACCGGTTTTGTCCTGAAGACGCCAGGCTTTGTCCCTGCAGCTACTGCAATATGGCAGGGAAGAACATAACCAAGAACTTAAAAAAAACATAAGCATGCTATATTTCTCTTCTATAGTCCCTGCCCTTCCTAAAGGTGGTAATTTAAGGCTACCAGTAACAAAATTTGAAGAGTAAGGCGGGCAGAGGGGTGGGGTGGGGGTGGAAACTAGGCCTATTGTATAAATTTAAATAAAATTTCCTTGGAAGTCATTGAATATGCTGGAAAAAAGTTAACTAAATTTTTGATTGAGTTTCCTGGAAAATAAAGTGATCAGGGCTGTTGCGTTTCTCAGAAATCACAAGCAAGATCTAAGTGAGTCCTCCCAGCATGGAGTGGGCCAGGACTGGCCAGGGCGTGAACACCTTTCGGAGGAGCACGTCTCACACGTTCTCTGCGCCCTAATTCCTGCATTTTACATACACACGTAAAGGGGACCCATGCAGTTGTGTTTATTTCACCTCTAAGATAGCTGCAATTTCCAAAACGAAACACATCTTCACGCTGTGGAGTCATTGGCACGACGAGAGCTTTATGGCGCTGCACTATCACCCACTCAGGAGTGTGTTTGGTTTTTAGTTTTTAACATGTTAAAAGCAT
This sequence comes from Anoura caudifer, assembly GCA_004027475.1. NCBI lineage: Eukaryota > Metazoa > Chordata > Mammalia > Chiroptera > Phyllostomidae > Anoura > Anoura caudifer. Next base: position 46,294 of record PVKU01001468.1, read on the forward strand.
ATCCAACAGCAACTTCCCAAACTCGGCAAGTGTTTGCAATAGCAGGAGCGCGAACTTCTTGTTCCACACCAGCTCTCCGGGAGCCACGCCTCCGGCCGGATCCACCCATTGCGCCGAAGGCGACAGGCACGCGGCAGAGCCGCCCCAACCGCCAGCACCACTCAGCTGCCAGGACCGAGCAGGCTGCTGCCACACCACTAGCGCTACCCGGCCTACCCGCGGGCCAACGCCCAGGAACCCAGCGCGCGGAGCAGCCACACGCAGGCCCCGCCCACCTCCAGGGGCTGGCCCGCCCACCCCGGGAGGATCAAGCAGGCCAGCCCCGCCCGCCCTGAGGGAGTAGGTGCCCAGAGCCCAGGACCGCGCCCGGCAGCTCTAGGGGAGCCCACCCCGCCCAGCACGCCGACCCCGCCCACTCCCGCCTCAGCCTGCGCCCCGCCCACCGTGGCGATGGCGTCACACACAAGCCCCGCCCATCTCCAGGAGCGACGATTCCCGAGCCCAGCACAGCACCAGGTTGCTGCTTCAGTACCCACCCGCCAGGCGCGATGACGTCAACTCCGGTCCCGCCCACCCTCTCGATGACGCTACACAGCGGCCCCGCCCACCCAGAACCCTGGCTGCGCCAAGAAAACTCCGGCCCGCGACACCGCCCCGCCCGCCCTGCGCACTGACGTCGCACGCGGCCCGCGGGCGGAAGCGCGGGCGGGCTCTAGCGGCGGCGCCGGCCCCCCAGAGGGGCGCTGGAGCCTCGGTCGAGCCGGACGCGCTCGCAGTGCGGCTGGGCGGCTGGCGATGAGCGACGCCGGGGCCTCGGGACCTGAGGCCGGCGCTGCGCGGGCCGAGCCGGCCGGCGCGGCGCTGAGCGTGGACGTGGCGGGGCTGCTGGCGCAGCTGGCGCGCAGCTTCGCGCTGCTGCTGCCGGTGTACGCGCTCGGCTACCTGGGCCTGAGTTTCAGCTGGGTGCTGCTGGCGCTCGGGCTGCTCCTGTGGTGCCGGCGGAGCCGCGGCCTCAAGGCCACCCGCTTGTGCCGCGCCCTGGCGCTGCTGGAGGACGAGGAGCGCGCGGTGCGCTTGGGGGTGCGCGCCTGCGACCTGCCCGCCTGGGTAAGTGCGGGCGCGGGCCCCGCCCTGGCCCCCGCGTACCTGCCCCGAACCCGGACCCTGCTCCCAGCCCCATTTGTGCCCTGGTCCGGGGTGCGCGCCTGCGACCTCCCGACCCGCGGGAGTGAGGGACGCGGACCCCGCCCCGGACCCAGCCTGGTGCCCCGCTTCTCTGCCGGGGCCACTGTGCGCACTGCCCTGCCCTCCCACCACGCCTACCTGTCTGGTCTGCTGTGCAGCTAGGTCCGCCACGAACCCCACTCCGCCAGGCTCAGGTGTCCGCCCCGCCCTGCCCCTCCCTTGCCTACCTGCCCAGGTCGCGTGCCGGCGCCGCTGTCACCATCCCCCGCCCACCCTGGTGGGGTGTCCTGACCGCCGCCAGCCTACCCCAGACCCCGGGCCGGCTCGCCGGAGCTGGCGTCCTCGCCTCTGCCGCGCACGCCGCCGGCTCCCTGGGGCCCCACTGTCCGCATCTCACTGGCTTTCCGAAGCCCCCGCCCCAGGCGCCTTCCCTCTCCTTCCTCCTGAGGCGCGGGAAAGGTTGGTTTCTGTCCTTCCCCGGGAGCCTGGGTTGTTCTGACACAGCCGGAGAGCCGCGAGGGTCTCCCCACGCCCCAGCCCCCCAAAGTTGCTGCTGCGAAGATCGTGGAAAGTTCCGTTTTATGCGAGTACCGCTGTGAGGCTGCACTTTGGTGCGGGGTGACGAGAGGGAGTTTTGGGGCAGCCACGCTGTATCGACCGCTCTATTTTCGCCGCGGGCGGTTCTCTGCGTCACTTCTTCAGGCCGGAGGGAAACGGGTGGGCTCGGCCGAGCCTCCGGCTCCCGTTCCCTACGGCGTCCTCAGCCGGGCTCTGTGTCGCGGGCTCAGGCTTACAGGAGGCAGGTTTTTGGGATGAGCGATGCTCCCCCACGTCGTCGGCTGGGTGTAGAAGGGGCCGTCTGCCAGCGGAGGAGCGCGGGCATGGACGCGCTTGGGCGGGGCAGGTGGGAAACCGCAGCCCCCAGCGGAGACGCCCTGGCCCGTCTGCCTGGCGACGACAGGCAGACGGATGGACGGACAGGAGCCCAGCAGGCTGGGCCTCTGGGGTGGAAGCTGTCAGCTCACAGTGGGCAGGGGGCACGGGGCGCACAGGGTGGGGGGGATCGAATCTCCAGGAGCTGGAAGGAGGCCGGTGTGGGAACAGGAAGCCAGAGTCCCCGGGTGGAGGGGGGGAGGCGGGAGGACTTCCAGGTGGCATCATGTGTCTGCATCCCCCCAAGTTAAATGATGCCAGGAGGTAGCTAAATTCAGAGCGTGGGTGCCTCGCCAAATCTGCCGGCGTAGTCAGGGCTGAGGTTCCCAGGAACTGGGGGTGCTTTCACAGGTACTGGGCTCCGAAGCTGCTGGCTGGTATCGACCGGCCCGCAAGGATCCTTGCGGAATGCGCGCTGTTTTCGCCCACTGAATGAGCAGACGCAGTTGCTGCTGCTACTACACTGAAGGCAGGACAAGTTCTTTTTCTTTTAACAGAATAAAAGGGTGATTGGCCAAAGATTCTCTTCCTGGGTTTCTCTTCCCTCTGACTTAAACTGCTGAACCATGATGTTCGTTCCATGGAGAAAGGAATTTGTATTTTCTCCAAAGTTTCCCACTTGTTTGTTCATAATTTCTCTCTGTACTCATACCATACATATACATACTTACACACGCCTGCAGTGCTTAGAAAGCTTCTGGACGGATTCATGTGCAAGTGGACAGTGGTCACATCCAAGAAAAGCACTAGGAGTCTGGTGTTTGAGGGAGATGATTTTATACCTTTTTGCAAATTTTATTTTTAATTGTAGTGGACACAGTTTTTGTACCTTGTTAATTTATCACACCCATGTGTTATCATCATGACAAGACCAGTGTGTCTGCTATTTTGCTTCAGCCAGGGAGCAAAGCAACAGTAGAAGAAGCCATCCATGAGAAAGGTTAAGATCTCTCTATTAGTGTTTTGCTTCTTACAGTACCTATTTAGGCTCACAGAGTTCTGAACTTTGGGCTGGTATTTTTGTTTGAATGAGATATATGAGGTCTTTCCAGAAAGTATCCAGCCATGTACTGTGAAAAACAAAGACATTTATTAAAGAAGATACAAGATATAAGAAACATTGCATGTAGGACAATGACACCTCAGTCCCCTTGAAAGTAGGCACCTTGGGACCTACACAGTTCTCCCAGTCACTGTCAGCTGCCCCGTTGTGTTATCCTGAGTCTCACCGATGGTGTGAAATCTCTTCCCCTTTGCAGGCAGTTTTGGTTTGGGGAAAAGCCAGAAGTCTTGAGGAGCCAAATCTGGGCTGTAGTGGGGCTGATCACCTGGGTGATTTGAGGTTTCTCCAAAACACTCTGCATGAGACATGATGCATGAGCGGGCTTGTTGTGATGAAGCTGCCAGTCACCAGTTCCCCACAGTTGCAGCCTTCTGAATCATCCAAATAGTTTCTGTGGAGGGATGTTCAAGTTTAATGGAAAAATGGATGCAGATTCGTTGCTCTACTTGCTCATTTTGAATGTGACAGCCACACACGCAACAGCATCTACTGCCCCCAGTGACTAGTAAAGTCGTCATTGTTCACACGTGCATGCTCCAGGCCATGCTCCTTGGCTGCCAGGTCACACCCCTGCTGCGCAAACCCTTCTCGTTACAGTAGCAGTGGCTGGGCTCCTTCCATACGGACCTCACGTTTGTGCACATTTGCATCCTGTGTTTAACAGCCGTGAGTCAGAGCAGGGCTGGAAGCAGAGGAAAAGATGGGCTCAGGTACCCACTTCCAACCCCACTTTTGGATATGTTCCCTTACAGTTTTTAAATTTTTACTTAGTCAAGTAAAAATGTACAGTGGATATGAAAAATGAGATATTAAAGAATATTAATAGTCAGAAATATATATGGTTTTGAGTTAACACTACTAGGGTATGAGAAATACCTCTCACTTAACATGTGATAATTCTGTAAGACGTTGGTCCTACGGGTGTAACATAAACTGCATTATTATTCATTCTTCACTCTTGTTTTTTTCTCTTCGTAAATGGAAGAGGCCTGGCAGGTTTGAGTTGATGGACTGAGGACTGGCCTTTTTTGCTGAACCAGTGTTTGACTGGGTCCTGTAAACGGAAGACTATGGGTGAGGAATGTTCTTGAGTTTTTGTGGAGGTACATAAGAACAATTTTCTATGGCTATTCTCATTTATTTGAAAAATTAGAACCTGGTGGGGTGAAGTCAGCCCGTTTGGATCTGGTTTTTCTGGCTGCAAGTAAATAGAGTTCCACACCCATCCTATACGATATTAAAGTTACTCAGCTGTTTTGATAGTTGGTCTTTCCTTACTCTGATACTTCGACGATTGAGATTTAGTACTATCAATACTGTTCTGTACAAGGTTTTCTTTGGGGAGAGCTGTCTACTTATCCCGTTCTGGGAAGTTCAGGAGAATTTAACTGTAGCCAAAATTTAATGTATACTCTAAGAACCAAATGAACACAGGAAAAGAATACGAACAAAAGGCAACTGTTTGCCTTTATTCTCGGTGTGTTAATCGTTGACTTACACCTTATGGAAATTTTGTGAGGACTTGTAACAACGTAGTTGGTGTAGCTAAATCAGGAAGCACAGCTCAGCTATTTTAAACCACGGTTGCAACTTTAGCACTTCGATCCTAGCGAGATTATGTGCTTTGTGGAAAGGTTAGCGTCCTCATGACCGGGAAGGGGATATGGATGCTCTTTGTTCGTTTGTTTTTAAGATTTTATTTTATTTATTTTTAGAGAGAGGGGAAGGGATGGAGAGAGAGAGGGAGAGACACATGGATGTAAGAGGGAAGGTTGCCTCTCACACGCACCCTGACTGGGGATTGAACCCACCACCCAGGCATGTGCCCTGACCGGAACTGAACCCGGGAGACTTCGCTGTGAGGGACAGCGCCCAACCAGCCAAGCCGCCCCGGTCAGGGCAGGGTGGGCAGTCTTTGGGTTTCTCGCTCACACGCATGCTCACACACACGCTGCTGCTGTGGTTCAGAGAGGGGCGGGCTGTGAGCACGGTGTTGCTCGGGCCGTGTGGTCCGAAGGCTGCATTCAGTCAGAAGAGAGTAGCCCAAAGGTGCCTAGACACACAGCAGTGAATACCTGGTTTTTAGCTTAAACTGAAAAAAGATTTGAATTTAGGGTATCTGCACTCATCAGTTGTGCGCACGGGGTTTCGGTAATACCTACTTCTGTTTCATTTGACTGTTAGCCTCACTTTTCATTTCAACATGGGAGAGTACAAAGCTAGGACTGAAGTATAAACAATTTAAGTAAATACATGAATTGAAAATATGTGTAACATTTATATTAAATTAACATGTTACGTGAAATTTATGAAATCTAGATCTCAATCCTGTGAAGAACCTGCCGTGAAAAACCAACTAGTAATTTAGTGTTCTTGTTAGGCCTTGTGAACCTCCAATTTTTTTTTGTAAGTTTTTATCATTTCTGCATTGTTTGCAGCATTTGACTTTGAATAATATCGCAGAAGGTGTGAATATGCTAAAAACCGTTGAACCGTATACTTTAAATGAGTGAATTGTATGGTATTTGAATTATGTCTCATTAGCACTGTTAAAAATATTATAGACATTAGATTTCTTTTGAAAATAAAGAAGTGGAGCCCTGGCTGGTGTGGCTCAGTGGACTGAGCGCTGGCCTGTGAACTAAAGGGTCCCCAGTTCGATTCCCAGTCAGGGCACAGGCCAGGCCTGCCGTCCAGGTCCCCAGTAGGGGGCGCGTGAGAGGCAACCACACGTTGATGTTTCTCTCACTTTCTCCCTCCCTTCTCCTCTGTCTAAAAATAAAAGTATATATAAATAAAATAAAAAATAAAGAAGTGGGAAGGGTAACCAGCTGTATATAGTACGAGGTAAGTCAGTTGTACTGCCTCCTTGCTAACAGAATTCCAGCTAAAACTGTCACGGTTTTTAAAAATTGTTGTTCCAACTTAAATTTGGACACATGTACATTTTAAGGAATATTTAATGAAAGGGGTGGGCTTATGAATGACAAAAGCAAAAAAACTAAGTAAATATTTTTGCCTTACCGCTGTGACTTTAAGCATTGTTATTATGTAGGCTAAGCAAACAAATTCTCATGGAAAAACAACAGAAATCATGCTTTGTAGGTATAAACAGCCTAAATGTGTTTTTTTTTCTGTGAGTTACTGTAAACTCTTACCTTTGATTCAAGGTTATCAGTACATACTTATGTCTGTTTGAAAAATTTAGCCTACAGATTGGTCTTATATCAGATACGTTCTAATAAAGCATGATTTTAGAACGTACTATTTGTGGTTTTGCATTTTATTATGTTTTTTTCCACGTTATCTTTTTTAGTTCCCACAACCACCGTGTTTTGCCATGTATAACGTGCGTTGATGTTTTTGTGCATGTTACACCCAGGGTTATTATACCCATTATTATACCCACGTTTAATGTGCACCCTTATTTTTCCCTCGAAAATTTGGGCAAAAAATTTGCATTGTACATGGCAAAAATATGGTATGCTGGCTCAGATGAATTTTCTTCCTGCCTTTGAAGATCTGGCGGGGTGTAAGGGGTCATCCTGCTCTCACAAGTATGCTCTCTTGCAGGCTGGTAATGGCGGGGTGTGCTGACCCCGCCCCCAGGGCCCCGGTGGATCAGAGAGAAGATGGGAGGGGGTTCGTCGGACAGGGTGCGCAGAGACATATTTGCGAACGGTTAAGAATAGAAGGACAGGACACTCTGCTCAGTGGGAACAGTGGACAAAAGCCCAGGATTGAGAAACCGGGGCAGGTCCCAGGCGGAGAGCTCAGCGCCCAGTAGGGCAGGAGTGCCCCATCTGGAGGGAGCTGTAGGAGAGGGAGGGAAGGTTGCTCAAGGCTCAGGGTGCACTCTGGACCAGGGGCGAGGAGTGGCCAGTCTCAGACCTTGGGGTGGCCACCCCCAGCTCCCCGGACCGGTCTGGGCCTGAGCGCAGAAAGCGCTCCTGAGGTGTGGGGGGCTGGGGGAGCGGAGGAGGGAGAGATGGTGATGTGTCCAGACCTAAGCATGTGAGATGAGATGATGGAAACTCCGAGCTGTGCAGGGGAGCTCTCCTCGCCCTGCAGTTGCCAAAAGCTTTGCGGCCGAGGCTGCTGCTGGATGGCGGTGCTGCGCACTGCTGAGGGAGCTGGAGGACGTCCGCCTCCTGCCAGCACGCTGTTCTCTTCTGCCCGTAAAGGTCCGTGCTGTGCCTTACACACTGAGTCACCGCCTGTTCTGGAATCGGGCGGGGCACGGTCCTTGCATAAACAGGGTTAGTAGTCGCCTTTTTCATGGAAAGATTTCTCCACCTAACGTGTTTTGTCTGTAAGTTTTCTCTTGGTCTTTCCCTCTGTCACTGAGTTTTCTGCCTTCATTTATTTTTCTTTGTTGTCACAAAAATCCTGTGAAATTTTTGAAGCAGACCATTTATTTTGGTGAATTTTTCCTAGGGTAGGGCACATTCTAAGGAAGTAGTGCCACGTGTGCTTAGGGATTAAAAACCAGCCTCTGCTGATTCACCTGTTTGCTCGGCCAGCCTGTCTGAGCCGCTCGCCATGTTCCAGGTGTCGTGACAGGCGCCAGAGACGCCAACCTCAGCACGACCAGGTCTTCGACCCGAGAATTTACTGGCTGGTAACAGCACAACCCTATTTATAGTACTCATTTTCCTTGTTGTGTGCCTTGATAGTGTTTAAAGATTAAACTAATACATACTCGTTTTTAATCCAGGCAAACCATTTGCTCAGGAACACACAGTTTAGGATGAAAAGTTTTCTAGACCTGTAACTACATTTGGAAACAGGAAAAGCAGCCCTTCCTTAATTAGGCCTTCCTGTCGATGCAGTGGTACGATTGGGAGCATTTTGTATTCTTAGAATAGCTCAACTCTTCAAACCAATCTATTTTAAAACAAAGATTTTTACTGATGAGGATGAACACTTTTTTTTTTAAGATTTTATTTATTTTATCTTTAGAGGGGAAGGGAAGGAGAGAGGGAGAGAAATACGAATGTGTGGTTGCCTCTTGTGCGTCCCCTGCCGGGAACTGGCCTGCAACCCAGGCATGTGTCCTGACTGGGAATCGAACCGCAATCCTTTGGTTCACAGGCCCACACTCAATCCACTGAGCCACACCGGCCAGGGCGGATGAACACTTTTTTCTAGGGCTTGCAGGTCTCGCTGTGCCTAAGAGTGTGAGTGTGTGCTTTGCCCTCTCTGCCTGCGTTGTGACGGGGCACGTTTATGACGTTCCTGGGGGACCCTCCGAGACCCGGCTCTCACCGGGTGCGTCTGTGACGGGCTGCAGCGGGCGCTCTGGGCGGCAGGTCCTGAGGGCGCCCCCTGTGTCAGCTGCAGCACCTTCTCTCGAACAGAACAGAGCTCCCCTCTCGTGCCCGGGGACCAGCCCCGAGTTGGCGATAACCACACCAAGGGCAGGTGTGGGAACACGCACTTGACAGGGTTCTTCGCGCCTTTTTTTTTTTTTTTTTCCAGTATTTGTGAAACTGCCATAGGAGTTGACCTTTTGTTTGTTCACTCAGCGAGGTTCCCCTTTCTGTTTTCAGCGAACATGCAAGCGGGTCTTTCTTTATTTCTCGTGTTGAACCTAGACAGCTCTTAAAAACGTGACTTTCCTGGCGTGAGAAGACTGCACACTCGTCGTGGAACAGTTCACGCTTTGGGGGGAGAATACCGAGGGGCCGAGTCCCCTGCAACCCTGCTCGCTGGTGGTAACCGCCATGAGCACGTTGGTGACTTTCTGGACTTTTAATGTTCGTGGATGCACGGGCGTGTGTTACGTCCACCTTCACTGAGCATTACGTGCTGGACGTTGTCCTTCTTCAGAAGTGTGACTTTGCTTGCTGCGATGTTAGCCATCTTACAGGAGGCCGTGCCCTGTTTCAGAGATGCCTGATGGGCAGATTCCAAGAACGAGGTTGCTGGGTAGTACGTGCCGGGAAAAGGAAAAACTGCAGTTGAGATGTTTTAACTTTCTGCTCTTTTCAAGTTATGAAAGATTATTTGCTTGAGCTGTTTTATCTGATCTGTCCAGGATATTTGAACCATTTTTGAACTCGTAAGGAGCGTGATAATTTTAAGCCAAAGTCTAGCTTTGGAGAGCAGTGTTTGTTTTGAATGGTATGGTGTTGAAATTCAGGGTACATTTATCCAGATCTCCTCTCATGCGAAATCAACTTCAGAAGAAAAGCCTTCCTCCCACGTGGACTATTCCTCCTCTGTGCCGAGCTGCTGAGTTGGGATATCGAAGTTTTTTTAACAGGAGGAATATTTTAAACAGCAGTAGCCCTGTGTCATCGTGGCTACTTTGCAGAGAAGGTTCCCCAGACTGTCACTGATCTGCAGGGCCGTGCGACCAGTGCCAGCCTCCCATGGGAGGGTGTTGTTTCACAGGCGCACAGGCTTGCAGGCTGGAGAATCAGGCCTGGCGTCTGGTCTTCTGGTCTGGTCGGTGCAGGCTCCTGCCTGAGACCTCCCCCCACCCTGACTCCGTGTCTTCCCCAGGGTCAGCCACACCTTTTAGAACCTTTGTTTCCTTCTCACCCAGTGCGCGCGTTGAAATGAGCTTGTGAGGCAGGAATGGGGAGAGACCCAGGGACCCGCTGACTCTGGAGCCAGGACTTGGGGGCGGAGAGTGGGAGTGACACGGCCCCCCCCACGCCCCCCCTTGGCTGGTGCTCCTTCTGCATTCCCTGCTGCTGCCAGCCCCCTGCTGCCTGCATTTGAAGATCGTTAGTTAGTGTCTCAGGTCAGGTCTTTGTAGCGAACCTGCAGTGCACTTCCAGGCGCAGGTGCGTGTTGATTCTTCAAGGTTTCCTGAAACAAAGTTTCTCTCTAACACGGTGCTGATGGCGGCCGATCAGGTGTTCTTACAGCCATAGCTGCTATTGTCCTGGTCTTGCCTCATCCGTTCTTAGTTTGTTAATTTTTGACAAGCACTCACCCCTCCTGCCTGGATCCCTTGGGAAGGTTGGTGTTTGGGATTGATGGGCGGGGGACGACGACGACCCTCCCTCAGGTGGCTGGGCTGGTGGGCCTGCTGAGGCTGGGCCTCTGAGCCAGGCAGGGGGGCCGTGGGGGCTGCTGACAGGCAGGGCTGCACTGGTTGGGGACACTCCCCCGCCCCTCTTGTTCAGAGGGTGCACTCAGAATTGCTGTACGGAGTGAACTGAATTCTTTCTTCCCTCCTCCTAAGACAACGGAAGGACTCGTCCGTGGAGCCGGTCACTGCTCCAAGTAAGCGTTTGGCCTTCCCTCCCTCCCTCCTTCCTTCCTTCCTTCCTTTTCTTTCGTTCTCTTTTCCCTGAGATGAAGGCCTGGAGAACTGTGCATCGCCAGGAAATGGGCAGAGCTCAGACCTTCCTGGAATGAGGAAGCGAATGGACAAATGAACCTGACAGACCAGTTTCCTATTGGAGGGTTAATGGTGTTTGGTTTCTACGGTGACCGCTTTACCTGTTGTCTTTTGGGTTTCACCTAAAGGTAATTATTGTTAGTGCTCCCGTGTAAAGATGCATGTCTTTCTTCGTGCTTCCCAGACACTGATCCCCTTCTTCTGGGTCTGTCAGGAAGGGACGTGTGTCTCACTGCAGCTCCCACACGCCCTGTGGCAGGCCCGCCACCCTGGTCCTCCAGCAGCCGTGGGGCTCGGGCTGGGTCCCTGCGGGCGTTGGTGCCTTGCACACTGCCTTCCCGGGGGGTGCTGGGCGACGACGGTTCCTTCATTTAATTTTAAGTTTCACGTCATTGTTTTCTAATGTTCAGAAACGAGAAGCACGATTTAATCAGGAATTTCAGCGCTGTGTAAATTTGTTCCCTCCTTTATACTCGGCGAGGTGTGACGGGGGGAGTTCAGGGCCCTTGGGGTCCAGTCCACCTGCTTCCCGTGACTTTGAGCAGTGTGTTCGTTATCAGCCACGGGGAGCCCTTCAGTGTCCCAGGGCTGCTGGGAGGGGGGACACGAGGTGGCGTGCTGAGTGCCCGGCCTGCAGCGAACGCTCTGTCTTTGAATATTTGGTCTAACTTTTTCTCTAAACAAAATGACGGTGGTGATGTCAACATCCTGGAGCCCCAGATAGGCCTTTGTTCTTTTTAAAGATAAGGTTAAAAAGAGATTTCTTGGGTAATGTCAACTCTTAAAAATAACCAAAACCTGGACAATCAAACAATGATTATTTCTAGTCCAATATAAGCAGATAAGAGAGCCTGTTTTATAATTGGACCTATAAAGGAGATTTAGTGGGTTTTTTGCTTGTTTTTTATTTTTAGTTGAAAGATTAAGATTTGAAACCAGACGATACGTGTTCATGCATCCCTGTACGATTTAGGAGCATGGTTTATATTTTCTCAGTCTTTGTGATGTTTTTCCTACTTTAAATTCTGTTTTGTGGAACCTAAGCAAATGTTTATGAATATGTATTAGCGAGAAGCAGATTTTCAGCTCAGTGAACAGAATTAAAATTTGGCAGCAGATTTGCTTTCCTCAATTTTGATATACTCTTTCTTTGGCACCTTGAAATAATCACTTCAAAATTAAAAACCTCAGCCGTGTTGAGTGCCTCGTCACTCCACCACCAGGAGACGGCTTGACCTTCCGACTCCGTCTTCTGTGGCAGGTTCGCAGTGGGGGCCGGTGTTCTGGTGTCAGAGCCGCATCCGAGCAGGTGGCTTCTCTGCCCCCTGTCCTCTGGGGGTTCCAGGATGGATCGGGGGTCCTGCGAAGTACCTTCTCCACTGCTGACCCTGCGTCCTTTCCCTCCTGGGAGCTCCGGGAGGGACCCTTGCCTGTGGCATGAAGTCACACTCCTTTGCCTGCTGGTCTTGACCTGCCCTTTCCTCCTTGTCTCATCCCATTCCTTCCATCACCTAACCCAGCCAGAGTCCATTGCGAACCCCATTATTTTCGCCTAGGATGGTCTCTTCTCTCTGCACAGCAAACCCCAACTGATTCTTTCACACCTGTCTCACGTACCGCCTCCTCCCCGAGTCTCCTCGGGGCCCTTTGCAGGCAGCACCAGGCCCTCCCCCTGCCCCCCACTTCTCCGCTCCCGGCTGGCAGCCACACCTCTCCAGGCCAGTCCACTGCCGTCCACCAGCCACCAGCTGCCCGAGGACAGGAGTGTGGCCGGTCTGCATCGCATCCCTGGCTGTGGGCACAGAGTCAGACCCACGTAGCTGCTCTGAAGATTCTCTCCAGCCTGTTGCTCAAAAAGAGCCATCTGCACACCTGCTGTCGGCTGAGGAGTCGCCCAGCGACGCAGGTGCGGTGGCAGGGTCAGGAGCCCCGCCCGCCCCGCTGGGTGTCCGTTCTGCCGCGTGGCGCGGGGCGGAGAAGCTTTCCTGTCACCCGCAGTCACCCTCCCCGGGCCAGTCCTGGGGCCGGGGCGCGCTTCCCGAGAGGGAAACAACCGCTGTGTGGCGTCCTTCTGGCTTTCGGGGGCGCGGGGAGGGCGGGAGGCGGCCGCACCCGGCAGGTCCCCCCACCCCGGGGACTAGGTGGTGACCGCGGAGGGACCCGCTGTGTCAGAGACGCCGCCGTGGTCGGTCATTTTGGACCGTTTCTCGCAGGCGTCCTTGCGTCCCGTCCGGCCCACTTTGCCTTTAAGACTGAGGTGTCAGGACGTTTTTCTTTCAAGTCGGATTTGGAGTAGACCATGTATGTTGCAAGAGAGTCTTGTTCCCAATGTGGCTAAAATGGAGTTCACGTAGGAAAATTCTATTTACAAGTAATTTTAGACTTGTTTACTGCGTAAAAATAGTACCGTTAGGAAATTCTTGGTTTTATTTTAAACCACCACAGCAGCCAGAGAAGTAGTTTATGCTTCGTGAAGAAGTTCAAACAAGCAGAACTGCAGAGGAAAGCGTCCAAGCCTCCTTGCCCCCCGTGACCGCAGTGCCATGCGCGTCCGCGGCAGGCTTTTTCTGCGTTTATAAACATGTGCGGCATAAAAGTATGTTTACGAACCAACCTGCATGCTGTGTTTTAATAATATATGGCCTCTGTTAGTACATCTTTGTGGGTTTGAAAATCTGGCAATATCTTACATTAACAGACAGGTAATTCTTTGTACTTTATGAGGAATTAAATAGAAGCTCATCCGATGGTATTTGCACACATGGATTTGGTACTAGGTACTGACCCGGAGACATACGGACTCACGCTTACTGGCCACTTGGTGAGTTGAGTGGCATGTCCCGCGTGGACAGAAGTTCTCGGGAGCTGGGACGGTGGGAAAAGGGCCGCCGAGGCGGCCGCACGGTTCTGCGCGTCGGACCTGGACTCTGGTTGCGTGGGTCTAGGCAGACCTCTGCTGTAAAGCTGAGTTTCGGTTTTCCTCGTGCGTGCCATTTCATGCGGGGACAGTGATGGCTGGGGGGGGATGGGTGTGGGGGGGCCTGGAGGGGACCAGGCTCTGCAGCCTTGCAGCCGAGCCACTGAAGGGGGAAGCCTGGGGTGTGTGTGTGTTGGGGGGGTTGGCGACGGCCTCCTCACCCCGGCCACACACTTGTCCCTCCTACCGTGTTCTCTCCAGCCCGGAGGTAAACAGTTTTTCAAAGTTTATGTTAATTTTTTAAAAAGCTTTTCAAGCCTATATCATACACACACCCCTCCCTTCCCCTCTTCTGAGATGCAGGGCGGCCAGTTGTGCATGTTTTTCTCCATCTGTGTTTTCACTTTAAAACGGGCCCTGGAAGTTACTCCGTAGCGCCATCCACGTAACCCTGGGAATCAGCGGCAGGGAGCTCCTCCGCGCGCCTTCTCTCGCTGGGCAGCGCTTGCTCGTGGGGGGGCCCTGCCGCTCCCCCCTCTGCTGCTGGTGGGGGGCCCCTTGTTGTCTCTGGGGTTCGCAGTTGCAAATGGCCGGCACTGTCCTCATTTTCATTTCTTATTTTTGTTTCTGTTTTTAAGACAGTGTCTCAGAAATGGGATCGCTGGGCCACAGGGTGAATGCACATGGAGTTTGACATTCTTACTTAACTATCCTAACCCGTTCATGGGAAGGACTGGGGATACTAAGTACAAACCGGCCTTTAAATCCTTCCCTTTTAGTTGTGGGTGAAATGCTGGGTCTGATAACAGTGTTTCATTGTGATCGGCTGTTCCAGAACTTACGCTGTATCTAACCTCGAGAGTCCAGGTGAAGAGGTCACTGTGGGGTGCAGAGTTTTCTACTTCTGGCTGTTACCAGCCCCTCGTGCACCGTAAGGCAGCTGCCTGGGTTTCAGGCTTCACCCCCCCCCCCCCGCACTGTGCCGTGTGCCTCGAGAGAACCTGGTGGGCTCTCGGGCTGTCTGTCCCCACAGCACGGGCAGGCGACTCTGGGCTTTTGCCCCCACCCTGCCACCGAGGTATCCCGTAAACTTGGGATGTTACTAGTTCCTAGTTGCAGGTGGTTCTAAGAATTCACTCCGGTAGTGCATGGGGATAGGTCAGCCCAGGACCCGCACGCGCGCGCGCCGTGCACGCTCAGCGAACAAGCCTTGCTGTTACTCTTTCAAACAAGCAGAGTCGGGTTTGATGACTCACCGTCCACGCGAGTCTCCCAGAAGCTTGGTTCGGGGGAGGTTTGTAATCCGTTGCTCGGCCGTTCGAGGACCAGGTCTTCTGTGTCCTCCTTCCCTCGTCTCCTGCACCTTTTGCTTGAAAGGCTTGAGGAGAGCGCAGCCTTGCCGGCCGCCTCGTGCTGCGATCTTCACCTTTGTTGAAAATGGAATGATCTGGTCTCCAGGCCGGTCTGCAGACACGTCGATTCCTGCACGTGGGCTCCCAGGCAAGGCCCCAGCCTTTGACCCGTCCTCCGGTTGGACTGGGCAGAAACATGCTTTTCCGAAGCACGTGAGTGGGGCTGTCTGCCCTCTTCTGAGGGGTGAGGGAGGACAGACCGTTCCCTGAGGGGAGCAGCTTCAGCCTCCTTCCCAAAGGGTTACGTTTTAACAGCAAGGAAAACACTTGTTCCCCTCTTTTCCTGGTGGGTTTCTGTCCACCTCTGCAAACATCAGCCTCCCTGGTGCACAGGGGGGACTCTGGGAGAACTCGCATGCAGTTCTCGTTGGGAGAGCGCGGGAGGCGGACACAGGCCTGCGGCTGGGCTGGGACGGTGGGCGACCGAAGGCTGGGCGCCTGGGTCTCTGGGCCACGTCAGCGCCGACACGTGGAAAAGCGGTTCTTCAGGAAGGGGCCCCTGAGGAGTGCTTGTTGGGCGTTCCAGAGAGCACCGCACGTTCCCCTGGATGGCAGGCCTGTGGTTAAGGGCCAGGGGGCTTAAAGAAGCGCTAGGTAAACAGCAGGCGGGAACACCCTCAGCCTGCGGGACGGGGTCCCTCGGTGACATGTGTGTGTTTTCCTCTTAGGTTCACTTTCCAGACACGGAAAGAGCAGAATGGCTAAATAAGGTAAGAACACAGAATGCGGAACCAGGGGGGAGTAGGGGATGGGATGCCGCCCTTCCATATTTGGGAGCTGGGATGTTGACACCGTGTGAGCTCGCTTGGACTTGGCTTCTGCTCCCGGGGAGCTGGGTCACAGGCGGGTCGTCGCTGTCCTTTTCTGACCAGTGAAAGCCGCCTTCGCTACGGGAGGATTAGTGAGATGTTGGCAGCTGTGCCTTCGACCTTCCGTCCACTGCTTGGATCTAGATGATAATCACGAGAAATTCTGGGAACACCGTGAAGAGGGAAATAATCCTAGAGACAGACAGTTTCTGTTACCTGATGTTTTTACAGAAGGCTCTATTTTTAGGTCGCTGTACTTTGAGGATCCGTTAGCTCCATATTTACAGGTCCTTAGGGCTGTGGAGTGAAAACTAATGTAGACAGTGATTCCCTCATGGGTCTGGAAGTTAGTCCGCCTTAAAGAAAAATCACTTTTTGTTTATTAAGATATAGTCAGTTTTAGGAGGTTTTTAACGATGCGTTGAAACCACAGGGTTTTCTGTTTTTTAGCAATCATTAAATGTGCCGATATGGTTAAATGGAATGCTTTACCAGAATGACTAAATTCCTACAACATATTGGTTAACCGGTAGTTTATTGTTGTAATACATTTTAAAATTTAAAATCGTGTTGATTTTTGAACAACAGTAAGCTCTCCCCTTTAATTTTCAAAAGTTCTGGTGAACTCTAAGGGCATAAACTTTCATCGTGACGTAAGTACGCTGTGTATACGACATTGTGTTTTACCTGAGTTCTTTCTCCTCCGCAGACCGTGAAACACATGTGGCCTTTTATTTGCCAATTTATAGAGAAGTTGTTCCGAGAGACCATAGAGCCGGCCGTGCGGGGAGCGAACACCCACCTTAGCACCTTCAGGTTCACCAGAGTCAACCTGGGTCAGCAGGTCAGCTTCTCCTCAGGTGTCCTCGTGTGCGTGCGCCTCAGGCTGCGGTGAGAACCGAAACCGTAGGCTCGGTACTCCGTGCTACTCCCCGGAGAGCGCGGCCCCTCGCGGGGTGCCCTTGCCTCGCCTGGTCCGTCGAGGGTCCTCCCTGCCCTCCTCTGTCCACTGTGGGCTTTCGGCCAGATCAGGTTCACTGTGTGTGTGTGTGGGGGGGGGGTCTTTCTACCCCTCACTGCTCTGTCAGAATTAGCTTTGTAGAGTTTTCAGCAGAAGGGAGTTCTGTATGGGAACTGCCTCTAAAGGTTCAGCAACTGACAGCAAGCCTGAGATGCTCCCCTCAAGTTGTTCACATCAGCAAGTCTGGGCTGCGGGGCCGGTCCTGCGGGCCTCCCTTCAACCGCCCAGGGGGACGGACGCACGGGTCCCTGCTGTTGCTGGAACCGCGTTCTCTCCCACCTCGCTGTCCTGCCCTCTGCTGCGCTGTGCTTCGCAGATGCTGTGGGTTTTGTTCAGATGGAAGGCTTGTGGCAACCCTGACTTGAGTCCATTGGTACCATTTTTCCAACAGGCTCAGATGACAGTTAGTACGTCTTCATGAACGTATGCGCATTTTTTTTAGGTATAGGCTATTGCACACTTACTAGGCTACAGTATAGTGTAAATAGAACTTACTTATTTTTTAGAGAGGGGAAGGGAGGGAGAAAGAAAACGAGAGAAACATCCATGTGTGGCTGCCTCTTGCGAGTCCCCCTACTGGGCACCCGACCTACAACCCAGGCATGTGCCCCGACTGAGAATTCGCAGGCTGGTGCTCAATGCGCTGAGGCACACCAACCAGCCTGGGCTAACCAGAACTTTTATATGCACTGGGTACCCCAGCTTTTATGGGTTCCCTTTACTGACAGTCGTCTTACGGCGTTGGGCTGGAACCGAGCCCGCAGGGCCTCTGAGGTGTGTCTGTGCAAAGGAAGTCGGGTGATTCCTGCTGGTGCTTGTAGTGAAACTCTCAGGACTTCAGTTCCTTCTTTTATTTTTTAAGTCCAGTAATTTGCAACAGTTTTAGGTAACTTTTCTTACGGAGGTGTAATTGACATTTAAGGTTACTTTGGCTTTAAGGCAACATTGTTTCATGTAACTTAACAGACGCGGAGAACTCAGTGGCACATTTCAGGTCGCCCACCACACAGTCTGCGCACAGCAGCAGAGCCAGACACAGGGGTCTTTGCTTCCCCCGCTGGGGCTTTAATAAACACGGCTGGAGTCTGGCCGGCCCTCAGACTCGTTCCCACCCACACGGCCCCGGCCGCCCACCCCCATCAGGGGCAATCTGCTCTGTGCGGAGACGGCCCAGCTCACTGGAGCTCTGGGACCCAGGCTTGCCTGGGGGTGCATGCCTGGTGCTGCGACCTCCAGGTACAGCCGGGCGGTGGTCGTCCGTTGCTGGTGGGCACAGGCGCCTGCGCAAGGGCCCGTGGGACACTCGCCTGCACCACCGACTTGACTTCTGCAACCTGAGAAGGTGACAGCAGGCTGTTACCAGTCAGAATGCTATGTGACCGGGAAGCAAGAGTCGGAGCACTATTTCGGTTTTGACAGGCACATAGGGTCTCTGAGGCCTGTTCTTCCCTGGGCCCCTTCTTCCGCAACTCTTTAAAAATGTACGGACCATTCTTAGCCGCAGCCAACCTTCGCCTGCTTGCTCTATGCCCACGTGGGTGGAGATTTAGGATTCTAACCCCCGCCGGGTTGGCTTGAGGAAGACAGATGTCGGCTCCACTGCGTGAGAGCCTCACCGGGGAGCAGCGGGAATGGAAAGAGCGGGGCTGACCCACAGGTAAAGGCAGCAGCATCGCTGCGCTGGCAACCCCACGGGCGCGGCGAGGTCTCATGAAGGTGGGGCCCCAAGCAGGGCGCTGTGTCCGCGCCGAGTCCCTCAGGGCCTTTGGGTGTCTGTCCTGTCTTAGCCGATGCGCGGACGTTGGGGTTGCGATCGGAGCGGAGGGAGGACACGCTGTCCGAGGCAAACATCCAAAGTGCAGGCACTGGGCCCCACGCCCACTTCCGCCCGCCCACACAACGCGGCCGCTGTGTTTCTGGCGGTTCGTCTGTCTGTCCGTCCGTGTCTGAGCTGGTGTCGTCAGGGAGAAGCCCAGGACCTGGGGTGTGGGGCACGTGGGCTCTTGGTGAAGGCTGAGAGCCTCACCCTGGGGCTTGCTGAGGGACCCGCCCCCGCCAGCAGGGGCGCTCAGAGCCGGGGGGGTCTCGGGTGGGCTGGTGGAGAAGGTGTTGAACGGCGTTGTGAGTGGGCCTCCCGAGGGAGCTTTGACGCTGGTCCGCCTTTGCTTTTCGCGGCCATTTGACTCGGACCCTGCGTCACATGTCAGGGGTCGAAAGTGCCCGCAGCTGGTCATTTTGATGCATTCAAAAGTCCCATTTTTGTGAGAACCTTAAGAAGTGAAAAATTACAGGAAATAAAAGAGTGAAAGGTAGTTAAGTTTCACGCAAAGTGGTGGGAGAGACAAGGGCTGCTGCGTGCCCGCAGTGCACCGAGCGCCCCGCGATCCCCGTGTCCTTGGTTCCACGGTCACCCCCGCGTTGGAGGGTCAGAGGTCAGGCACCTCGCTGGGCTGGCCCAGTGGGTAGCAGGCCACCGTTCATGTTGCTGGACACTGGGCACATTCTCTTCAGCTCTGTGCCGTGTTGTGAGGTTTGGTGGCTTGGTTGCTGGTTTTGCCACCCCTGTGTTTTAAAATGAGCCACTTCTTGTTCAGCCCCTCAGGATCAACGGTGTCAAGGTGTACACTGAAAATGTGGACAAAAGGCAAATTATCCTGGACCTTCAGGTCAGGTAAGCTTTGGTCTGTGTCCTGTTGGTGCCGTGGGCCATGACGTGTAATGTCACTCAGCCACACCCACGTGGCGGGGGATGTCCTGGGCGCACCTGGTGTTTGGTGGGGTTTGTGTAAATGCTGGATGAAGACCCAGACTTATTGTCTTTCTGAGTTCCTAGTAGCTGGATAATTGCCATCCGTAAAACGTGTTAAGTAAAAGAAATTAAAGACGCTAGAGGAAGACTACAGGTCCAATTCCTTACAACCACTGATGCCAATACTCCTTTACAAGATACTGGCAAACCGAGTTCAGCAACATATTAAAAGGATCTCACAAAGTAGGAAAGATGGGATTTCCTTAACCCCTGTGACACAGCAAACACCCTCCTCGGTGGTAAAGGACCGAGAGCTGCTCCTCCAAGGCCGGGCCAAGGCCCAGGTGCCCACCCTCACCACTGCGGTGTATAACCCAGCCCTGGAAGGCAGTTAGGAGGAGGAAGAAGTAAAAGGCATCCAACTTGAAAGGAAGAAGTGAAATGATCTGTGTTCGCAGGTGATACAATCTTCCGAGTAGAAAACACCGAAGATCCCACAAAAAAACCTCTCAGCACTAATAAATGAGTTCAGCAAAGTAGCAGGGCACAAAGTCAGCGCAAAAAATCAGTTCCATCGTACACACCGTCAGTGCGCAACGCAGAAGGAGATTAAGAAAACAGTTTCTTCCACGGTGGAACCGAAAGGAATAAAATGCTTAGGAATCAGTTTGACCGAGGAGGGGACGGATCGTGTCATGAGAACCACAGAGCGTTGCTGGGAGAAGCTGAAGACGACACACGGGAAGACGCCCGAGTTCATGGTTCGGGGGACGGATGCTGTTATGTGTCAGCACTGGGAGCAGTCGGCAGCACCAGCGCGCACGGCCGCGCAGCCGGTGAGGGCGGCGTCCCCGATTCCACTGCATCACAGGGCTCAGGTGGACCTTTCTCCAGAGATGGCACACGAACGGACAGCGGGCATGGGGAAGGATGCTCAGCCTTACTCAAAATCAGGAAAGCGCAGACCAGCCACGAAGCGATAGCAGCCTCACTCCCATCCTGACGGCCAGCTATCCCAACAGACCGGGAGACAGCAGGTGCTGCGTCTGGGAGCATGTGTTCCGTGGGGACAGAGTTTCGGAGGTGCGGGGTGAAGCCTTCTGGAGTCGACGGTGCGGTCCGGTCCCACGGACCCCACCCACAAGGTGTCCACGTTCACGCAGGGTCACAGTGACTTCGTCAGTGAGGAAGATGGGGCTTCCCGCAGCCCCGGCACCGGGGTCCGGGGCTCTCGGGTTTTCTCAGGACGGCAAGCCCGGGCTCCTCTTTACTTGTGGAGGGATGCCATCTAAACTTCGTTGTTCTCAACAAACATAGTTGTTTGTAAAACAGATGAAAACCACACTGCATCACATCATTGCTCCAGGGTTCCCTTTGGGAAGGGACATTTGTCACAGGACCCCAGGCTGCAGCGGCCTTGGGTCCGGCGGGACAGTGACGTCCGCAGCCCCGGCCGTAGGCTGCAGCTGGGCCTGCAGCCTGGGGCCGGCTGCTTCACTGTTTGTTACTTTACTTGGATGATTTACTTGCAGGTCTGGGGCCGATGAAGAGAATGTAACACGGAACTTCTCTTTGCTAGTTTTGTAGGAAACTGTGAGATCGACCTGGAGGTCAAGCGGTATTTTTGCAGAGCTGGTGTGCAAAGTATCCAGGTAAGGACTTTGCAGATTTCCCAGTCGTCTAAAATTCTCTGCACTCTGTTCCGGAAGAAAATGGTGAAGATTTTCTTTCTTGGCAGTTGAATTTCTCCGCCGGCTCTACCTGGAGCCTAACTAAGCCTGTCGTGCACCCCCCTCCTGCGTCGGGTCTGGCTGCGCCCAGCTCGCTGTGACACGCTTTGCTTTCCGTTTGCACTAGATCCACGGTACGATGCGGGTGATCCTGGAACCGCTGATTGGAGACATGCCCTTGGTGGGGGCCTTGTCCCTCTTCTTCCTCAGGAAGCCAGTAAGTCAGCGCGTCTCTCGTCCCCACCTTCCCGCTCACCGGTGAGAAGGCGAACGTGTTGAAGGACACATGACGTGCACAGAGAGGCAGTCCTCCTCGTGGCTCTGCTGCGTGGCGCCTGCTCGCTCTCACCTCTGCAGGCCCTAATGAGGCTTTGCCTCCTTCGGTAGACGGGCAGACTTTTCCTGATCCTAGAA
The DNA here is from genome assembly GCA_004027475.1 of Anoura caudifer. NCBI lineage: Eukaryota > Metazoa > Chordata > Mammalia > Chiroptera > Phyllostomidae > Anoura > Anoura caudifer. The sequence goes on from PVKU01001468.1 coordinate 67,887, forward strand.
ATCTTATGTTTGTCACGGAAAATTTGAAAACAGGCATTTTTCCAGTGCCGGTTTGTGGTCAGCATTTCCGCACCTGTCGCTGTGTGTGAATTGCAGACACTTGCTCACTGAATCCTCATCCCGGTAGTGAAACAGCAACACGGTTTCCTTTCACTGACCGAGAAGAGAGACCCTCCTCTGTCCATGTCACAGAGCTGGTCTGGGGGCACACGCGCCACCCGGCTCTGCCTCCCGTCCCCCTGCGCCCCACGCCTGCCCGTCGCAGCACGTGAATGGACCGTAGCCAGTACAGGAGGCTTTTAAAAGTCATACAGGTTCTCCGTGCTGAGCTACATTCTAACACTTGGATAGACTATAATGTTATTCCTTTACATGGTGAGGCATGTATGTTATTCCGGTTTTTTGTTATAAGTGGCCAATACTTATTAACCATAAAACTAAGATGACAAAGGTATCATTCCGGTGTGGGCGCCCCTCACCTTGGCTCCCGCAGCCTCTGGTTGGCGTCCTGCCTCAGCTGCGTCCTTGGTGGCCGTCACTCACCACTAGGGCACCTTCCTGAGGTGCAGAGGGCTCACCAGCTGGGGCCTCTCACTTGCGTTGTGGCGTAGCCGGGTCTCTGTCCCCAGCCTCATTTCCGGTCGCTGCCCCAGGAGCACCCCCGCCGGCCCCATCCCTCCCCTAGGGAGGGGCTGTCATGCAGGGTCAGCAGCAGCCCACCACCCTCCCTGGTCCCTCGTCTGGCCCCACTCCACAGCACTGCCTTCAGCCCTGCGTGCCCTTCCCGGGGCAGCGTGGCCGGGTCTCCTCCTCACGCCCACGGCGCCCAGAGAGCCCTGGGCCTCGTCGTGCATGACCGGTTAACTCGTAGAAAGCACAGCTTCTGTCTCCGCACAGTTCAGTGCGTGCCTGAGGGTGGCTCAACCTGTTTCTCAGCCAGCTCATCACAGAATGCTCCTCTTCGAGGGGCCCTCTCTGGAGGCACCGTGAGCATCAGGTACAGTTTAAAACGGGAGCCTCTCTTGCACAATTTGGTGCAGGTGCCTTAGTACAAATTATCGTTGGGTTTGTCCGGGCCAGGCTGGGAGCGGTACTTCCTCCGTGCCCTCGCTGTATTTTTACCACGAACGTTATTGTTCTCATTTGCCTTCTATCGCTTAAACGTGGGCTTGTTTTGAATGGATTTTGACAGTAGTTCCCCCCCCTCACCCACGGTTTCGCTTTCTGTGGCTTCAGTTACCTGTAGTTGACCGTGGTCTGACAGCACCAAATGGAAAATTCAGGCATAAACACGCCGTACGTCGTAAACCGTGCGCTGTTCTGAGTGGTGAGGTGCGATCCCGCGCGGTCCCGGGCGTGTACCACCTCTCGCCCAGTCGGCAGGCCGCACGCTGCACACCGCCCGCCCGCGGGTGACTTAGCAGCCGGTGTGTGGTCAGCTCAGCCGCCACCGTGCTGTGTCCAGGCAGCTCGGACTTCGTTTTATCCTTGTTCTGCTTTACATTCATTATTGTCGCTCATTTCTTACTGTGCCTAACTTAGGAGTTAAGCTGCATCATAGGTATTTATCTACACACTGGGGAGACACGGTTTGTACAGGCCCCCCCGGGGGTCCTGGAACACGTCCCCCCCAGACTGGAGGGGCTGCTACGCAGGAAGCATGGTGACGCTCAGAGGCTGTTTAGGAACCTCTGTGCTAAATTTTAACTTACTAAATACTGAGAAGTGAGGAGGTTCGCAAAGGATTTTAAAAGCCAGCATATTTAAGCATTAATAAGCAGAAAAGGCTCATCTTTGACAAATTGCTGAGTACTTTAATTTACTGTGAATTTCTAATTCTTTAATGAAATGTCCTTTTATTGAAGTTCAGAATCCAAATACTCTTCCTTGGTGGATCTCCTAGGTGTAGTTACTTTAAAAAATAACATCAGCCCTGGCTGGCGTGGCTCAGTGGACTGAGTGCCAGCCTGTGAACCGAAAGGTCACCGGTTCAATTCCTAGTCGGGGCACATGCCTGGGTTGCAGGCCAGGTCCCCAGGAGGGGCCACGTAAGAGAACACCACACGTTGATGTTTCTCTCTCTCTCTCTCTTTTTCCCTCCATTCCTGTCTCTCTAAAAATAAGTAAAATCTTAAAAAAAAATAACGTCATCGTACTTCCTGGTGAAGTTCTAGTGCCCAGAAGAGAAGGATGAGGCTCTGAGAAGTTCAGGCTTCCATTTCCTTATATGGAGAATCAAGTCACCAAACGTATGCTTCAGACAGAGGGGGTTTTCAGTTACTTGCAACTGGAAAATATGAGAACAAAATTCACTGCTGGCTGCCAAGTCATTCTTCTCACCCCAGTGAAAAATACAGCGAGAGAGACTTGTGTTTCTTTCTTTTTTTTTTTTTTTTTTTAAATCCCGATGACTTGGAAGCACAGTGTCAGAGACCCACAGGGATCCTTCACACGTGTCTCTGCTCGTAGATGAGTTCGGATCAGCTTTGATATTGTGCATGGTTGTGTGGCGGTGAAATGCGGCTCGGGGTCTTACAGCCCGGTTTTCCACTCCTGGTTCTTTCTCTTCCTACCATGAGCTGGGACAACTCATTTAACATCCCTAGGCCTCAGTTTTCTTGCCTGTAATGGGTTGGGGGTAGGGGTGACGGTAATACCGACTGCGTAGGATTAAATGTAAAGAGTAGACAAACGTCAGTGGATGAAACACTCTCGACCCGGTGCCTGGCGTGTACAAGTCCTCAGGCTTCTAAGAAACGAAATGCTTTCCTCCGTGTGGGTCCAGCATCCTGGCGGGGGCCTGACACTGGAACCCCGGTGCTGGTAAGCGCAGGAGCTTGGACGAAGGCTGTGCTGGGAGCCAGAACAGGCCAGCGTCTGCCCTTGGATGTGTCCGTGGAATTGGCGGCCACTCACGCCTGCTGGCTGACAGCTGTGGGAATCTCTCCGGCACACGCTCTTCTGGGTGTTCCAGACCCTCGGGTCCTTCTCAGACCCGTCCCGGGGATGCTGCTGAGACGAGAGCGAGTCCAGGAGGTGTGTTGCCTGGGAGACGCTCGGGCTGCTGCTGGTGGATCCACTCTGTGGGGCGCTCCCACGGCTGTTTCCTCCTTGGTGGGAACGCAGGGCGTCCTCGTGCAGCGATTGGGAGGGGGTGTTGAATCCTGTCCGCAGCTGAGGTGCCTTGAGCGAAGCGGGGGCTTTACTTGAAGGTAAAGGTTGCCTGCACCGCTGTCTCGTGAGGCCCGTGCAGGGGCTTCCGGGGAGTGCAGCCTCCGGACCGTCTGCCCCGGCGTGCTCCGCCCTCGCTGGGTCTCTCTTGCTGAGGCTGCTTCCTCTGGTCCCCGTGCCAGAGTCACAGCTGCCCGCCCCGCCCTGCTGCAGTGGGGCAGGTACGGCCTAGGTCGGCCTAGGTCGCAGGACGGGGGAGGGTGCAGTGTTGGAGGAAGTCTCCCCGCAGCCCTGCGGGGGGCAGCAGTGAGGGGGAGGTCTCGCCCCAGACCACGCCTCACCTCCCGTCCAGGCCCTGGCAGCTTTGGAGGCTTTGGAGGCGTTTGTCCTGCCAGGTGTTCTCGGAATTCCTTGGTTTCTTGCATCTGCGGTTCGATAGCTTTCATCAGAGGGACAGGCTTGCTGCATCTCAGCGGCGGGGCGGTGCCCCGCGTTGTCCTGGCCCGGGTGCATCTCGGGGCTGGTGTTCTTTCGGTGACTGCCCTCCTCCTGCCTGAGTCTTCGGGGGGTCTTGCGCAGGTGGGTTCCCACGTGCTGATCCAGCAGCGTGGGCCCTCTGATGGTCAGGGCCTGGGATGGTGCTCTCCCCTCCCCGGAGCATGGAGGCCTCTTCCTTCTGGCCTCGTGCCCAGCTGCAGGGGGCCCTGCCTGCGTGTCCCTCCCTCAGGGGCCTCTGTCACGGTGGGAAGTGGGTCCTGTGTCCCTCCAGCAGCCTCCTGGCCTCAGCCCTGCGGCTGCGAGTTGCCCCGGCCCCCCCAGGCTTTGCCGCCAGCCCACGCTGCTGGCCCACCACGTGGGCTGCACACGCCCGGGGTCTGTGGACTTGAGTGGGTTGACGCCGGCCTACCCCCACTCTCTGTGTGTACTCAGCCTCCAGCTGGGGTTGTCTCTCCTGCCCTGTGGGGCCGCTGCCTCTGAGGAAGGGCTGCTGGCTGGCTGGGGGCCCCGTCGCCTCAGCTCCGGGGCTCAGCACTGATGCTGTTTCCGGTTTTCTGCGTCCCCACTGGAGGCTGGCGGTCCCGGGAGCTTTATAGCACACGAAGAGTGTTCTTGACCTTTACTACCGGCCCAAAGTGACTAATTCAGAACCACCGGAGAAGGGTGGGAGCCACCAGCCTGTAGCCTTAACAGGCTTCCCGGGTGATTCATGTTCTGTGCCAAATACTTAACGTGCTTAGGGCGCCTGGTGTGTGGTAAGCACCGCAACACACAGTGGCTGTTGTCGAACTGCAGGCTCTGCTCCGTCCACGCGACGGTGCGCCCGGGAGAGCAGAGAGGAGCCGGGCACGGCCGTGTGTTTCTGTGAAATGCACGTCTTGTTCCGGGTGAAAGGTGACCCTCTCGCTGCCTGTCCTGTGCCTCACGGAACAGCCGCAGCAGCCCGAGGTGGCTTCCTGCCTTTGGAAACGCGACTCCCTGGCCCTTCAGTTTCCCGAAACAGATCTGAGTCATCCGGACGCAGGGGGACGGGGGCACTAATTTTAGTAGCTCGTCCCTCCCCGCGGGCTCCTCCCTGTGTCCGTGTGTCGACTCTCCAGACCCAGCTTTCAAACCTCTCTCTCACACACGCGCGTTCTCACACACACTCACACACTCACACTTGCGCTCACACTCCGGCTTGTCCGCTGCTCCCTCCTTCACACACTCGGGGCGCTTCCTGTCCCCGAGTTGCCCCCGTGCTCAGGGACAGGTCAGCTCCCCCTCCCGGGCCTCTGTCCTGTGTTCAGATTTGCCTTCCGACACCCAGGGGGGTCCTGCCCTTCCACGGGCCCTGCGCCTGCCCCCCCGGCGTGTCGCTTCTCTGAACTCGGGCAGCATTTAAACACACGTGTGTTACCGTTTCGATGAGGGTCGTGTGCGTAGGCCCTCCGTCGCCTGACACGCTTGTCATCTTTGGCCACAGTCCCTTCCGGGGGACCTGCCCTCTGACAGGCCCCCATCAGTCCTGCGGCGTGTTCTCGAGCTTTCTGACTGAGCACGACGCCCAGGCCTGGCGTCTGCTGTCCCTTCAGCGGCCCTGGTTCCTGTCCGCGAGGGCATCTGTGGACGTGATGTCCAGGGTCGGGGGGGGCGGTCGCCCCGAGTTGCTCTTGCTTTCAGGCCTTGCTTTCTTGCTTTGTGGGGGGCATGGGTCTGCCCTGCTGTTAGCCAGGCGTGTCTACATCTCATTTCCCTTTGGCTGAGAAATCTCAGTCTTCCAGGACTTTCAAAACGGGGTGCTTTCTGTAGTTTTGGTCTTTCCAAGAGACCCTGAGCCCCCGGTTTGTGCTTGTTCATAACCAGGCACTTCCCAAAGGGGTTTGAGCCGGAACGTGCCCCCCCCAGCCCTACGGGCCATGCGATCTCGCGTTTTGCGATCGTGCGTTTCTCCCCGGATAGAAAGCACAGGCAAGTTGATTTCGGGCAGTATCCGATTTGATAGGAAAAACAGGGTTTCCGGTCAATGGTTTCCACCCACCTGCACCCACGCAGCTGCGTGGGAGTCATTCCAAGGCAAGTACCCGCCAGAGAACCGAGCCGAACGCCCAGAAGCTGAGCCAGTGGCACGTGTTCCCCTAATACCAGGGAGACGCAGGTGGAGACCCCGGTGAAACGCCATTTTTCACTGCAGACTGGACTGAGTTTCAGCTTCTTTTTGGGGAGGATACAAGAAAGGGACGTTCTCTTACACTTTTGGTGGGACTGCAAACTGGTAGAGTGTTTCTTCACGGTAATTAGGCAGCGCTGTCCACATAACGAGTGAGCCTGGATCTTTGACCCGAGTGACTTCCACCGTCTGTGAGTCAGCTGCGTGCGCACACCCGAACACGCGTGTGAAGAGACACGCACTGCACCGTGGCTCGATAAAAGGGAAATACGGGTGTTCTCGGGGCCCATCAAGGGGGGAGGGGCGCGTGAACCACCACATGCTTTTGCTGGGGAAACTGCGGCCTTGTCACCGGACGAAACGGCAGGCGGCTGTGCGTGCCCCAGCAGGACGGTGGCCGGGGGGGGGGGGGGTGTCCACGCGAAGGACAAGGTGCAGGGCCGCGCTCTGTCTGTGAAGAAACAAATGTGGGCGCCTTGACTCGATGGTCGGAAATGGGTAACGTTGTGCCCCCCTTTTCTGAAACAGCTTTTGGAAATTAACTGGACGGGACTGACCAACCTTCTTGACATCCCCGGACTGAAGTGAGTATTCTCTCCAGTGCTGCGGTCGGCTTGGTGGCGGCGTCGGAGGCCTGTCCCCTCGGGGCCCCGGCTGTGCCTCCGCAGCAGCCGGCCTTGCCCCTGGCGCTGGGCCCTCGATGCAGCGCGGCAGCTGGGCTGCAGGAGGGGCCGTCTCCCCCGCAGGTCAGATGGCTCTGAATGGGGAGGGGCAGCCTTGCACTGTCCTAGGAGTTAATTTTTAAATTTGGGTTTTATTCGTTTCCCAGAAAAATAAAACTTAAACAGCACATACATGGTTTAAGACCAGCCCTGTCTGGGTTCTTCTCAAGCTGCAGCCACTGCTGCGTGGGGGGCAGCACCGGCCTCGGGGGCCGAGGGGTAGGGTGTGGGCACCCGCATCATCATCCCGGGCTGTCCCTCCGCTCGTGTGCAGCCGTCCGGTGTCTTCCCCGTGAGGTTTTCCACACGAGCACCTGGGCCCATCATCGGTCTCACATCCGTGCTAGGAGCCGTGCTGCCTCCTAGCCCTGTCACGGGAAGGAGGAAGCTTGAAATATTTCGTGTCACAAAAAAAAATCAAGCGAAACGCGCATGAGCTGTTCAGTGAGTGGTACATCAGGGGTACAGCTGGGCAGGAATGCAGGAAATGTTCCTGGGGGTGCCACGGACTGCTCCGCAGGGCAGGCAGCATCTCCGCGGGGCGTCCACCTGTGGGTCTCCGCCTGGGTCGGAGGGCACACCGCTCCCACCCTGCCCGCGGTTGCCGTGCTGTGCCATGGTGAGCGGCTGCCGAAGGTGGCGACCCGGGTGGCTGAGTCTGATAACCGCTCTGTTCTTTTTGCCTCCCACTGGACAGTGGTTTATCAGATACTATCATTTTGGATGTGATATCAAACCACCTGGTGCTTCCCAATCGAATCACCGTTCCGCTCGTCAGCGAGGTTCAAATAGCCCAGCTGCGGTTTCCGATACCAAAGGTAAGCGTGTCCTGGCCTCCGTGGCCACCGACAGGCGGACGTGGAGGGCCGGTCGCGGCCCTGGGTGTCGGGGCCTCGCGTGGGTGGCGGTGCAGCTGGTGGTTTGTCCGCCGCACCCCGTAGGTGCCAGCCGGTGCCTCCAGGCTGCAGCCGGGGCCTCAGCTGGCAGAGGGCAGCGAGGGAGCCTGGTGCCAACTCAGAAAGCCGGGCTCTGGACGCGCAGGCCGTCCTAGCCCGGTCTCTGCAGTGGGGGCGCAGGTTTCCTCTCAGACTGAGAGTCTGACGAGGGGCACGGTGAGAGCACATACCTTCCTGTGCTGGTTTTGTCGGGAGCGTTACCCAGGACTTCTAAAACGGTGTGTGGGGGCGACTGCTGCCCTGCCCAGAGGTCGCCTTACTGCCTCTGTTCGCCTTGAAAGAAAGAGAAGTATGTTTATTTATCACCTAACGTTTAGGAACTGAGAACTGCGTTTAGAGTCTGAGAGTAGCGTGTGCTTCCACGTTTCAGCTTCCTCTCTGCGAAAGAGGGGGGTGACAGTGTTTCGTGGGGTCGCCGTGAACGTCGAGCAGAGTGACCGGCCCACAGCCCAGCCTCCCTTATGGGCGGACACTCCCATGACGTGGTGTCGCTCACCGTGGAGTCCGAACAGGGCTGTTCTGGGCCCCACGAGGCTGGTCTGGTGTGGTGGCTGCAGCCCCGTGCGCTCATTGGACTGCTCCGGGGTGTCTGCCCAGAGCCTCCTGGGGGCCCAGCCACTCACAACCCAGGTCCTGCCACCTCCGGCCTCCTGTCCAAACAGCCCCTGCCTGGCTTCCCGACTCCCTGCGCACCGCATTCCTGGGGGGGCCAGGTGGTCGGCACCCAGCCGGCACTCCTGTCTGTCGGATGAAGCGGTGAGCAGCCGGCGCTCTTGTCCTTCCAGGGTGTTCTCAGGATACACTTTATTGAAGCTCAGGACCTTCAGGGGAAGGACACCTACCTTAAGGGGCTTGTCAAGGGGAAGTCAGACCCCTATGGCGTGATCCGAGTCGGCAACCAGATCTTTCAGAGCAAGGTCATCAAAGAGAACCTGAGTCCGAGGTGGAACGAGGTGTATGAGGTGAGGCTGCACCCCAAGTCACGCCTCCCCGATGTCGCCCTGGGCAGCGTTCACTCAGGTGGCAGCAGCTTAAGTTCCCCTGGCTGTACCTTCCCATCTGAGAGGCACCACACCTTCTGTCCCTACGGTTGTGTGTGTCCTGCCAACACGTAGCATTTTAGACGTTAAGTGCATAAAGCCATCACAACAAATAATTGCAGCGTTTTTTCGTAATATGAATGTTTTACATTGTTATCAACACACATCAACGTATGCAGGGATGAGATCACACTCTGTCTTGTGAATGGTCGTCTAGCACAGCCGGGCGTCCATACGCGTCAGCAAACGGGGATGGGCCTGGGTCGTAACAGCCATTTCCTGAATAGATTCCACCGTTTCTTTACCCAAAGAGATCTCGGCTCTTGGGTTCAGCATTATAAGCGGCTGGAGCATGTGTAGGTGAACGTGTTCTTTACCTGGCCGCCTTTTCCCACCTAGAGCGAGCTTCTCAGGGTGGGGCTGCTGCAGCAGCGGTCACGGGGGTTTGAAAGCAGAGCGCCCTCCAGAGCCCGTGCAGGTCCTGCTCCACCAGCTTCTCAGCCCCACCCCCACCCCGTCTCTGAGTGGGGCTTGGGGGATGCGGCTCATCCCAGGGTAGTGTCTGCACCAGGCTGTGGGCTGTCCTGTCCTGGCACCACCGAGCTCGGCCCCCCGAGATGTAACCCGCCCCTCCCCCCGGGGAACAAGCACAGCAGACGGTCACTGTGTGGACACATGTCCCCAAACGAGAGGGCACGCGGTCTGACGGTGAGAACATGCAAGTGCTTCTTCGCAAGGGCTTCGTGCTGGAGAAAAGCCCGTGGTGACATTTGCCGAGTGGGCGTCACGCTCAGCGGGCGACGATGCCGGTAGCCGTGTGGCGTGACCCCAGGTTGTCACTTTTCCAGGCCCTGGTCTACGAACACCCCGGACAGGAGTTGGAAATTGAGCTCTTCGACGAAGACCCGGACAAGGACGACTTTCTGGGAAGGTGAATCCTCCGCGCCCGAGCACAGCACAGGCTCCCTCTCTGTTGTTAAAACCGCAGTGGGCCTTCAGCGGAAGATCTGTGCACGTGTCGTACGCGCTTTTAAATGGCTGCTGGATATGACATGTGTCCCGCCCGCCTCAGGCCCCCTAGCACATGTTTTATTCCTGGCAAGTTGCACGTGTAAGTGGGAGAAGGAAGCTTCTGGATCTGGGTCCATCACAGCAGCCAACGGATGGATTCAGGTCGCACGGAACCTGGACTTGGCTTCCGCAGCTGTGCTCGCCGGCGTGAAGTGCCCGGCAGCCCCGGGTGGCTCGTGGCCCCGCAGGCCGGGCCTCCGGCCATCGCACCGTGCAGGCAGGGTGACTCTGGGTGTAGAAACGGGGGTTTAAACGTTGTCAGTGTGTTGGGCGTTGTTTTGGGGGGAAGGGAGCAGTAACTTGCACTAAAGAAATGAATACCAGTTTGTTTACTTCAGTTGAACAACCAGGACAGCTGAAAAAGAAGGTGCAGGAGTAGGTGAGGTTGGACAGGTCTGTCCTCCAGAGCTGGCCTGTGTGCCGTGCTGAGACTTCAGAAGTCCTTTAGAGAAGGCAGTTTAGCAAGGAGCAAATGACAGATTCTAAGCAGTTCAGCGAGCGGACTGTTTGCGCTTGAGTAAAACGCTGTGCGGGCCGGATTCTCCCGACGGAAACCGGAGGGCGCTGCTGGCCCGGGAGGGGATGCGAGGCCTCCCCTGGGACGGCCGTGGGCGAGGGGCGTGGGCCGGGCTGCAGGGCGCAGGCGCGGTGGGCTCCTGCCGTGCGCGTCCGCGCTCTGACGGGTGTGCGCTGTCTCCCCAGCCTCATGCTCGATCTGACCGAAGTGGCGAAGGAGCGTCTCCTGGACGAGGTGAGTCCCCTGAGCGCCTGGCGCCGTGTGAGTGCAGCGCGCGTCGCCTGAGCGCTGCCCGCCCCGCCCCACGGCGTCCCGGAAACGTGGCCTTGGCCCCTCGGACACGGAGGGCCCGGGCCCTTGAGTAAGAGCGCGGTGGGAAGGCCTTTAGGAGCCAAGCCGCAGAGCCCGCACCGGCTGCCGCTCGCCCGCCAGACGCGCCCGTGAAGACGCCAGCGCAGGCCGACTTGCTTCCGGCAGGCGCACGCTCTCCCCGGGTCAGGCGGCGGCGGGCTGGGGGCAGCGGCGTGATGAGGAGCGTTTGATCCATTGCTCCATTGATTAGAGATGAGCATTTCAAAGCTGGGCGGGCGCCGTGCCGTCTATGGGGGAGGGTCTGTGGGAGCAGCAGCGGGACTGGGCAGCGGGCGTGGGCAGCGGGCAGAGCCGCACACGTCGGCCGGCGCTCACGGGTGAGCCCCGCAGGCCCCAGGTCCCGGCCGGCTCTGCCAACACTGCGGTCTAGGGGCTCTCTTTGATTAATTGCCTTGATTTTTAAGCTGAAACAACTATTGACAGTTTTTTATTGGTATGTAGTGATGAACAAGAACAAACATGCTAACTTGTTTGATATTGAAATTCAGCATTTGGGCTCGATGTTTTATTTATTATCTCTGGGCCCACCAATTCTAGTCAAGTCCGTACGTTGGAGCCCGTGGAGCCGGGAGACGTTTGGGTCCTTGCGTGTAAATCAGGGGCGAAAATTACTCACCCCACCAGGCTTTGGTGGGATCGACCGGCTAGTGTCTGTGAAGCGTGGGGAAGGCCTCGGGCGGCGGCCAGGGCCACGCGCTCAGGAGCACGTCCGCTGAACCCCCGCGTTTTGTCTTCAGTGGTTCGCCCTGGACGAGGTGCCCAGAGGGAAGCTGCACCTGAAGCTGGAGTGGCTCACGCTGATGCCGCACGCTGCCCACCTGGACCAGGTGCGTGGCCGTGTTCCTGACCACTGGCCTGTGCGCCTCGGCTCAGAAAGCCGCAGCGGCACCTCGGACTACCGTGCTTAAGTCTCTTCAGTAGTCTCAGAATTTCAGGACGAGATCTGCAGGTCATTTACACCTGCTTTACGGGATCCTCACACCTTGTGCTTCATACGGTGCAGGGGTTTGCAGGGCCACAGGTCGCTGTGTGCTTCCTTCGACGTGAGGACCGTCCTTCCCATGTCCCCTCTGCTTGCACGCGTTGGGTGGCTCGGTCTCCCTCTTCCCTGTTCTCGTGGGCATGGCAGGCATGACCAGGGAGCAAGTGTCTAGCCCGCTGGGGACGCGCCCGCTGGGGACGCACCCGCTGAGGCGTTTCTCTGCCCTTGTAGGTGCTCACAGACATCCGAGCTGACAAAGGCCAAGCCAACGACGGTCTCTCCTCCTCCTTGCTGATCTTGTACTTGGACTCGGCGAGGAACCTTCCGGTAGGTAGCACCGTGGGACCTGGTCGGGGTGCCCATTTCCACACCACCACCTACTCCTGTGGCTGCGTCTTCCCGTGGCCCCAGCCACGAGCAGCTGTGGGGAGGGATGGCGTATCTTCACGTTCGTGTACCGTCCTTTTCACTCAGGAAGTTCAGAGGGGGTCTGTGTGGTTCCCTCGTAGTTAGGGCAGAAGATAACTCTGCAGAAAATCACTGAATATTGAAACGTGGCTGCTTAGTCTCCATCTGGCATGGCGATGAATTGAAGCACCTCTGAGGACAAACCCATCCTGGCTGCCACACAGCCGGGGGATGGGCGGGACGGCGGGGGGAGGAGGGGCGTGTGGCACGGAGGGCACACTGCACAGCAGACACACGCTGCCTCGTGCCCCCTGCCACGCACGGCTTCTGCAGCCTGGAGCAGGTCCTGCACCTCATTTGCATCCAAGTGGCTTTGCTCTTAGAAAAAACCGTGGAGGACAGTGACCACCGTAACTTGGGGGAGAAACATTGTACATTCTCCGGCGGGCGAGGCCTGCTGGGATCCCCACACCGCAGTCCGTCCCCGCTGCTGGTGAGAAACGTTCTCTTGCTTCTGAGTGCCACATACCATGTATGTGCTCAGGACGTGGCCCTTCTCGCTTTGCTTCGTGTGGCGAAGGCCCGTTTGGTGGAAGGAGAGTGGACTGCTCCCAGCTGCAGGGGCTTCCTCCCCCGATGGCAGGTGCTCGTCCGTCCAGGTCGTTTGTGCCTGTCCCCCAAGTCCATTGTCGCTGTGGACACACGGAGCAGAGGGCCGCTCGGCCCTTGGCTGACCTTGGAAGGGCTCACCTCGGTGTGTCACCCGGGCCGCCTGCCCGCTCTCACCTCACGGTGGCGAGACGGCACCCCCTTGATTTCCTGAGGCACACACCTGACCTCGGCACCTTTCGAGGTTCAGACTTGTGCATTCCTCGAGCTTTGCTCCACAGCACAGTAAATGTGGTTTGTGTATTGGCACGCTTCATTTAAAGTTCTTCCTGGTTAAAATCTGCTCAGGCATTTGTTGTTTTTCATAATAGGAACATGTACTGGAACTCTGGTTACACAGTTGACCCTTAAACAACGTGGGGTTGGGGCTGCAAGCCCCCAGTTGAGACCCACAGACAACTGCAGTCGGCCCTCCGCTCACGCAGGTTCCCAGTCCCGATCAGAGACACAGGGACCCCGGGCAACGCGGGCCTGAGCCCTGCGAGCCCACCGAGACCCGTGTCGTTCGAGGGTCAGCCACTGTCGTACTTTCCAGTGACGGTTTCTTTACCGACTTTAACGTCTTAATTTCTCTTGAAGTTACTACCTTCACCTTTGGGCCCCTTGGCCAATCCGAAGTCTGGCTTTTTCTGTTAGTATTTGTTTCATTATTACTTAACCTTCCTGCAGAATTTCTCACGTGGCAGAACTTCTTGTCTTGGACCACGGTAACGTCAGTTAGCGGGCCCCTCACCATGCTGGGCGGGAGTGAGCGTGTGGTGCGTGTTAGGACGCACAGACTTGTGCTCTGTCCTGGGGAGCTGGCGAGAAGGGGGAGGCTGCGCTTCAGAACTCTGTGTTTTGTCACGTAAGTTAAACTTTCAATGACATCACGTGGCAAAAATTGGAAAAATAAAAACCAGGTGACTTTATTAACCTTCTGTTGGAGGGCACTTTGTGCAGGCCCTGTGCTCTGGCTGCCAGAGGCAGGCGACCTTCGCGGCGCCGCCACCCTCACCGCCCTGCTGGTGCTTGGCGCAGGGTGTGGCCGCTGCTCTCGGGTTCTGTGGGTTCTTGGACTGCCCCTTGCTCTCCTGTTCATGGTGCCTCTTGTGTGCACTGACCACAACCCCCGTTCTCTGCTTTCTCCTCCCATTTCCACTTCCTAAGAGTGTCTACGAGGGAGACTTTGGGTGTGGCTACCTAAAAGAGAGGCGTGCGTCCGGACTGGTGTTCTGTGAAAACACGGCCTCGGTCTATAGAGCACTGTTTGTGAGTCCCCGGGGCTTTCCTCCCCGTGCTTTCCCGCGGACCGAGGGAGTGTGCGCTGGAGCTCCGGCACCACCCCTCGGGTGGAGCGGCGCGGCGTGCTCCTTGCTGTCCTTGCACGGTTTCCGTTGCCGTGTGTGCTTGTTTCGTGCTTGTTTCGTGGCATGTTACAGTGCTGTGACTAACACTGGCTACCACATCTGATAATGAGATGAACAGACCGGGTGAGTCATGAGGAAGCCCGCAGAAAAAGTAAAAATAAAAATCCTCCTGTGGAAGAAGGGGCAGCCATAGTGATTCATTGGATTTTCTTGCGGTTCATCTCAGTGTGACATGTAAATATTTCTTTGCAGGCTTTCAAAAAACTCCCTGCAATCTGCTTTCTCCTCCCGACCCAGAAGAAGTGTTAGAATGTGGCTCCCCTTAAAAGTCCCTGCTGCCCCCACGGGGCTGGTCAGCGAGGACAGAAATTCACCTGTGGGCCTGGACACTGGCCTTCTCCCTCACTCTTGAACCAGAGCTCCTGAGAGAGAAAATGGTTATTGAGTTTATAATCGTTCAGCTTCTTCTAAGGAACTTAAGGAATTTCCTGGAGTGGGTAGTGCTGTGTTTCTGACCTTGCGCGGGAAGCTGATCGGCCCTCGCTCTGTGCCCAGGGCCTGGCTGTCGTGCCCGATTCCCCGAGATGCCCTGGGCACCTGTGGAAGAAGGTGGCTCTTACTGGCTCTGGGGTGACAGGGAGTCACCGATGGCTTAGTCGTGAGTCTGAGTCGCTGGTTCCTGACTGATTGCTGGTTTAGTTCAGTGATAGTGAGATTGGTCAAGTGCCTTTGGTCCCGGAATCTAGCAGAGGCGGCTTTGCCCTTGTGAAGAGCTCTCATTCTGTTTCCACGTGGAAAAAGGGAGGCGGGCCGAACGCTGATTACAGGTCCATCACCCTGCTGATGGAGGAGGAGAGTCAGGACCCAGGGCAGTAAACAGGCTCCGCCTCCCCATCTGCACCTGTGAGAGCCCCCGGGGGGTGGGCTTTGGCGTCTGCTGTGCCACCACCGCTATAAAATGACTTCCGTGGTGGCGTCTCTAGAGGGCGCCGGCGCAGCCAGTGGCTCCGCCAGCTCCCTCTTTCACCAGAGGCCCCATGTGAATCCTTTTGACGGGTGTCATTGCTTTGTGATGGGCCCCGGTGACATTGCTTGGTTATCAAAACCGCCTTTCCTCCTCCTCCGTTATCAAAATCACATGCTCTGCTTTGTGAGTCAAATGTTGGCATCAAAAGAATGCTCTATAAACTAAATTCGAACAAAGGCGTTGCTTTTTAAAAATCCGTTGGTTTTCACCACGAAGTTAGATCAGCGCTTTCTCAATTTCTTCCCAAGCCTGAACCCTTCCCTGCGTCTAGGAAAGGTTCCGGATGGGTGCCCTCCCCTCTCCTACCCTCTCCCTGCAGAAAACGCCCTTAATTTTCAACTCCGTCAGTCATTACCCCCGGTGAGGCAGCACCACCGAACTGTATCCCAAACCGGAAATGGCCGCTTTTCAACACCAGCTCATCGCTTGCTCTCCTCTGATCAAATCTTGGGCCAGCTTCAGACCTTCGGCTCCCAGGGTACCTTGTGTTTGCGGACAGAGCACGTTCCACGGTTCTGCGTGGACGGCTCATTCAGTCTCAGGCTGCGAGGGTCACTTTCTCAGATAAGGAGCCAACGTGGCTTGCGAGGGACTGAGATTAGAGATCCGGGGTCATGGCTAGCGAGTAGCTGAGCTGGGCTTTGAACTCAGCACGGACCCAGAGTCACACTCTTGAGCCTCCTGTCTGCTCCAGCCCAGTCGCTTCGTTAAGTTTGTGATGCTGTGGGTGGGGTTTATCTGAGATGCGCGGTGTTCACGCAGAGGTCCACTTTACGGAAAAACGCGAGCCGTGTAACAGGGAGACCTAGTGCTTTCTCACCGTGAAGTACAGGTGGCATTGCCGCCCCCTTAACGGTGAGGGGCCCGGGTGGAAGGCCTCATGCTGGGCCACCTACCTAGTGTTCCTGGACGATCTGGTCCGTGTCACCCCCAGGCCTTGGCGGCTTCCACGATGTTACACGGCTCCCCCGCACAGCCTCTCTCCCCACCCGCTTTGTGGTCGCTGATGCATGCTGCAATGATACGTGCATTCAGCACACGGCCCACCTGCCCAGAGACAGCTTCACCTGTCTAGGCTCCCCCAGCAACGCGCCCGGGGGTCCCAGTGCCCTCGAGCCGGGCGGGCGGCCACAGCGGCAGTAGTGCGGGCTGAGGCTGGCTCCCACGGGCACTTGGTCCTCTGGGCTGGATGTGCGATCTCCTCACCTGCCCAGCCAGACGGCCACAGTCACGGGAGGCTGGAGGCAGAGTGTCCCTTTTTCATTATAAAACCTGCTGTTTATAAAAAAGTAGTCATGAAATTCAATTTGTCATTTGAAGTTAATTACAGCTAAAATGGTAAAACTTCTCACCTTATGTGTCTGCCCTTGAAGGAGCTTGCAAAACAACTCAGTCTTTCCCTTTGAGGCCAGAAAGCAATGAATTTACAGTCAGTGGAATAGAAGTAGGACACAACCTGTAATAATAGGACTTCGAAGCCAGGAGAAGCCCCTGGTGATTGAAGCAGCCCCAGCATTTCCTGCTTTGTACAGGATGGGGGACCCTGTGGAGAAGGCCCGCTCTCTGCCGAGGTTCTGCATGAAGGAACCGATGGTAGACGGGAGAGCAGCTACATCTGCTGCTGTGGCATCTCATGGGCTTGACAGTCATTTGGACCCGTGTGGCCCATCTGTTGGTACTTCAGGTAAAAGCTTCAGTGTAGTTACAGGTATCTCGGGGGTTTATTCAAGCAAAGGAGAGTAAGTAGAAGCCTTCCTTAAAGCATCATTACCGGACTTTGAAACCCTAAAGATAAGAGGTGTAGTGACCGCAGCAGGGAAGGACGTGTGTTTTGATATGTACAGATCAAAGGTTCATTCTGAGATAACATCTTGAGCATGAAGAAAAAAATCACAAATGATTTTTACTGTTTTTCGTGTAATTCTTGGTGGTTTTCGTTTAAAGATTTTGTTGGTTTGCATAATATCCGTGTCATTAACCATACATCAACTCCTCTCTGCATGTTTTATTAACCCTTGGTATATTCATTTTCTTCTGACTTGAAAGAGTAACCCATTAGAATTTAACCCTGACGTCTTGAAGAAGGCTGCAGCTCAGAAAGCTTTCAAGGTAAACAATGGTTTCCCCTTTGAACGGTTCGTGAGGACGTATTGAAAGAGGTGATGCCTTAACCCTCTGGGTTTACGACTAACTAGTAATTAGTTGTCCTTGGAGAGAGCCTGCTTTCCTTACCCAAAAAGTAGCAGTTAGAAGAATTTAGGTCAACTTCAAAGACAAATGTTATGAAGTTCCAACGTGATAAATTAGATGCCTGTTCCGTTGACCTGGGTGAGGCAGCAGTATCTAAGGTGGTTGCAGATCATCCGTATTTTAATTGGACTTGAAACTGTGACACGGCAGGGTGGAAGTCCTGTCTAAAGCCTTAAGCACCTTTCAGATTGTGGCTGGGAGGCACCCCTTGTACACTGTGCCTGCTTGAACATCACCTCTTCCAATATGCGGAGTCAGACTGGCTCTGATTGGCGGCCTCTGAGCTCTGTGCTGCTGGGTGGGGCCAGGCCTTTCCGGAAGCTCTGCCTTCGTTCAATGAGGTGTATTGAAAACTAAGCTCCACTCCCCAAACACCATGGACCAGCCTCGTCTGGCTAAACCGTTAGAAGTTTCTGATGACTTAGAATATCTTTTTTAGTTTGTTTGAGCTTTTTAGGGTTAAATGTTTGGAGGAAGGTTTAAATGTAATTGTTTTAAGAAAATTCCATAGAAAGGAATCAGGAATGTTTTAAAATCAGTTTCATCTAGAAGGATAAGTTAAATTTCAAAAGTGAGAGAGACTAGCCAAGTCTGCTTTGACGTGGCTAAGCCCTCCCTGCGCTCGGTGCCGAGGAGACGCCATGTGGCACAGCGGGAGATGAAGCAACAGTTTCCAGTGAGACACTGGACAGCACCGCACCACTCGCCCTCTCTGCCCGTCTCTGAATCATGGTCAGGGCGAGGCTGTGCTGGAGTCCCCGCAGGGCCACCCCCCACCCCCACCCCACGTGGCAGGAGAGTGAACCCTCTCAGTCACTCACAGAACGGAGGGAGGGTGTCTTCCTCACTGGAGCAGTGAGTGAGTTAAATAAGATCCTGCGTGGAAAGGGCTCCGTGCAGCGAGCCCAATGTGTTTGTTTTAATTGTTGCTGCATCTCCGCGTTTAGGCCTGACAGCTAGGTTCTGGAAATGGTATTGGATCCGTTTTACAGACTTGAAGACTGAGATTCACCTCGATGAAATGTGGGCCTCTGCAGTCCAGTGGTGAAGAGCCGAGGTGTAAGTGCAGGACGGTCCAGACTCACTTGCCTGATGCCCCGTGTCTCCAAGTGGCGCTTGCGCCTTTTGAGATGGCGTCGTGGTAGAAGACTCAGTGATTTAGGATCCCGAACATCATATGTTTTGAGACTCAGCACTACTTTATGTGCCAGAGAGAAAGACAGAGAGAGAGGGAGGGAGAGAGAGAGAAGGAGGGGAAGGAAAGGAGAGGAAGAAAGAAAGCGTGTCAGTTAAGGTTTGACTCGATGGTGTTTATTTTACACACACTGCAGGAGTCCGTAGGGTGAGCAGATGTCTGTCTGTCCTCTGGCTCACACGCACAGCCGGAAGGGATCTGGGAGCAGGGCCAGCGGGTTAAGGGAGCGGCTCCCGAGATCTTCCCGAAGGCAGGTCCCAGAGCCGGCGCTGTTTCCTTGCTTTCAAAGATGTCAGAAAGTTTAAAGGAAAGGCGTGTCTTCAAAGGGGCAGATAAAGGAAGTCTCTGGGGACGAGTGGCTGCCTTTGCAGAGATGAAGTAAGTGTGTCAGTTAAGAAACACACTCGGCTTCTGAATCAGATTCAGACAGTAGTTGTAGGGTCAGCAAGACAGGAGTTAGCCCCCAGTGTCACCGAGTGTGGCTTGGGGTTCGGACCTGCTTACATTTTTTCCGTTTAAGGGAAGACACAGAGTTCTCTGCCACCATAGTCTGGAGCCTTTGAATTTTTAACAGCATTTATTTCATTTTGCAGAATTCACTCACATTGTAAACATGAACCAGAAAATAGATTATTGCAGTAGGTTTGGGCTAGTAATATTTCATTCAAATAACCATATGAATTTGATACTGATTTTTGTCATTGCTGCAGTGTTGAGGATTGACATCAAAATTGTTACTAAAAACACGGTGACCTTATAATTCATTTCCACTAACATATTTAACTGCACCTTCTGTGGGGCTCAGTTGTAAATAAACCTCATGTCCCATGTATGTTGTGTGTTACCGTGGTTTCTCTTATCAGCTCTCTGTGCTGAAGTATGCTTCCACTTTTAAAGTATTCATCCCATCTGCTCAGTTTAGCGTGACTCTAGATTGACGTTTCACCAAGCCGCTGGTCAGCGAGATTTGGTACTTGGTAGCTACATGTTTGAACAGAAGATACTAAGTTAAAAACGTAAAAACGTATTTCTGACATTTTGTAGTGTTTTTGTTATTCCAAAAAGAGGATGTTCTGAATTATAAACTCTTTTACGTCCGTCCTTGCTCATGATTTTCTGTTCATTCATTATACTTTATTTTGTTGTCCTGGTGAAATAAGTTTTGAGAGCTGGAATTAACATTAAAGATAATTTCAGAAGATTTCATTTTTCCCAAGCCGCTTGCTTTAAAAATAAAAGATCTTAACCCTTAGCCCTTGCACATAAATAGACGCTTTCCTAGTGTGTTTTGTGGGAGATGTAATTACGGCTTGGAGTGTGCTTAGCAACCCTTTCCCAGCTCGTTGTTCTCAGTCCCTGGGACCGAAGACTGAGCAGTAAGTGGGAATGACTGTTAACACGCACCAGTAATTTCATTTTTAACAGGCCTGTTTCAGGATGTCCATTCATTTACTTTGTCTGCTTTTTGTTTCTGGACAGTCAGGGAAGAAAGTGAACAGCAGCCCCAACCCCCTGGTGCAGATGTCGGTGGGTCACAAGGCCCAGGAGAGCAAGGTAAGGCCGAGCCGGGCGCTGGGACGTCCCTGTCACATGCACGGCAGGTGCCGGACCACTGGCGCCCCCGTCCCTCCTTTGGTTGCTCAGATCAGTCACTTCACAGAGCACCAGCTCCTTAATTTGGAGACAAAGTTATTGTTCATTTTTTAAATAACATTAAAACTAACATGGATATGCTTTTGCTTGACTCCCTGGGTAGATGAAAGTTTTCTTTGAGTGCCCTATAAATATTCTGTTTAAGAGATAACCAGCTGTGCTGAAAACGCATAGAACTCAACACCTGCCGTTCTGTCGGGGGTGGAGGGAGGCCCTTGCCCTGACTCAGCATGTCCTCCTTTCCGGGCCCGAGACAAAGCATTTCCAGAGTGGTGTGGAGTTCCAGGCCTTTGTCCTCTTGCAACTGCTCGGAGCGCGGCGCTGCGCGTGCATGGCGGTGCGGAGGAGGCTGCGCAGGCAGAACCTCTGTCCCCGGAGCTCCACAGCCGCCTGCCCCTGCACCAGGAAGGCCTGGGGCTCTGGGTTTTGGACATGGCTCACGGTTAATGCGTAATAGTACGGGCTCAGTAAAGTGCACGTCTTGGAATTTAATTAAAGCCATCCCAGGCTTTCAAACACCGTAAAAGAGTAAAGCACAGAGAATGCCACTGAGCTGACTTTTTGCTGTTTCTTTCAGATTCGGTACAAAACCAACGAGCCTGTGTGGGAAGAGAACTTCACTTTCTTCGTGCACAATCCCAAGCGCCAGGACCTTGAAGTCGAGGTATTTTGTTGGCCTTCCTAACAGATGGCCTGAAACACCATCCACACTCGAGGAACCGCGCATGTTGGAAGCCTCCCTTTTACAGGCCCGGCACCACGTCAGCGCATCTGTGTCAAACTTAGCCCTCGGTATCTCAGGCTCTGGGATACTGTGGACTTTTTTTCTTTTTTTCTTTTTTTTAATTTTAAACTTTTAGTGATTTTGTCACTTCCTGGGGGTGTCCCTTGGCGCCTTTTTGTCAACCTTGCTGAACTTTATCAGTTCCACCAGCTTGTTTGTGGCGGCTTCGGGACCGTCTGTGAAGAGTGAGGACACTTCTGCTTCCGTGTCCCCCCCCCCGCCCCCTGGCCGGTGCTGCTCCTCCTGGGTCTTGCTGTCCTGTCCTGCCGGCCTTGGGCCTCGCGGGACTGCAGCCCTTGGCCTCTTCCAGTCTTAGGGGGAAGCCTTAGGGCTTCACCTTTAAGCCTGAAGTTTGAGGACATTCCCTTCTCCTGCTGCTAGTGTGCTGATGGTTTTGGCATGAATGGATGTGGAATTTCATCAAAGATTTTTTTGCAACTAGTGAGGTGATCGCTGTTTTTTTTCCCCCAAGTTTGTCAATATGGTGAAACACGTTGATTTTCAGATGCACCTTGCGAGCCTTTACTTGATTTGCAAGGTTTGACATAAGAGTCTCACGAGCAAACCTGCATTGAGGGATAAGTTCACTGGGTTGTGCGGTCCTATCCTTCCTATGTATTCAGTTTATGTGCCAAAGTTTTGTTAAGGGTTTTTGCATCTGGGTTCAAAATGGATTTGTAGAAGTTGTGTTCTTTTCTGTGCTCCGCACTGTGTCATGTGGATACGTTGTAGCGTCACTGGTTACAGTGTTCTGGCTTCCTGAGGAGGAGGAGGCTTCCCACTGTACTCATCCTCGAAGTGGATGGCTGGAGCGTGCCTGTGAGAGGCTGGTCGGGCCCCCCTGCAGTCCCCGCCTTGCCCCTGGCGCTCAGTGCGTGCTGTGGTGTTCCGCAGGTCCGAGACGAGCAGCACCAGTGTTCCCTGGGCAATCTGAAGATCCCGCTCAGCCGGCTGCTCGCCAGTGACGACATGACCATTAACCAGCGATTCCAGCTCAGTAATTCCGGGCCAAACAGCACCCTGAAGATGAAGATAGCCCTCAGGGTGCGTAGTCGCCCACGGGAGGCTCAGGGTGGGCGGGGACGGGCTGCAGTGGCGAGGCTCGTGGGCACTGGTCCACAGGGCTCAGGCCAGGGTGGACGGCGGTCAGGCTGTTGTCGCAGGGCCGGGACCGGCAGGAAGGCGTCGCCCCGCAGAGCGGCATTTCTGGGCTGCTTGTGCAGCCTGTGGAATTCATTGCGCCTTCCTGTGGATGCCATCGGCCATTTTTTATCATTTGGCCCAGAAACTTGGTGTCTAGATCAACAAAGTCTTCTGCTGAGATTAAATCCTTAACAGTCCTTCAGAAGAGAGAATTGAATGAAACTCTATAAGGTGGTAGAAATTACAGGAAAGCTTTTTTTTTTTTTTTTGCCCAAAATAGACAATAAATCATTTATAAGCACCTAAGGAAATGTTGAAGGTAAAACTGGAAAACATGAGAGAAAGCTGAAACTCAGTAATTTTAAAAATGCACATTCACATGGAGAATGATCTTTTTCAAGGAATTAAGACAGACTTAGCGTGTGGAAGGGGCAGGGGAAGTGGTCTCCTGGCCCCTGGCCTGGCCCCTGACTATGCACGGCCTCTCCGAAGGGACCGCAGTGTCTCCGGGGGGCACGTCAGAGAGCCCCCCGGGGCTGGGGGCCTTTTGCCGGAAGTCTTCTTGCTCTGGTGAGCAAGGTGGGGAGGCCCTGAGCAAGAAGCTGTTCTCTGCGGCTGTGTTCGGTAACAGCGGGAAGAGCTTCTGGCTGCCACCGTCACCTCGGAGTGCAGGACGGGTTTACGGAGCACAGACTCTGCTCGGTGGGATACTGTGCATGGGAAAGTAAATGTTAAAAACTAGCCAAGTCGTTGACCTAGGTACTCCGACAGCCGAGGGCACGTGCTGCCCCCATCGATGTAACCTGCTGGGTAGAGGCGTCCTTGACTCGCATCCCTCCCTGGGTTTGCTGGTGGAGGAGGCCACCTGCGTGGGGTGGGGGGCATGCGTTCTTCCAGCGATAACAGGAGCCTGCCTCGGCTGTGCAGCGACGTCTGCCAGTGGAGGAGGCTGGAGAGAAGACACAGAAATGACTTTCTCATCATAAAAATGATACTCCGATTACTTAAACTTTTCTTTTTAAAAGCTTTACGTAACATTGTATTACTTCGGTAATAGAGTAGCCAAGCAGACCAGATTGTTTATAATGCTTTGTGCCAAGTTTTAAGGAAACATTTGTGAATAAATCTATCAGACTGTTACCAGTGTTACTGATCGTAACTGCGTTTCTTTCTACCTCTAGGTCCTCCACCTGGAAAAGCAAGACAGGTCTCCGGACCACCACCACTCAGCTCAAGTGAAGCGACCCTCAGTTTCCAAAGAAGGGAGGAAAATATCCGTCCGGTCTCAGAGGTCTGCGTCACCGGGCACTGGTGACAGCAGCCCGGCCCCATCCACACCCGTCGTCGGGGTCGCTGGGAAGCCTGGCCTGGAGGAGAGAGCCCCGCCCGCGGAGGCCAGCCCTCAGGGACCCCGAGACCTGGGCCGAAGCTCCTCCAGCCTGCAGGTCGGCGCCACCTGCTCCCCCAGCCACATCTTCGTCAAGGAGCCCACCCCCAGCATAGCCTCGGACATATCGCTGCCCATCGCCACGCAGGAGCTACGGCAGAGGCTTCGGCAGCTTGAGAAGTAACTAGACGCACACTTTGCTCTTGCTGAGTCGCCGCATGCCCCCCGTGCTGCGGGGATGCTGGCTTACCGTAGCTAAGGGAGCTTGGGGACGGTGCCCTGGCAAAGGGAGGCCCTCCCCCGTTTCCCGGGGCCTGGGCTCGCCTAAGGGTTCGAATGCCATGGGGAATTGGGTCCCGTGAACGCAGGGGCTCCGGCGCTCCCGCGTGCCTGTCCTCAGACCAGAGGCAGAGTCCGGAGCCGACCTGCTGCCCTGACCATGGCGGGTGGCGCCCGTTGTGCAGGGTCAGGGCCTCCTCTTCTCTTCGCTCAGCGCCCCGCTGCCGGCCCCCAGCTGCGGCCTGCCTGTCTTTGGATGTTGGTGTTGGGTCCTTAACACCCCATGACTCCTAGAGGAAAAAACAGTCTGCGGGCACCCACCAGAAGCTTCAGCTGTTAGCCTTTTCCTCTCAGCAGCAGGAAGTTGCCTGGAGACAGCTCTGTCTCTCGGTGGTCCTGAGAGGAGTGCGAGGAGCAGTCGGGGGGCAGAGGCGACACCTGTGTCCTTCCTGTGACCAGCTCAGGATACTTGTCCCCTTCGCACCTTCTCATGCCCGCTATTTTGGGAAAAAGAAATCAGTCCCTCCTCCTGTCTTGCTCTAGAAGAAACTAGAATTTCAGTAAGAAACCATTTTTGCTAAGGAGCTGACTTTGGGGGCAGCCAAGGTAGTCTTGGGGGACACTGAGCCAGGCAGCTGCTGCCTGTGTTAGAGGGTCTGCGCTTTGACCTTGAGAGAGAGGAATCCAAGGGGCGTTGCGATGCCATCAGAGGTCCTGCCGGTGAACCACGGAGCCAGGGGCCGGTGTGGGTTCTGAGAAAGGGCACAGAGGTTTGGGCAGCCGCAGGCCCAAAGACCAGAGAACCGGTGTTTGTGGTCAGGAGTCCTCCTTGTCTCCTAAGTGGGAAACCGCCAGTTTTGAGTAATCAAGTCACGCTAACCCTCCGCCGAAGCAGGAGTACGATAGGCTGCTTCATGCTCAGAGGTTCGAAGGTGTCCCGGGGTCCAGGTCGTCCGATCCCCTCCAGTCCGCACGTGTGAACGTGACCGTGCTGTGCGCAGGGCCTGTGCCGGGTCGGGGGTGGCTGTGACCCCTGCTTTGTTTCCGCAGCGGGACGACGCTGGGACAGTCGCCACTGGGGCAGATCCAGCTGACCATCCGGCACAGCTCGCAGAGGAACAAGCTGGTGGTGGTCGTGCACGCCTGCAGGTGAGCGGACCTGGCCTCCCTCGGGGCGGCCTCTCAGCCGCGCCGTGCCCGGTGGTCCCGGGGTTCGGCTCTGCTCCCCGAGTCGGTTCATCCCCTTCATGGCCACTCGGCTGCCGCGCAGCGCTCCCTCGGGCTGCGGGTGCTCGGGTGGTCGGTTACGTGGAACTGGGTGATAAACATGTTTGCTCTTTTTAATTTTTGATCCTCAGAGGGGGAAGGGAGGGAGAAAGAGATGAGACAAACATTGATGTGAGAGAGTAACCCTGACCCTGACCCTGACCCTAACCCTAACCCTAACCCTAACCCTGACCCTAACCAGGTTGCCTTCTCTATGCACCTCAACCAGGCACCGAACCCGCACCCCAGGCCTGTGCCCTGACGGGAAGTCGAACAGGCTACCTTTTGGTCTGCGGGGACGATGCCCAGCTGATCCACACTGGCCGGGGCACATGCTGTTCTTTTATTGCACTGTTTTTGGGGGATTAAATTTTGAGGAGTAAATTCATATAAATTCAGAGGGCCCAGAAATTGACGGGTCCCAAGAGGCATGGCTGTCGCCTTTCGAGGAAGTGAGCATCCCACCGCCCACAGCCCCCTGAGACCTCCCCGCGGTCGGGAAGGGCCAGCGTTCACGTGCTGTGCTCCGACTGGGAGAGTGTGACGTGAGGGGACAGTGTGCTTCCTGGGTTTGACTGAGGACGGTGGTCTGGAGCGGTTTTCCTTCATGTGACTTGTCTGTCTGCGTACTGATTGTGATGTAAGTGTGTTTATGTAAGTATGCGGACCTTATAAAAAGCTGTTGGAGACAGAACGATAAAACTAGTGACGTTTAGAATCACGACTGCATGAAGGTAGAGGTCCTTTCGGCGCGTACGATCGAGCCCTCACGTGTCCTTGCTGCCGAGGGAGGCACCGTACCAGGCGGGAGCTGAAGGCGGCTGCCTTTGAGAACTGCAGCTGGGCCGTCCCCCGGCTCGGTTTCCCGACGGGTCGGTGAGTGAATAACTCGAAGTGGCTGCGTGTGATTGCTCCAAGCAGCAGTTAAGTTCCCGTGGCACATCTCTGGTCTTAAAGACATCACCAAACTCCTGAAACAGAGACCCAAACACTTCTACTGTTGAACATTGAGGTTAACGGGAACTCCACCTACGTTTAAGGACGACGAATGAAAACGAATGAGATCGTAATTTCCCGACCCACTCCTTCCAGTTTTGGGTCACGAGTGACTGGAGCCTTTCCCGGCAGCTCAGGGCACCGGGTGGGAACAGCCCTGGACCGGACGCCCTTCCGTCTGGTCTGGGGGCCGCTCAGGCCTGCACCGCGCCCGCTCAGGCCGTCGGGACTCGCCGGAGTCCCCGGGGAAGACGCAGGAGGACGTGCGAGGCCCAGCTGGACAGTTCCACCGGGGAGTTTTTTTTCTTGTGAACGTTACAACAAAACGATGTTACTTGAGGACTGGCTGTGGCACATTTGAATGTGACACTAATTGTCATTGTCGTGGACTCTGATGTCTGCTCTTTTCTCCGCTTTGCGTTACAAGGAATCTCATCGCCTTCTCCGAAGACGGCTCCGACCCCTACGTCCGCATGTACTTGTTACCAGACAAGAGGAGGTCGGGAAGGAGAAAAACGCACGTGTCAAAGAAAACGCTGAACCCGGTGTTTGATCAGAGGTACGGACGTGACTCAGCCGGCCGACTGCCCGGTCGAATTAGGGAGGTCCAGTCGGAGCCGCCCGGGGCCGAGACCGGAGTGAACGCTGCCGGCGGGCAGGCGCGAGCCGGCTGAGACACGGGAGGGAGCGCTCCTCCCCTTCCGGGCAGCAGCCATGAGCCGTAAACCTGGGTGGGGAGGGCGGTGGGAGGTGGAGAACAAAGGGGTTTCAAATCAAAACTGAGGATGTTAAAATACGTACGTTTTTAAAAATAAGGATAAATCTGCAGCATCTTAACATACAACATTCGTATGAAAAACAGCTGGTTTCCAAAACAATTTAAAAATTAAGAGAAGGGCATAATTGCCCTAGGTTTTTGCGAACCTCTTTCGTGGTCCGGCCTCAAAGGGGCCCCTTTCCGCCCCTGTGGCCAGTCTGGGGTGGTGGCCTCCTGAGCGCCCTGAGGCCCGGAAACCAGCCTCCGTCTATGTGAAGCCAGTATCTCACTCTGCGGTCCTCTGTACCTAAAAGCCACCAGCATCTTGGGGAACAACGAAGTTGAATGGTGTCCGTCTCTACTAATCCAGTGTGCACTTCACCTTGAAAGGTGCCGCTAGTCCTTTGCCGTGTTCTTGCTGACAGGCAGGCACCAAGCCCCAGGGCGGGCGCCTTGTGCTGGTCAGCGTTCCTGCCTAGCAGCAGCACCGAAGGCCTTGAGCCCCCGGGTTTGGGCCTCTAGCTGTGGCAGCTCCGTGGGAGGGCCGGCCATGTCCCAGCCACGTGTGCCCCAGGCCACAGGCCCTCAGTCCTCCAGTTTGCCAGAGACCCTGCAGCACGGGGGCCACACACCAGCAGGCTTGGAGGACTTGCTTCCCCGAAGGCCCTTCAGTTTGCGGCATCTGCAAACTTCAGCCATGGGGAGCACGGTGTAGACGGTTTCCCGTGGTGAAGCCAGATCGCAGAGCACTCTGGGTCAGTTCCACCGGGCTTTGAAACTGCTCCCCTTTAGTCTGGGGGGCGGGGGGAGCCAGCCCGACTGCCGGAGAGTCGCACACAATGTCCGCGGCCCCCGTTCCAGCTGCCCCACCCGTACGTGGGGAAGCCACAGGCCGGTGTCTTCTGTCACATTCAGAACAACGGAAAGTCCTTTGATTTTGTGGTTTCGTGAAACCCGGGGCCCAAACATTTAGCGCAAGAATCCTGTTTTATGGTGACAGACACATTGTAACGCTCACAGTGGTCTCGTGGTCTCGTGAGCATAGATGGCATGTTTAGTCATGACGTGTCCCAGCAAGATGGTGGAGAAGGCCCTCTGTCTCCCCCAGCTTCGATTTCAGCGTTTCCTTACCCGACGTGCAGAGGAGGACGCTGGACGTCGCTGTGAAGAACAGCGGCGGCTTCCTGTCCAAAGACAAAGGGCTGCTCGGCAAAGTAAGTGTGAGAAGACCCTCGGTGGGTTCCTGCACTTGGCGAGATGAATCAGCAGTCCCCAAAGTGCACCTGGGGTGAGCTTCTGTGCGATGGATGCTTACCGATAAAACCACGGCCGGTGCAAGGCTGTGTCAGCTGCCACCCCAACGCGGTGAAGATGTGTGTCGGCCTGTTAGTCATACAGGTTCCATGAACCTGTAGCAGAAGGAAGGGTTGTTTCTCAAATACCACAGTGAGCGAAAACCCGAGGGAGGGCTGTTCCCTGCCAAGTCCGCCTCCCTGACTAACTGCGCTCTCCCCTGACACACCATGGGCCCTATTCCTCTGGACTCTTCCAGTCTTCGTCCCACCCCCACGTAGCTCGTGCACGTCCTCTGGTGAGCGCGTGGGGTGAAGGGCGGAGAGGCTTGGGTGCAGGTGCTGTTCACAGGCGGTCCTCATCGGCTGCGCTGCCCTCGGTGGCCTGCGAGCCTGTAGCCCTGACCCCCACTGGCAGTTTTCAGTGCGTGGACGTTAAGACCGACCCACTCAGGAGGGACGTCCTGGCCGCTAGTTCACAGGTGCTCCCTAGGGTAGGGCTCTTTGGAAAGCGAGAGGCTGAGAGTGAAGGAGAGTAGCACACAGCAGCCGGAGGGAGATGGGGGGAGCGGCAGAGCCAAAGGGGCGCCGTCGGCCCACACTCACCGATGCTCTCTGACCCACAGGTGCTGGTCGCTCTGGCGTCGGAAGAGCTTGCCAAAGGCTGGACCCAGTGGTGAGTGTCCCACCGCAGGCGACAGGCCGCTGGGCAGAGAGCCCCGTCTGCTTGCCGACGCCGCCCCCCTGACCGCCTGTCTGCCCTCCTCTCCCCGTGCTCCCAGGTACGACCTCACGGAAGACGGGACGAGACCACACGTGGTGACGTAGGCCGCGCTGGGCCCGAGGCGCTCCCTGGTGTGCTGGCCCTGCCCCGCCCGCGTGCTGGAAGGCGCCCTGCCCCCACTCACCGACGCTATTTTTGTACTTCTTGTTCTTCGCTGGACATGCCTTACTCGTTTTATAAAACGTGGACATTTGAGGCATATTTGGCCGACGTTAGTGTTCAGTTTGTGTGTTGGACTCCCTCCAGCGTGTCAGCAGCTGTCACAGCCCACAGTAGGGCAGCAGGCACCACTGCGTGGGTGAAGCTGTGTGTCTGGAAGGCGGGTCCGTGTGTGTGCTTTGTTGGCGCCTTGTTTCCTGTGTCACTGGGGCACACCGTGCCGTGTAAATAGACTCTATTTTTTATAATCTCTACATGCTGGTTTGAATTCAGAAGAAAATGGTTTAAGGAAATATATATATTTTCTTCTAAATTCTTATGACAGATTATCATTTTTGTCTTTGCAGGAAAAAGTTCTCAGTGACTTATTTTGTGCTGTTTATTTTTAAAAAGAAGAGCTGACAGATTACGAAATATTAGTATATTTCTGCCCATTATCAATGAAAGAAAGTATTAAAACTATTAACACTTTCGTGACTATGAAGATGTATTACTGAGAAGCCACAGCGCTCATAAGGGAGAACGCTGTGGCGCTGAGCTGCATAAACTGTTACGAGGGTTGTCCCGGCTCATAAGTCACAGCGTGCTGATCCGAAACATCTTACATAAAGCGGAAACGTCAGAAGTTTTTACTCGCTTGTTGTAACTTGTTCATGAAATAGTGCGGTGACACACAGCTGTGCTTTTTCTAAGTGTGACCTGGATGGTCAGGGTCCGTGCGAGGCTGTTGTGCAGTAGCCATGAGCGCTGGTAAATTGCCCATGTGTCCCGGCCTGTGAGGGGAGACCAGCTCCCGCTGCCACCCTGAGGGCCGTGAGGTCGGCTGGGGTAAGTAGACAGGGAGGGGGTTCAGCCGATCGCTGCCGCACCCACGGGTCAGCGTGGCACAGGCGAGCAGAGGACGGGTCCTGAGCTGGCTCTCAGTTCCGTTCTGCCCTCCCGCGGCCCACCCAGGACCCAGGGTGCCGGCAGCTGGCGTCTGGGGGTGACTCCGCTTCCTGGGTTTCCAAAATTACTTCCTACCACGACTGCCCTCAGTATCGCAACATTGTCACACAATTTTTACTTTGGAATCTATTTTTCTCACTAGCTGATTAAAAGCATGCTTTGTATGCCTCTGAGTGTCTGTGGCCGTGTCCTGAGCCGCGTGTGCCGGTCCGTGGAGGGCGCACACGTGCGGAGAGCGCACCGCGCACCGCATGCCTTCGCACCGTGAGAACCCCTGGAGCTCAGTGATGCGTCGGGCAGGGAGCACTGGGACTGAGGTGCGCACTCCCACCGTGAAGCGCCTCACGGCCCGGGCTGCTCAGACTGGGCTGCCCAAGTGCCCGGGCGGGTGCCTGCCACCCCACGCACCGCTGCCCTTCAGGGGTTTCAGCTCTTTTCCCTTTGCTCCTGAACCGTGGGCGTGTTGGTGCCGGGGCTGCCTGCTTCACAGAGCATTGCAGGTTGTCGAAAAGACCCGGCTGGCCCCACCGTCTCCTGCGTGGCGTGCAGGGGGAAGCTTACAAGCATCTCGGTAACACGCCAGCGTGCGCGTGCAGGGCACAGGACTGGTATTGTAGTAGCTGGACCAAGACAGGACATTACTCAGTCTGGTTGCCTGCCCATGACGTAAGATTTATTCAAGACATTTTTAACATCAGGTCTGCGGGAGGGATTGACAGGGCGGAAACGCTCGCTGGATTTCAGTGCACCAATAATTTCTACCAACATCTGAAAACTCTGGGCTTTTGCAACGACGCGCTTCAGCCATTTGATGTGCATTTTACTGGATGGATTGCTTATGTTAAGCAATTGGGTGAAATAAACATAACATGGGGAAAAAAAGCCCGAACAAAGCCTGTTGGCGCACGCTGCCTGCCTCCTAAGAGTGGCTGCCTGCAGGTCCCCAGGCCCCCGTGGGGAAGGAGCAGAGGATCCGTGGTCTGAGGCCCGGGGACACCTCCCCAGTGTGACTCTGACTTATTTGGGTGGCAGGAGTGTTCAAAGGGAACCTCTCATTTCTGCGGGGAGGCCCGACTCGGCGCAGCAGGGCCCTGGCGATGGAGGACGCCCCGGGTCCTGAGAATGTTCGTTTCTGGTTCCCCCGGATCCATTCACCTGCGAAAGGGGAACTTGAGCTCTTCCACACTGAGCCAAAGCAGTGCAGGGACATCCGCTTACCCGAATCTGAATTCCCTTCAGGTTGTCCGTGCGGGCTGCTAGTCCTGTGCCTTAAAATACACAAGTGCAAAGGTGTCGTTCTCAAACTCCAGATGAAAACAGGCCCTTGCGGAATTGCCGTTGTGTGCCGAGAGGGTGCCTTCTGCAGGCACCCTGCACGCATCCAGAGCCCGGCCCGGCCTTCTCAGGGACCCGAGCCAGCTGCAGCTCTGTGTGTGCGCGAGTCGAGCCTGCGGCCGTCGCTCCGCCCTCCTCCGGGGTGCCCTCTGCTGATGGGAAGCTGCAGCGGGCGTTCTGCTAGACGGAGGAGGTCAGCTGAGGTTACGTGACAGCGCACGTACGTACTCAATAAAACTGCCGCATTAGCTCACCTGTGACTCGTCCCTCCTTTGTCTTTCGAAATGGAAATTCTAGTGTGGGACCCCGTCATCTGACAAATGGATGCAGGATGCTTACTGTTCACATGAACTCTCCATGGCTTCTTCCATTTTCCAAAGCCTCACCTCAGGCGGCTGGGGTCACTCACCCCTCTTTTTCCATCGCAATCAGACCCTCATCCGCCCACCTCCGACTCTGGGTTTTGGAAACCACTCTTCTAGAGGATAATTATAAGTAGAAAATATGGTCTTCACCTGTGTCTTGCAACCAGCACACCAACAAGTGATGAAACAGAGGCTGTTCCGAACACCAGAAGGCAAACACCGGTGTGTCCACTGCTGAGGTTGGGGTGACTGTCACCTTTGTCCACCGGGCACTGGCTCGGCAGGGTCATCACTGAGCACCGAGAGCAGCAGCAGGAGAGTTCGAGTCACTTTGTTACAGGGGCCACGTGAGGAAAACAGAAGCCGTCTCCTAGAACCCCAACTCCCCGGTGGCTTCTAATCGGGGGTTTTAAAGGAGAATCATGAGTAAGGGGTTTGGGGTCGTGGGCTCTGCTGTGATCAGTTCTTGTCAACTTCAGAAACTCTCTTCATCTGATTTATGTCACTCCTGGCAGCACCCTGTCCGGGGCCTTCTGACTGTGGCCAGGTAGTCCTCCTGCTTAGAGTTCTGCAAGACGTCTTGGGACTCTGAGTGCCGTTACCTTAACCGAATAAAACAAAGCTGCAAGTCTCATGCTTAGCAGGCTCCCTTCTTCTGTCGTCTTAAGCAAGGTGTATCCAAAGTGTATTGTTACATCTCCCACTCTTCAGGCTCCAGCATAGGACTGCATAACATGCAGCTAGGAAGGGCTAACTTAGTAATTTCAGGTAAAAGCTAAATTCTAGTTTCCCTAGTCTTTCAGGATGTGCTGTCCGTTTCAACTCAAGTGGGCCCTGCCCTGGGCCCCTCGCCCACCATCCATGGTCGCGTGTCCGAGTCTTGTTTCCTTTTCATGGCTGAGTGATACTCCAGGGTCTGTCTGTTGGTGGATGTTGGGTTGAGTCCACCTTTTGGGAGGATGGTGAGCTTGTCTTGTGTCAGGTGTCCGG
Source organism: Anoura caudifer (assembly GCA_004027475.1). Taxonomy (NCBI): domain Eukaryota; kingdom Metazoa; phylum Chordata; class Mammalia; order Chiroptera; family Phyllostomidae; genus Anoura; species Anoura caudifer. Next base: position 100,401 of record PVKU01001468.1, read on the forward strand.
CTCAGAAGGATGCTGACAAGGCACCTGACCCCACAAATGGTCGCTGGGTTCAGCGTGACCCAGGCGCATCCAAATGTTTGACTGTACACGTGTGCCGCTGAGACTCCTCCTCCCTATTTCCTGAGGTTGAATTCTAACCTTCACGATGGGACCACATGGGGGCCTAAAACCAATGAGAAAACACACCCAACTCTACCTCTCAGTCCTCTGACCTAATTGGCCTGGGGAAGGCCCAGAGAAAGGTGGGGAATGGTGTTGAGGAATTAGAGCCCAGGGAGGTGAAGGGTGAACACCAAGGAGCTCTGCTGTGTGCACCCAGCTCACCTGTCTCTCGCCTCACTGTCCCTTGAGTCTGCTTGCATGTACTGAGGAGGGGCAGACAGGAGGAGGCGCACCTACAGCAGATGCCCAGCCTCCGCCCCATCCCTTCCCCCTCCTCCTGTTCCCCTGGCAGGGTCACTCAATCTGGGGCGCAGCAGGTGTCCTGCAGAACCTGTTGGCCCAGCTCCCAGAGGTAGGGAGGCCTCTGCAGGGTTCCCAGAGGTCTGGGCCTCAAGCTTCCAATTACTTCTGCTTTTTCCTTAATTGTTTGAAGACATTCACAGTTCCCAGTTCAAACTTTTAGAGATGGTACAGCGTAAAACCACAAAAAGGAAGGAAATGTCTCTGCAGCTGCCTCCTGATTAGCCAGGAGCCCCGCCCCCCCTTCTCGGAATCTGTGACTCAAGCCGCGGTGCAGTGTCCTGTTTAGCTCTGTCTCGGTGGCCAGGGACAACCCAGCCCTACTCTGCCCCACCCTGTGGGTTACGCCCAGAGTTCCTGAGCGGTGCTCCTTCAAATCAGCCCTATACGAAGTGTTCAAACTTCAAGCTAGTGGCCACCTCTTGTAGCTCGTTTCCCCAGTCACAATTATGATTAGGTTACACACTTTGTATTTTTTTATTCTGCAGAAAGTATTTCTGGAAGGGTATTGAGGAAAAGGATAACAGTGGTTTCCTTTGAATTTGAGCCATGTGACTGTTATTTGCCCAGTAAAAAATAAACAATTCTTTTTTCAAAAACTGAACTTTACACTTGGTTTATTACCAAAGATATTATTTTAGCCAGATTTTTACCCTTTCGTGTATATATTGCAAACAGCTTCAGACTTAGTTTATGTTACCTTGCCATGGGGTCTCGTTTTAATTCTGTAAAAACCTTTTCTCATTACCACATTGTACGGTGTTTTTTATTTTTATTTTTTCAATCCTCACCTGACATTTTTTCCTTGCTTTTAGAGAGAGAGGAAGGGGGAGAGAGCGAGAAATCAATGTGAGAGCGAAGGGTCCCAGGTTTCGTTCCTGGTCAGGGCACCTGCCTGGGTCCTGGGGCAGGTCCCCAACAGGACGGGTTGTGTGGGAGGTGGCCAGCCAGTGCTTCTCACATCCATGTTTCCCTCCCTCCCTCCCCCGTTCTCTAAAAATAAATAAAAGTCTTTAAAAAAAAGTATTGACAAAAGTGCCTTGAAATGAAAAAGTAACTGATATGGTTAATAGTAACTTAATGTATCTGGGTAAAGGTCTTTTGGTAAAAAGACCCAGATTCCTGGAATCTGACAAAGGGAATGATTTCAAGTGACTGGATAAGAAAAATCTGTGAAATTCAGATTGTTTTCAAGTTTTTGCTTTCAACAAAAAGTGAAGGAAAGCCCAATCAAATTATTAGCTGATACAAATGGAATTAATAGAAATTAATGATAGTGTGTGATTTTTGGTATTTAACTAAAATATGTTTAAGGAATTGTGTGATGTTGCTATTAATTTATTTTCTGTGCCTTTATTTATGTGAACAAGTTTTCTCTGTATTTACATCTATAAACATGAAAAAATCAGAATATTCAGCCTGGGAAACAAATTGATTTTAAAAAGTCTCAAGCATAGCATCAAGAGGTGTGCTTCTAAAAATTTTTAGTTTCACACTGAATCAATACTTACGGTTTATATAGTTTTGATTTGTTTTTATCCCTGACACATGTGAAAGTTGTCAAATATAGAGCACTATGGTCACAGAATACTAAAACATCAATTTTTATATGCGATATTTTGCTGGAGACGTGATTCACAGACCACAGGAAAAACACTACATTAGGAGTAGATTCAGAGGGAGACACGGGTGTCCCCTTGCGGGAGTACTCAGATTTCATTGCACGTATATAGACTGACGTCACAGCTTTATTTGAACTCAGTGTTTGTAATTATGTCAAAAACTGCATCCGTTTAAGCCAACGGTAAAACTAATTTTGGTACCAGGGTGAAAATGCCAGGATCCGAGCTCGCGCGGAAAAGGCGGAGTTGGCTGTGGCTGAGGCTGGGCGCCCGCGGGGCCGGGGCGTGTGGGTGGAGACGGGGCGCGGGGTGGTGCGTGTGGTGGGGCCAGAGGCGGGCGGGACGCAGCGTTTGGGCGGGACCAGGGTGTGGGCGGAGATTGCGGGCGGGGGCGGAGCTTGTGGGCGGGGCCAGGCGCGTCGAGAGGTGTGCGCGCTCAAGTGGCCCCACCCACGTGCGCCCGGCTCTCGCGAGAGCGACGCCTGGTGACGCGCGGGCGAGAGGAGCGCGTAGCGCGCGCGGGCGGGCGGTTTTGAATCTGGTCCGAGCGCGGGAAACGGCGGTTCCCGAGGACGAGGTGAGCTCCGGAAGTGCTGGGTCGCCAAGGGCTCGGGGCCAGGGGCTGGGAAACGGCGGGGGTGGGGCGGGTCGAGCGTCCAACACCGCACGCCCAGCGTGGGCCGCGTCCGAACCCTTGGCCCGGCCGGCGTCTCTGAGGAGGCGAGACAGAGGCGGACGCAGGTGCCTGGGCGCACGACGCTCCAGTCTCCCCCCTGGGACTGTCCCGGAGAGGATCAGCCCCGCGTTGTGCTCAGGGGAAGCCGCTGTCAGGCATCTGCGTCCTGAGGTGAACTGTTTGCAGGGGTGGGCTCTGTTCCCGGGAGGCGGGGGCGCCGCCCGCAGGTGGTGCCCGACGTCGCGTGCGGGACAGGGAGCGCTGGGGAGCCGCCCAGGTCCGCGCACGGAGAGACCAGCGCCGCCGGGCCGCTCGCGGGGGCGGCGGCTGAAGGCCAGACGCTCCCCCATCACCGCGTGGGCGGAGCAGGGCCCTCGGCCGGGACCGGGGCTGCGCGCTCTCCGCGAGGGACCCGCCGGTGAAGGCGCGATTCCTCGTGCCTGGTCGCATCTTTCGGCATGTTGTTTTCAAAGCGGTGAGTTGGCATCAGCCACCGTTAGTCATCAGCCGGGGGCCTCCCCTGCTTGGCCGGAGGAAGTTCGCTCTGAGCCCCGCCAGCTGAGCGCGGAGGGGCCCGACCTCGCTGGTGTCTGCGAGGGGAGGTTACTTTCTTCTCTTGTCGGCGCGATCTGGACCCTCAGATCTGGGGCCCAGTGTTTGACGTGGCCCCTTGTCCCCCGATTGTTGCCTTTGGTACCAGTGATTTTCCGTATTGCTCTGTGTACAACGGAACAGGTTCTCGTTTAATAGCTTTTTTAAGGACGGAGTCCTGTTGCATGTAGGAGGCGCACGAAAGTAGGCTTATGCTGCCACTGTGGCCTTCTTTGCAGTTACTACAGCTGCCGTAATAATCATAATTTACCTGCCTTTTTCCACGCGAACGACGGAAAACCCAGCCCTGCATGTCCCACCCTCTGGCTCTGACTTTGTCCTTGGGGAGGGCACCTTCCCCCCGGGGCCCCACCAGCGCAGGTGGTGTCCCTGGAAACAGGAGGTGGCTCAGCCCCAGGCCTCCTGGCCCACTCCCTCGGGTGGGAGCTGCGCGCTGGCTGGGCACGCCTGTGCTCCTGCTAATGAGCTCCCAGGTGACCCGGTGCCACAGTGAAAAACAAGCGGGGTGTCGGGGGGGGGTCTTCAGGCCTCCCACAAGCAGCCTGCCTTGTAGGACCGGACCTGCGGAGGACCTGGGCAGTCTGAGGGGCATCCTGCTCCTCACGGGCAGTTTGACAGATGCTAGTAGCGCAGTGTTATGTTGATACTAGAAAGTAGGACAGTTATTTTCTATATGTAACTTGTCTTGTGTCAGAATATTGTTAGAAACTGTCCACCGTAAGCGGTAGAGTGATTCGTTTGCAGTTTTCGATGTTAGTACCAAATGACATCTTGCAGGAGAAGATGCATTTGCAAATGCAAGTTTCCTGTGCTTGTGTTTCCCACTAGGGTTACAGACTAAATGCCGGAGGAGACCCTGTTTCATCTGTCATGGAGAAACGCGAAATATTTGTTCAAGCGGTGTCTAAGGACCTGATCGGGGAATTTCTGCAGTTCATTCAATTTGATGTAAGTTGTATTGTTTAGCTTTGTTGTGATCTTGACTGTTAACGTAAACCATTTTTCTAAAATTGTGTTCGTAAGTGAAACATCTCCATGAATCCTTAGGGACCGAGATTTACGAAAGTAAACTGTATGAATGCAGACCTGCCTCATGATGGACGACTTCCCACAAACTGCCTTTCCTGCTTTCTGTTGGGAGAGGTGCTGTGAAGGTGCTGAGTGAGGTAGTGCCCTGTGCCTCTGTGTACTTGGCGGACGTTTGTTGCTCTTCTCTGCGTGCGTGGTGGCATAGTGAAGAAGCAAAGACATTTCTTTTTTCTTCAGGTTATTTGCAGCGTTGCAGGTCCAGGCATGGACATACAGTGGAGAAAGGGGCGGGGGCCGGGCAGGGGGCAAACGCAGCCGTGGGCTGCTTCCCGTCCGCACACAAAGGCTGTGGGGGCTGAGCTCTGGAAGGTTCGTAGGAGTCCGCAGGTCAAAGGCACGTTGCGTTTGAGCGTGAAGGCTCGGCAGGGGTAGACTGTGGACGTGCGGGGTGAGGAGGGCGAGAGCTGAGCCTGACTTTCTTTACCTTGTGAAGGTGTCAAGACTTCACTTATCCTGAGAGGCGTGGGCCTTCCAGGAGACAGGGCATTGCCTGCAAGAGAACAAAGAGGGGGAGAGAGCGAGTGGGGCGGGAAGGGAGAGACGCAGAAAAAGCAGAGCTGCCCCTTGGAAACACCCCTTCGGCTGCACGTGGAAAACAGATTGACGAGAGGACCACGAGAGGCCGAGAGCAGGGCGGAGGCTGTGCCCTTCCTAACGGTGGTGGAATTAGGACATGGAAACGGGAAGGTGTGGTGTCTTATGAGCTGGCCAGTGGGGTGTGCCGGCACCATGGGTTGATGGGACACAGGCCGGGTAAGGGCCCAGGAGGGTCCCTAGTTTCTAATTGTAGAGCCATTCAGCGAGGTCTTGAAATCTTGTACATGGGCAGAGGGCAGGTTTTGGGGAGGAGATGACTTAATTTTGGACACGTGGAATGGCTACCAGGGGAATGTGCACAGGACACGTCCTGTACGCGGATGGCAGGTATGTCTGAAGCCCAGGCAAGGTCTGGGCTAGAGACGAACTTGGGTGTCACCAGCTCCGACAGAAGGTTAGTTGTGGGGGTGCCTGTGTGGTGGAATGAAGGACAAGGAGCCAAGTGCCTCAGGCACTAAGTCCAGATACTGCGACCTTGGGCAGAAGATGTGTGCTTGGCTCGTGATCCCGTGTGAAAATCAGATTAGTGACAACTCAAAATTAGAGAGGAGTCTGATAAACTGTTGTTAGCAACATGCATGAAGTTATCTTTCTTTTTAAAAGAAATGAGCTAATAATATGATTTTGTGTTATAAAACGGGTCCAGCAAACTTAAAAATAACCGGCAGAAACTGTAGGCAGCACATCGTCCTGGAGGTATCTATAAGGGAAAGTGTGCAGTCACGTGAGTGTGTGGGGCTCAGCAGGGGTGAGGTGGCCTGTGTGAGACGTGCAGCACACGCGTGCTTTACAGTCTAAGGCGGCTGTCACAGGCAGTGAGTGTATCGTAGTGTTAACTAGAACCACAAACTGAATGATGTGAAGCCACGTCAATATTAATTTAAAACCTAAAGGCACAAATTAGCAGCATCTGGGTGGCGCAGTCACCGCAGGCCTTGCTGGTGTCATGCTGCCGAGGCGTCCAGGGAAGTGCATTCTCTCCTTCCAGCTGCCGGTCCCCATCCCGCACCGCAGCCCCGAGCTGTTCCCGCTGCTCGAGGCACGCAGCTCGTGGCGGCTGCATCAGCCCTCCTGCGCCTGAGTTGTTAGCGAAAACACGGAAATGAAAGCGTGCAGGGTTGCGCACCGCTCGGTTGCATCGAGTTAGTGGTAGGAGACGCCACCTCCGTGGTCAGAGTAGGGGAACTACCGCAGGTTCACGTGGTCAGTCTGACTGGGAACTGGAGAAAAGACTTGTTTTGAGTCAGGTGGAAGCCTGCTGGGCGGGCCCCCCAGTCCCAGTCAGTTCCATTGCAGCGCGAGCGACGTGTGCGGTCCTGAAAGGCACTGCTCTGCAGCTGGGCAGCGAGAGCCAGAGGGCTGTGGGGGAACGGGCTTCGGGGTGGGACACTCCAGAGCTTCACCAGTGACATGTGAAAGAGTAACAGGATCTAATGAGAAAGTAATGGTTTTATACACATGGAATCACCAGGAAGTGCGTAAATGCTGCAGTAAATGGGACACTTCCTGGACAAAGATCTGACGTTTGCTGGTGGAAGTGGGTGGCTGTGCTCCCTGGGACCCCACCTGCTGACTCGTGTGGGGTGTGTGTGTGTGTGTGTGTGTGTGTGAGAGAGAGAGAGAGAGAGAGAGAGAGAGAGTCTGAGCGTGAGCAGGCACAGAGAAGGAAAGCACAGTCGTGGCTGGGCGGACGGCGCAGTGAAGAGAGGCTGCGCTGGGAGGTCATCGTGGTGGGAGCCGGCAGGAGCACGCAGAGGAGGACAGGGTTGCTCGTGGCTCCTCTGGGGTCCCAGGAGCTGGCAGGTGTCCAGGGGGTGGGGGTGTTCTGTGTGATTTTGTGGCTCTGCTTAGCAGGTGCAATTTTCTGAATTTACTTGGTGACTAAATCCCACATAAGCAAACCAGAAATTTGCCTTTTGCTCAAATTATCCCCTTGTGAATTGACCGTGTTGGAATAAGTTTGCGTTTGAAAGCGAGAGTGATGGAGCAGAGCTGACCGGTGTGGGGAGCAGGAGGGCTCAGGACTGAGGGCAGTTTCTCTGCTTACCGTGCCTTGAGCGTCTTCCCTACGCCCGCTCTGCCCTGGGGGCTGGGGCCCAGCACACACAGAGCGAAGCCTCTGCCCTGGTGGAGCCCACGCTCTAGGGTGGAGGGAGAGGAGCAAGACAGGTGAGGGCTCCGGTGAAGCAGGGTGGAGGGTGGGGGCGACAGGCGGTTTTGACCAGAGAGCTGAGTGGACTGTGGGGAGGTTGGGGACACACAGACCGGAGGCCGGGTGCACCTGTTCGGCTCAGGGGTGGACTCAGCAAGAGGAGGGGCCCTGCAGGAGGCGCTGAGGACCGTGCAGAGGAGCCCAGAGTGCCCGCGCTCAGCTTGGCCGTGTTCTTCTGCCGTTCTTTGTATTTATATATTCTTCCTGAATCATTTGAGGGTCAGTTGCAAGTGCTGTGTTTCGTTACCCCTAAATATTTCCACGCACCTTTTCCTAGAACAAAACTGTTCTCATAGCATCGCAGTGAAACCCTCAAACTCAGGAAACGCCCCGCCGGCACCTGCAGCGCGTATTCGGTGCCGCACGTTGCATCCAGCTGTCATCACCTGTTGGTTTTCTGTAACCCAGAGTTCGTCTCCCTCACTTTCTCATGACGCTGGGCAGCTGCTTTGAGGCATATCCTCCCGTTTGCATTTGTTTGATGATCTGATCAAATTCTGATTAAATTCATCCTGTGGGTTTTGGTGGGGGCCTGCAGTGGAAGCCCCATTACTTTGTGGGTTCTTTTCCCAACCCTGTGTTTCTTCTCTGTGTATCCATTGTCCGTCTGCACTGTGCTGGTGCGCTAGTTATCTGTGTGCGAGTGTGCATGTGCGTGTTATCCGTGTGGCCCCATCGATTCTTCCTGTGTTCATGGCTCATGTTCATTACTGCCACCATTTTGGTGCTCGTATTGGCTACGGGAGCCCCTCTAAGCTGGATGTTCTGTGCTTGGATAATGGCCTGTGTTTGCCAAGTCCCAGAGGAGGTGAGGTCATCTGCTCAGAGTGCAGGAAGTGGTGGTGGATTGGCAATTTTAAGGGCAAGGACAGGCGCTGGAGTAGGCTCCCTGGCTCATGGGAGAGAGTGATGCTTGCGGTTGACTGACAGGTGGGCGTGGAGGGCTCGAGGTGGCTGCAGACCAGAAACCGAAAGTGCGGTCAGCCAGCGGTCGGCACTGTTCTGCAGCCTGATCTCAGGCTGCACATGGTGGATGCGGGGGTGGCTGACTTGAGGGAGGGTTTTGCTGAGTGGGCGCAGTTTTGAACGCCAAAGATTAGGGTGCTCAAGCTGAGTAGGTGGAGGGGAGACCTGCCACTTTCTGCCTGGTGGCCCTGTACTTTTCCTTGTAGGGATGGGTTTTGAAAAGTATAACCAAACTCTTAAACTTGTACCTAAGTTAGCAGTTAAACTTTTCTTTTGAAAAGTTTATGAAAAGGAAGCTTTTTTCATAAGGAAAGCGTATTCCTTTATTCACACGGCATATGAAAAGTGTAGAACTAATATTTTGTGTTTGAAATGTAGCGCTTGCTATGTATCTTACAGGAAGATGCTTCCAACCCTTTCAGCCTCAGCGAGTTGCTGGACGAGTTATCGAGGAAGCAGAAGGAAGAGCTGTGGCAGAGGCTCCGGAGGCTGTTAACAGACGTGCTGCTGGAGAGCCCCGTGGAGGGGTGGCAGGCCGCCGAGGCCCAGGGCGAGGACGGCATGGAAACGGACCACGGCTCAAAAACGGTAGCGTGGGTCTTTCGGAGAGAGAACGCTTCCCTTTTCTTTGTTAACAGGTAGCTGTTTATTGTGTATAGTTGTTTTAAGTTAAGAAGAATTCAAAGCTAGAAGCGAAGAGTATTCGGAGCTTGTTCGGCGTAGTTCCGCCCTTGGACGACCCTGCCAGCGTGACCTGTGGTTGGTGGTGGCAGTCCCTGGCGCTCTGCTTTTTGGGCAGCTGACTCGCTGTGTCCGACGGCCGTCCGCTGTTTAGAACAAGCTGGAAGTGTGGCCTGGTTTTTATAAGTCTAGTAACTTGCATTTCTTTTAGAAATTGAATTATACATTGCTTTTAATTCACTCATGCTTTGTTTTTTATTTACAGAAAAGAACCCTAGAAATAATCCACGCAATTACATCTGTGATTCTTGCTTCTGTGTCTGTCATAAATGAAAGTGAAAACTACGAGGCCTTACTGGAATGCGCTGTTATTGTAAACGGTGAGCTGACTCGGCGCAGTGTGGCACGTGTAGAAGGTGGGCGTCCGGCCACGCCGTGTGGGAGGCAGCGGTGCTGAGGCCCGGCAGTGCGGTCGGGCGCTCCTGCTTCGGCCGGGAGAGGGGCGGAGGGGTGAGCTTTCAAGGGCTGTCCCGAGTAGCTAAGTCGATGCGAGCCGCAGGTAAGCACTTCAGGTGGCGCAAATGCGCCTCACGGAGCTGCTGACTGCCGCCGTGTGCAGGTGTCTCGGTGCAGGCTCGCCGGACCACCGGACCAAGGGTGGTTAAGGGGAGGTGGTCTGGTTCTGAATTCCTCAGCGGGTGGTTACTGCCAGGTAGTTTAAATTTAACCAAACGTTTGTGACATTGAACTTTTTTCTTTCGGGATAATTATTGATTCTTAGAGTTTTCCTGCCCTAAACCTTCAAGGTTTAACTAAACTGTGAGACTGTGATCATACTTTAGGAGGAACACTAGACTGAATTAATGAGATGTGACTATAAAATATTACATAAAGCTATTTTATAGATATAAAAGTAATTTAATGATCTTTAAGAAAAATATCCCATGTGCCTGCGCCCCCACCATGTGGCTTGGATGCTCCGTGAGGCACATTCCCTCAACAAGGCTGCCCCCCCGCCGGTGCCGCCCCTCCCCCCCCCCCAGCATTGCTCAGGTCTGTGTGTCCGTGTGGCGCGCGGCTGCGTTCGGAGTTCTTGCTCTGAGGTAGCCCCTCCTTGGTCTCAGAATGGCGCCCAAGGGTTTCGTGAACGTTACCACCAGTTTGGTTGTATCTTCTCCACGTAACTGGTAACTGTTTGGTTAGATACTTACTGATATTGCAGTGCCCAACTTTGCCTGAATTCAGGAATTTTACTTTAGTATGATGGCATTCGGTTATCTATGGCTTATAATTGGGTGCATTATTAGTATTTTAATAATTAAGATTTTATGTTAATAAAAGCACTATAGTTTTTGTATTTACTACAATAGTTGCTTTTCCTGTATTTCTCCAATGAGTCAGAATTTGAGGCCGGCACGCCAAGGGGTAGTTATAGTGGATTCATGTCAGCGGACCTGGCGCGGCTGTGAATTGTCACGTGGTGTGAGTGCCCTTGCATTTGGACGGCCTCAGCATCTGCTGCTTTAGTGAGGGGTCTGGCACTGTCTTCCCGTTCTGCTTGTATAACAGTAGTAAAACAGTGTTTCAGTCTCCATCATTTGTGTCCTGTAAATAATGTGTATAAATCTTGGGCAAGTTAAACAAACTATTGTTTCTTAGCAGACCTTCTTAAGTAATAGTATTTTCAGTGAGCAATTTTCAATTGACGCGCTGCGAGCATTTTTAAAACATGCAGTGCCTGACTAGTCAGGGCATGGGCCTCTTGTCTTAGATTATCAGAGTAAAAAGTGACAACAGCTAGCATGCCAATAGTCCTCCTGGTGTGAATGAACCAAAATTAATACTTTTTTTGTCAGATTGGCAAAAATATATTCCTGGTGTGCCGCAGAACTGTAGTGATTAGTTTCCGTGCCACGAGTGGGGAAGGTTGGACGTCGCTGGGCCACACCGTTGCGCCTGAGCGGTGGTCCCCGCGAGCAGCAGCGTGGTGACCGGGCTCTCTCTCAGGTGTCTTGTACGCACTGCCGGAGTCTGAACGGAAGCTGCAGCGCGCCATCCAGGGCCTGTGCGTCACGTGGTGGGAGAAGGGCCTGCCTGCCAAGGAGGACATGGGGAAGACCGCATTCGCCTTGCTGCTGAGGAAGAGTCTCCAGACGAAAACGGTACGTGTGCTCACTCAGCAGGCACCTGACTTGGAGAGTGAGCGGCTTCGCCCCGCTTAGGGATCCTGTGTCCTCGTGAGCGGTCTAACCCCTGTGGCTTCCCCCTCTTCCTTGTACGTGTGGCCCTGTCCCCCTTCGTGTCACGTCACAGTCTCAAAGTGACTGCTCCACTTCACCTTCTCCTGCGAGCTCCGGGCAGCGGGGGAGCGGCCGTCCTGAGACAGGGGCTGGGACGGCCTTAGAGGCAGGCTCCTCGCCGGGTCTGGACCGGCTGGGCTGCGCACTGAGGCGATCAGAAGGGGCAGGAGTTGTCGGCAGAGCCTTCCAGCGCACACAGTGCCACACCGGGGGCGGCAAGATGGCAGGGGGGGTGGGGTTGTCTGAGACCACAGCGAGGCCTGCGCACCAGTGGGCAGTGTGTTGGAAGGCCGGGTTGTGTCTCATCCTTTAGTCTTTGGTATGCGTTAGAAACCCAGAAAAGGAACACTTCCCTCCGATCAAGACAACAACGGATACTTATGTCCATCTTAGAAAACTGGGCGATTGAAGAAAAGGGCAAAAAGGAAGATAAAATCTGTAATTCCAGCACCTAAGGGGGCCATTGTTATTTTAGGGACAATGAGGAACTTCTCTCTGATGTTCCCCACCTCGTGTCTTTCCTTCCTTGTGGAAGATTTCCAGCAATGAACTTCATTGGTCAGTGGGTTGAACTTGGAGGCCTTGCTGCACGTTGCCCACAGCTTTCTGGAGAGCGCGCACCGACTCACGCCCCTACCTCAGAGCGAGCCCCCAAGGAGCAGCCAGCCGTGTGGCAGGGCCCTCGCTGGCTTTCCGACGTTTCCTGCTGCCCTAGGACGATTGGGAAGCCCTTGTATGAGTCAGAATTTACCCTTAAGCCACACTGATTTGTCTTTTCTAAGTCTATTTTCCAGGGTTTTTTTATTTAGCTTTTAAATCACGTCTTCCTAGTCTGCATCTGCACTGTCCACTGCAGTAGCCAGTGGCCACATGGGGCTATTTAAATTTAATTTGAAGTGTAGAAAGTGAAGACTTTGGTTCTGTGATCGCACCAGTCACGTTTCATTGCTCTGCAGTCTGACGGGCGGGCAGCTGGCGCACTGGGCAGTGCGGACTCGGACCTCCTCCCAGTCGCGGGAACTGCTGGCAGCCTGGGTGTCCATGCCTCGGGTTGCTTTGCCTGTTTGAAAAAAGGGTTCTCTAGAGTTGCCAGTGACATTTGCAAATTTTTGAGTCTGTTTTCTCTTGACTAGAATTATCATTATTTATGATATAAAATATTCTTCTGGTTAATCTGAAATGTGACCTTACTATTTATAAAAAGTTACCTTTTTTCCCCATTCCTAGGGTGCAGACATAAGTCGGCTTTGGCATGTTCATCAGGCTTTATATTGCTTTGATTATGAGTCGGAGGAAAGCAGAGAAATTAGAAGCATGCTGCTGGAGTGCTTCCTAAGTGTTCACTGTATCAAGAAGGAGGAGGTGAGTAGGGTTTTCTTCTGGTCCGTTCGTGAGCCGCTCTTCAAGGGATGTTTCCTGCGGGTTCATGCGCTTGCTGTCGGTGCTGTGCTCAGCTTTCGAGGGCTGCTGGGTTTCAGCGCACGATGTTTTCACTGCGTGGCAGTGCTAAGCAAACATTTTACAAGTCATCGCTTACGTCACCATTAAATCAGATGGTGACAGGGGGCTGCGTCAATCCTGGGGGCGCTGTGCCTGCATTTTAAATTAAGAACGATTAAAAATAAGGCTGAGGAAGCACTTCCCTGTGGATGAGATCAGACCCTCTGCCTTAACTCTAGGTTAGTGGGCATGCGCTCAAAACTGTCAGCGCACAGTGCCCCTGATTTCCTTTTTCCGCCCGTCTGGTAAGTGCAGAGAGAGGCTCTGTCCTCAGCTGCTGAGCACATGAAGTATGGCCCATTACACCATGGCCTTCAGTGTAAAAGACCCAGGAATTCAAAACTCAGTGGGAATTATGCCAACACACGGCCACTCTAGTTTCCTCTCTATTTCTAGCTCCCATCCCACTCTCGGATTTCTGAAGCAAATCCCAGACGTCACTTTAGAATGGTGTTTTTAAGGGGTGGGTGGGAGACTCAGCCTCTGTGACAAGTGGTCTTGTGTGGAAAGCTCTGATTGAAATGTTTGTGTGACGTGCTGGCCCTTCCTGCCCTGTGGGCTCCCGACGAAGGGCCACAGCTGTGTGGCCATGTGTGCCCATGCTGAACAGCTGGGTGGGCCCATCTGCTCTTCTGCCTGCCCAGGCTTGGTTCATGGCCGCTCCGGGGCTCTTGCCTGAACCTCTGGGGCAGGAGGAAACAGGGAGGGGAATGGCCTGCTGGCACTTCTCCTTAGCTCCATCCCTCCCGGCTGGTTAAGCCACTTGCCCAGACAACGTTGTTGGACAGGGACGCAGAAGAGGCTCAGGGAGGAGGACAGCTTCTTTGCGTTGGGTTTTAATTAATTAAGAGGAACAAATACTTAAGGTCCTCAGAAACTGCAAGGTGAAGTTTTACAAAACCACACATTCTTTCTCAATCTTAAAGTAACAGTATGAAAAAAGAATGCAAAATGTTTCATTAATAATTGGGTATATTTATTACATATTTAAGTGATAATATTCTGGATATATTGGCTTACATAGATATATTAAAATTAATTTATTCCCTTTCACATTTATTGATGTGGCTACCAGAGAATTAAAAACTAGAGTGGCTTGCATAGTTCTGGGACAGTGCTGAGGTGCTGCCTTGGGTCTTTCTGGAGTTGTTTGTCGTGCTTGGACTGGGTTCCCGTGCTGGGGTGCGAAGGTGAGTGTTTGCATGCAGAATACGGCCTTTGTGTGGGACGCTCTTGGCCTGGTTGGCTCACACGGCGGGGAGGACGGGGGCAGGAGTGGCTCCGGTTCAGAAGATCCTACCTGGAGAAGCCGCCCGAGGCCTCACAGCTGGTCAGTGGTCTGCCCCTCACTGCATATTAAATTATTAATGAAACATTTTGCATTCCTTTTTCATCCCAGCTGGCCAGGGGCAAGGGCCCTGCGCCAGTCTTGGCCATAGTGACCGAGACCTTTGTCTTTGGGCTCAGGGCTATGTTCACATCCCTGTCCGTGCGCTTCCTGAGGGCCGGCCTTGATGAGACCACTTTGAGCCTCAGTGTTTCTTCCTGTAAAGTGGGACAGCCGCTGTGAGGTGATGCTGGAGAACCTACACACAGTGTCCAGCAGGCACCAAGCTCGGAGGGAGGGCTCTTCTGGCTGGGCTTATTGCTGTTGTCACATGTCACCTTTTGCAAGAACGCTGAGCATGTGGCCTGTGCCTTAATCTCCAGGACTGTTAGGAAATTTGGGGAGAGGAGAGAAGTAGGGAGTGGGTTCAGACAAGTTAACCTTGTTTCCACTGGCTTGGACATAGCAGCTGATGGATTGCATCCGTCTGACTTACATGTGTGCACGCATGTATGTGGCACAGACACAAAAATACACCTGTGAACGTTACGATTCTTCTTAACGGACGTGCTCTTTTATATTGAATATCTAAACTTATTTTCCAATCAATCATTGATTTGCTTAGGTCAGTTTTTCATCATTCTGGGTAAACAAAAATATATTGTACTCTACTAGCAAGTTATTGATATTTCCAGTAAATACGAATGTTTTGAAACTGGCCTGTTGCATGATTGGCTCTCCTGCCACTTGTGTGAAACTATGTTGCATTTTGTGGCATTTCATGCCAGTGTGCGGGGAAGCAGTGAAGAGCGGCTGTTCCCCGGGGCCATTCTTGGTAGGTGTGATTATGCCTTCCGCAGGGGGCGGATGTGCTTGATTTTGAGGCTCATGTGTAATCCAGTAACGTGCACGTAAGTTAGCATTGCATGGTGTGAATGTGCTCTTTGTACTTGGGGCCTGTATGCATTTGAAAATTCTGGCTTGGAAACTACGTAGCCTCTTAACTTTGCAAGTCCTCAGTGTTCTCATTATTAAAGATAAAATGAATGAAAGCTTTATTCCATTCCCACCCCAAAACATGAGATGTGAGCATTCTCTGTCTTAGGTTACGTGGACATCCGTGACAGCCAGATGGAAGCCAGATGCGTGGACTGGTTCGCTTACCTGCAGGGCAGTGTGGCTGCTGCCTGTGGTCTATCGATGGAGGAGCTCAGCATGCCTGCTGTCCCCCACCCTTGTCCTGCTGACCTGCTGCCCCTGCAAGGCCTCCCTGCTGTCCCCACCGGCAGGTGCAGTTTTCTCAGCTCAGCGCCCATCTGCAGATTCCAAGTGGACTTCCTTCGCCCTCTAACATTCAAAGATCGCTTGTTTACTTCCTGGGAACTTTCTATTTGGTTTCAATTTTACCATTGTATCCTGTTTTCTTAATTTACAGGGAAGAAGATTTCTTAGTTCTCTCTTTAATTGGAATACAAATTTTATTAAAATCATCCACGGGACCATTAAAAACCAGTTACAACTATTACAGAAGTAAGTAATTTTTTTTTTAGGATTTAAATTTTTTTTTATTGTTTAGGCTATTACAGTTGTTTTATTTTCCCCCTTTGCCCCCTCCCCCAGCCGCCCTCTTCCCTCAGTCAGTCCCCACACCGCTGTCCATGTTCATGGGTCGTGCATGTATGTTCTTTGTCTAGTCCCTTCTCCTTCCTTCAACCAGCCCCATCCTCCCCCCTCCCATTCTGATGGCTGTCAGTCTGTCCCTTGTTTCTGTGCCTCTGATTCTATTTTGCTTGTTAGTTTATTTTGTTCATTAGATTCCTCTTGTAAGTGAGATCATACAGTATTTATCTTTCATTAACTGGCTTATCTCACTTACCATAGTGTTCTCCACCTCCATCCACGCTGTATCGAAGGGCAGGAGCTCCTTTCTTTCTGCTGTGTAGTATTCCATTGTGTAAATATACCACAGTTTTTAAAAATTTTTATTTATTTATTTTTAGAGAGAGGGGAAGGGAGATAGGGAGAGAAACATCGATGTGTGAGAGATACATGGATCCATTGCCTCTCGCGTGCCCCCACCTGGGGACCTGGCCAGCTACCCAGGCCTGTGCCCTGACTGGGAATCGAACCAGTGACCTCTCGGTTCACAGGCTGGTGCTCAGTCCGCTGAGCCGCACCAGCCAGGGCTTCACCACCATTTTTTTATCTGCTCATCTACTGATGGTCACTCAGGCTATTACAGCACTGAGCTCCTGTAAATAGTGCTGCTGTGAACATTGGGCGCTTAGGTGCTTTTAAACTGGTGATTTCTTTGGGTTCATTTTCAGCAGTGGAATCACTGTGTCATGAGGCAGTTCCACCTTTAGTTTTTTGAGGTAACTCCATGCCATTTTCCACAGTGTCTGCATTCCCACCAACAGTGCAGTAGGGTTCCCTTTTCTCCACAGCCTCGCCAGTATTTGTTGATTTGGTTTTGGTGGCCATTCTCACCAGTGTGAGGTGATATCTCCTTGCGGTTTTAATTTGCTTCTCACTGATGGCTAGTGATGCTGAGCATCCTTACGTATGTCTCTGGGCCCTCTGTGTGTCCTCCTTGTCTGATTAATCGTTGGCAAATATGCTGTCCCATACAGTGGGTCCCTTTTCATCTTGATGATGTTTTCTTTAGCTGTGCAGAAGCTTCTTATTTTGATGTAGTTCCATTTGTTTATTTTTCCTGCCCTAGGAGATACATCTGCAAAAATATTGCTATGTGAGATATCTGAAATTTTACTGCCTATGTTTTCCTCTAGGACTTTTTGTGGTGTCATGACTTACATTTCAGTGTTTTATCCATCTTGAGTTTATTTTTGTGTAGGGTATAAGCTGGTGGTCTAGTTTCATTTTTTTGCATGTGCCAGTCCAGTTCTGCCAACACCAACTATTGAAGACACGATCTTTACTCCACTGTATGCTCATGCCCCCTTTGTCAAATATTAATTGACCACAAAGGTATAGGTTTATTTCTGGGCTCTCTGTTCTGTTCCATCTATCTGTGTGTCTGTTCTTATGCCAGTACCAGGCTGTTTCGATTGCAGTGGACTTGTAATACAGTTTGATATCAGGTATTGTGATCCCTCCTACTTGGTTCTTCTTTCTCAGGATTACTGAGGCTATTTGGGGTCTTGTTTTGTTCCATATAAGTTTTTGAAATATTTGTTCTAGATATGTGAAATATGCCATTGGTGTTTTAATAGGGATTGTGTTGAATCTGTAGATTGCTTTGGGCAGTATGGACATTTTAATGATGTTAATTCTTCCAGTCCATGAACATAGTATATGCTTCTATTTGTGTCTTCCTCAGTTTCTTTCTTCAGTGTCCTTTGGTTTTCTGAATAAAAGCCTTTTACCTCCCTGTTTAAACGTATTCCTGGGTACTTTATTATTTATTGTTGTTGTTGCAACAGTAAATGGTATTTTTTCCTACTTTCTCTTTCTGGTAGCTCATTATTGGTGTATAAAAATTCCATTGATTTCTGAATATTGGCTTTGTATCTTGCTACTTTGCCAAACTCATTTATTGAGTTAAGTAGTTTTTTAGTGGAGCCTATGGGGTTTTGTATGTACACTGTCTTGTCATCTGCAAGTAATAGGAGTAAGTATTACATCTAATATTTTGTACTATCTTAACCTGGCTTTGAAAGATTCTATTCGACCTCACTTTTAAAAGTTATATTGATCTTTAAGAAGCTTTGAAAATTACCTCTTATGTTGTTTATTATGGTCTGTTTTGTAACTGGATATTTTTGTTCCTGTGTAGGAAATCATTCTTCTTCAGCAATGACATTAAGATTGAGGTGTTGATCTGTGGTACTTTTTCAAATAGTTGACTCACTCCCCAGTTAAATGTGAGCCTCGTCATAGTGAAGCCTGTCTCACTAGCACGTCTGCTGCCATTTGAATGTCGCGTCTGCTCCCTGCTTACTGCGTGCTGAGCCACGTCACTTGGTGGGAAGAGCCCTGCAGGGGAGCGTGCAGAGATGCACGCCAGCCCCGGAGCCCACCCAGAGCCGAGCACTCAAGGCGCAGGTTTGCTGTCTGCTGGCTCCAGGGCCGGGCTCTTAGTCTGTGCTTTAAAATGGAGCCCTCAGGCTCCAGAGCTGGGCTTGTTGTTGAATCTCCCTCCACAGCAGCTGTGTGGGAGCCCGGTGGGGGTTGGTCCCCACTCTCTGGTTGCAGGGCTCCTGCTGTTCCTACAATGCTCCCTGCTTCATGGTTTGCAGGGTGTTCGGGCTGAACCACTCGGGTCCTCACTGTGATTCCAAAGTCAGCTCCGCTGGTTTAGGGAACTAGTAGCCTGCAAAGTTTTAAAATGTTTTTTACTTTAAGAATTTGGTTCTAGGCTTATTTTCTCATAGTTTCACAGAAAATAGTGAAGTTCTGGGGAAGCCTTGACTGAGGAGGAAGAAAATAGTTTGATAATTCAATTCCCCTTCTCAAAACTTTCTCCTCTACTACCTACTGCTGTAGGTAGCTAACAAATCTCTACAGTTACTTTGCAAGGCACTCCTCTCAGCTGAGGTTCTTCTTCCCTGGGGTAGGAGGGTGCCTGAAATGATACATGTAAAAAGTGTAATTCTTTGCATTAAATTAAAAAAAAATTTTTTTTAAATAGATCTTTGATGGTGCACATTGCAGAAGTGTATTTCAGAGCTTGGAGAAAGGCTTCCGGGAAAATACTGGAGGTATTTTCATTTTATTAAATGTTAATGCTAATTTTTATTATATTCTCCTTCTAAGTAGTCATGGAAGAGGTATTCAAAACCTGTGCAGAGGCTCTCGGTCCATATTGACAGTGTTTTGGATGTATCGGGTTAAACAAAACATATTATTAAAATAATTATACCTGCTTCTCTTTTCTGTTTTTCCTGTGGCCACTCGAAGACTTAGACTGACGTTGGCGGCTTGCCTGTCTCTGTTGGACGGTGCTGCCCGGGGAACTTGGGTCGCTTCTTTGGGGGACACTGCTTACGAGAATTTAAAGATGCTGAATTTGAATATGGCTAACCTTTAATGACAGTATAATATCTATATTGTGGAGATATGGCTATATAATTCATAATTACAATTATATACTCGAAGGTACTTCTGGAAAAAAATCAAAAGAAAATGTGGTTGATCTCCCTTACATTTTTCTTATCCTTGGTTCTCAAATGTGACTTTTTCTCCACCGAGAATAAAATTTTTCCTTTAAGTCAGAAAGGGGCCTTTTCTTTTGGGGAGTAGGCCCTGAGTTGGTGGGAGGGGGCACAGTGGCAGGCTGAGGGGGAGGGTGCCTGGGATTTGGAGTTGGTTTCTGTCCTGCTCTCCTCCCCACTGAAGCTTGGTTTATGTTACCAGGGTTGATCACTGACTTCCACTTCTAGGAGAAGTATTTCCTTCTATCAACTTCTAGAATAGATTTATAGTGATAGTTTGGGGGGAAGGGCAACATCAGGGCCTTGTTATGCATTTTTCGCATTACTGAATGCAACTTGTTCACAGGAAGGAATATTTGTCCCTCTTTTTTCCAATGGTGGTTTAAAAAATAGAAATTCATAATTAAGAACTTAATGGTCTGGCTAGAGCTGTGCCAAACTAGCACAAGCAGCTGTAGCTCTCGTTGACCAACCCCCCCCCCCCCGCCCTAGGGCCCTCTGTCTGCAAGTTCGTTGAGCAGGCTGCAAACGGGCACAAAGCGCTGGCGTCGTTCGCAGCAACATAACGATTGCGGGGTATTTAAAAAAATAGTTAAGCCATGTTTACACTTCCTAGCTTTGTTTCAAAAATGTCTTCTTACTGTTTTTTGGACTTGAGGCCCAGCAAGCCTCTGAGAGCATCCACCCCGCCCTCCTTTTCATTCGTAGTCCTGTGCCATCAGCGCGTTGAAGAAACGAGCGCACGGTCTCTCTGTTGTCCGTGTTCGGTAGTGCCCATATTCTGGTTGTTGGCTGTGAAGGCCCAGCTTGTGGCACGGGCACCTGCTAGGTGGTGCTGCGAATCTCATAGCTCATCGCACGTCTGGCCGTGTGTGGTTCCTGCGTGTGGTGTTGCTGGGATTTGTTAGTGGCTTCAGGTGAGGAAATATTTTCAAAGATAATGGCGCAGAGCTTAGTAGTAGTAGGAAGCTTTCCCTGTGTCTTTCCTAAAGCCATGGCATCCAGATGGACAGACCAGGTAGTTCCTGGGGCTTTGGACTGTTCCCGGCACTGGCCCTGCCTCAGTCGCCCCGCTGGAGGACCTCAGGGCCCTGGCTCCCCACACTGCGCCCTGCACAGCTCTGCCCATCTGCGGCAGCCCCAAAAGTCCTTGTTGCAGTGAGTTTGGAATCCTGGACCCCACCTTAGAGGTAGGTCAGTGCAGTTCCGGGAGGCCCTGAGGTTATCAGACAGGAGGGCCCAGCTGCCTTCTGTCTCTGAGCCCCGCTGGCCTAAACTGCCGTTTCTCACGAATGAGTATTCCATCAGATGAGTTAGGGGAGGCCAAGTGTTCTCTCTGGTGAGAAGTAGAGACGTGTGCCCTTAAGGCACAGAGACTCTGGTGGCAGGAGATGGAAGATGAACAGACCAGACTCCTTCGTGCTCGTACTGCGGCTCTGCCTGTCCTGCTGTCTGCCTGTGCGGCGCACACCCTCCAAGTGTCACTGCCTCGCGCTTGTTCTTGCAGACGATTGAAAGCGACTGCATCCAGGACCTCATGTACCACGGGATCCACCTGCCGCGGAGGTCGCCAGTGCACAGCAAAGTGCGCGAGGTGAGCCGAGCCCCCAGCGCTCGCTGCGCCCTCCTCACGTTGCGTCTTGTCTTTCTCATTTGTGGGACATTGTTTTTTGCTCACTGTACAAGTGAGGTTAAGCCTTCGTGGGCATCAGTTGTACAGATTCTCAGAATCTTGACGTTGGTGCCTGGCCATTGTATCCTGCTGCCAAAGCTCCAATTAGGGAAGCAGAGGAATACTGTTCCGCCATCAGAGCTGAAGGTAAACCACCTTAGTTCCGTCACGTCTGTGACGTGACAATGTCCAGAATCATCGCTTTCTAACAGCCACCGCCACTTCTGTGAAAAAAGATGGTAGTTGAGATTATTTTTATCATTTACTTTCATACATTAAATTTCCACTTGGGTATTCTGCAAATCAAATGGAATAATGTTTTATTTGTCTCTCTTGGTAAGATTTTGTTTTTGAAAGGTCATTTCCGACCTCAAATCTGAATTCCATCTGAACATTGTCAGCAGTCTGACTAAAGAAGGCCTTGGGGTTAGTGCCTGTGTCCGCTGTAGGTGTCTGGTGACCCCGGGACTCTGGCGGGAGAGTGGGGCTGTTACTTTGGGCAGCTGAGTGACAAAAGCTACCTCTTTACTTTTTTGAATAGTGAAATTGTAATTATTTGTATAATGTAAATACACTAATTATATAAAGTTTGAATGGGTAAGAAAACGTTTCTTTACGTGATTGATGATTTAGTTTGAGTTAGCCAGAGATAAAGAGCCCAGAAATAAGAACCCCACCCCCACCCCCATCCCAGGTTGGCTTCCTTCAGTTGCAGGTCACGTGTGTGGTCTGGTGTTGCAGGTTCAGTGTAGTGCTGAGGCACAGCATCGTGTTCAACCACAGGCCGGTGACATGGGCACGCCACTCTTGCTACCAAATGGCTAGACACCTTCTTTTCATACCCAGCTTTTCTGCTGCAGTGTCTGAGTCACTAAGGTAGTGTAAGTGTGCTGCCTTGGCTGGTGTAGCTCAGTGGATTGAGTGCGGGCCTGCGAACCAAAGAATCGCGGTTCAATTCCCGGTCAGGGCACATGCCTGGGTTGCGGGCCAATGGGAGGCAACCACACACTGATATTTTTCTCCCTCTCTCCTTCCCTTCCCCTCTAAAGATAAATAAATAAAACCTTAAAAAATAAAAGAAAGATAGTGTCAGTGTAGACATCACTATTTGGTAAATTTATGGAAAACTGCACAGAATGAAAAGGAAGAATATTAGATTGTATTTTCAAGTGAAATGCATTCCTGGACTCTTAAGTAACTGTTCTTGCTGCTTATAACACAGTTTTTTTCCTCACATCCTTTTTTGCATAAACACTATATGATAAATTATTTTATTGATATATTGAAAAAAGCTTCAGGAAATGCTTCAGAGTCTTTTGAAAGTAAAAATCCCCATATTGATGAAAATCTTCTAAAACATGATAACAGCAATGGTCACACAATTCTGTGACTACACTAGAATCTCCTTAGTTGTACACTTTGGAAGAGTGACTTTTATGGTGTGTGAATTACATCAATAAAGCTACTTAAAAATATTTCTGCGGCCCTGGCCGTCGAGGCTCAGTTTTGGAGCTTTGTCCTGTAACTGAAAGGCTGAGGCTTCCGTTCCCAGTCAGGGCACTTGCGGGCTTGAACCCCAGTCTGGGAGCGAATAGGCAACCACTCGATGTGTCTCTCCCTCCCTTTCTCCCCTCCTCTCTGAAAAGCAATGAAAAAAAAGTCCTCAGGGAAAAAAAATGTTTTTGTGAAGCAAGTATATCCTGATGCCACAACCTGATAATATTATCCACAAAAAATAAACTATAGACTCATACCACTTACCACAATCAGTAAAAACTCCTAAATAAAGGTGAACAATCAGAAAAAAAATTCTCAGACTATAATTCTTTTAGGGTAAAGTTGATTTGAGTTTACTTAAAGTGTAGGCTGTTGTTTTATAGCCTATTTTACTTTCTTTACTTTTCTCTTTTACTGATGTAGTCTTAGTCCCTAGAATTGTGAGTTCAGGGAGTGAGGCAGACTTGACTGTTGCTGGGGACAAGAGTCTGTGTGAGTGGCAGGAAGATTCTGGCTGGAAGAGAAGGGAATAGAACAGAACTGGAGCAGGAGAGCCATCCATTCCTGACTGGCCCATGGCTTGGGGGGCACTTGGGCTCGACGTCCAGCCCCTGCTGGGGAGGGCCTTAGAGCCGTGGCCCTGCCGGGGAGGCCCCGACGTGGGCCTTGCTCGGGTGTCCGCTGTTGCACTGAGACCCAGGCAGAGGCGTACCCAGCTCATCTTAGAACCAGGATGGGCTGTAGAAGCCGCTTGGCCTGACTCCGTTTCCATTCCACCCTGAAGATTGTGAGGGTGCTGACCTTCGCGCGTGCCCTCAGCTCCTTCCACGCCCTCCGCCATGCGGTGCTGTCTGCCTCCCTGCCTCGTCATCCTCGGGGAGGAGCTTCATACTGGGGTGCCTGTCATGGTGGAGAAGCCCACACTCTGTTGGTTTTTCCAAATGGGATCTTAGATGCTTGCTTGCAAAGCAACATTACCTTTGCTTTCTTCTTTTCTTGGCTCTAGGTGCTGAGTTATTTTCATCAACAAAAGAGAGTTCGGCAGGGAGTGGAAGAGATGCTCTACCGGTTGTACAAGCCCCTCCTGTGGAGGGGGTTGAAGGTGCACATGCCCGGTGGCCTTTCGTGCGCAGAAGTGCCGCATTCACTTGGGAGTCCGGATCCCCTGCTTCAGGACTGCCAGGCGGCAGCAGAGCTAGGGCTGGGGTGTGGGAGCCTTGGGAAACTTGGGGGTGAATGCTTTATTCTTCTAGGCCCATTAAACTGGGAGTCTGAGCTGGTGTGGTGCTGACTGCCCCGAGGGACGGGGAGTGGTTGTGCTCAGTAACCAGCAGAGGGGGTGCGGTCTGCAGAGCTGGGCTGGTGTCCTGGTCCTGTGACTGGGGAGGGGGTCACTGCGCCTTGATGACGCAAGGCGGGGTCTGAACAAGCAGCCACTCTTTTCTACCTGTTGACGCTGAACTGAGTTTGGCTAAAGCTGAGGCAGGTTTCACTGTGAGGTTTGTTTGAATGTCGCCATTGTCTTCAATCCGTCCGTAAGTCTGTGCCGAGGTGCCAGGGGCTTTACTCTGGGAACTCTGCGCTGACGTCCTCAAATGTCATCTCCTTGGGTCCTGAAACCCCCTTCTTTCATTTTTCCAGGCCAGAAACTCCGAGGTTCGCTCAAATGCTGCGCTGCTGTTCGTTGAAGCATTTCCTGTTCGGGATCCAAACTTCAATGCTATCGAAATGGACAGCGAAATTCAGAAGCAGTTTGAAGAACTCTATGTATGTGTTCATGTCGTTGAGCTCCTTATAACTTCAGCTCTGTCTGGCCTGGTCCCCTCTATCTGCCCTGCCACCCAAAACGTGAAAGTTTTCTGGATGTTGACATTTTTCAGGGAAATCCGTTCTCTCCCCAGTGCCTTATGTGGCATTGTGGGCCCGCAGTGTCCTTTTCTCTTCCCTCCATCTCCTTTGGAACATCTAATTGTTCATCCCTTCATATCCGCTTCATGTGTCTTCTCACGTCCCCAGCAGAGGTAGTGTAACACAGAGGTTCAGGCCCCCCAGCTTTGACCCCACCTCTCATGGGTTCACAGCTGTGTAACTGAGGGAGGTCGCTTCTCTGACCCTTCACCTGTGAATCTGAAGAGAGTGGTGCTGCCCACCGTGAGGTGGGTCTTAGGCACGAACGCAGCCTGGGCTAAGGCAAGCCTGAGACATTACCTGATGCAGGTGTGTCTGCAGGTGACTGGTTTTTCAAATGAGACGTCAGGACATTAGGGTGCAACATTTATTTCATGGGGTGTTAAGGATCTTTCACAACAGAGCTTCTCTGCACAGCCCCCCAAACAGCAGCAGAGCTGGCCTCAGAGGCCCTGCCGTCGGCCAGGTGCCGCGGGCGCGGTTGGTGGATCAGCCCGCGCAGGGTCTGGATGGCCCCTTACGGCACTCAGCTGCGGACATGGTCCATGGGCAGAGGTCACGAGTCTGCACGTGCCCCGTGTCCCTGCGATTCGAAGGGTCTGACAGGTGGTGGGCATCCAGAGTGCCAGTGCATAAAGCAAATACTGGTGCAAAGCAACCAATTTAAGATTTTTAACTTAAGCCTTTTCCCCCTTCCTACTTATAGAGCCTTTTAGAAGATCCTTATCCAATGGTCCGTTCCGCAGGGATACTTGGTGTTTGTAAAATAACTTCCAAATACTGGGAAATGATGCCTCCCACCATTCTTATCGATCTCCTCAAGAAAGTAACTGGGGAACTGGCGTTTGATACCAGCTCAGCCGATGTACGCTGTTCTGTCTTTAAGGTAAGATTTTAAGTTACATGAGCAGTGATTATTGTAGAACAGTTAGAAAATACAGGGGAAGAAAAACTTAAAAATCACTCATAATCATACATAGGTATATAGCACTGTTTTCATTTTTGCTGTATGAGCAAAGTAAGGCTTTACAAACTGAATTAAAAGTACTTTCTGCAGCCCTGGCCAGCGTGGCTCCGTGGCTTGGGCGTTGTCCTGCAGAGGGAAGGGTCACTGGTTCAGTTCCTGGTCAGGGCACAGGCCTGGGTTGCAGATCAGGGGAACCGATCCACGTTTCTCTTGCACGTTGATCTTTCTCTCCCTTTCTCCCTCCTTCCCTTCCCTGCTCTAAAAATAAATAAGTAAAATCTTTTTAAAAAATATTTTCTACAAAAATTGCTACTTGAAATAGTCTTTAGCAGGTGTGCATGGAATGGGCACGTCATTTTAGAATAGGAGCTGCATGTACTAAAATTTTCTTAGGTCGTTATACATTAAAATTGACTTTTTTGATATACTGTATATACTTTTCATAAGAACCTACAAAACTCTCCTTCTCCCCTCATCCAGTGTCCGAGGTTAGCAGGACATGTCCATTCTCACTTCATGGGTAGCCCCCTCCTTCGTCTCCCACAGTTACTTTAAGCAAATCCCAGACATTGTATCATCTCATCTGTGAATATTTGTATGTTTGAGCTTTAAAATATGGGTATCTTTTAAAAATAAACAATCTTCTTTCCTAGTAACTGGAAGGAGAAGGTGGTAGGGCTTCATTCTTCTGCCGAGTCGGTGCCTGGCCTGAGCTTGGGCTTGGCTGTCTGTCTGGCGAATGTGGGTGCAGCCGTCTGGCAGACGGGCCGCCCTCTGGTTTTCACGGAGGATGGAGTCGGGAGATGCAGAGAATACATGTGGGGGCTATGGCTGCGGGTACAGGGTCCTTGGGCCTTCGCTTTGGATACTGCTGGCTTTGGAGCCCACTCCACCAGCAGTGGCTCTGTTTCTTTCCACTCTAAACATTATTGTACGGCTGCTCTCGTCTGGTCTGAGTGAAACAGTGAGTGAGGCTTGTCGGTCGTTGAAGCCGTACGAATTCATCAGGAGTATGTTTTTATGCGAAGCCCTTTTAGAAACGTGCCGTATTCTGCAGCTGTGTTTACCGGCTTCACCAGCAGCGCTAGTAAAGGTGGAACTGGATGGTTTCTTACCTGAGCTGTTTAAGTTTCTGTTCTCGTTTTGAAGCATTGCCTTTCTCTTTTCTTGCAGTGTCTGCCGATAATTCTGGATAACAAATTAAGCCACCCGTTGCTAGAGCAGCTGCTGCCAGCACTGAAGCACAGCCTCCACGACAACTCGGAGAAGGTGCGCGTGGCCTTCGTGGAGATGCTGCTGAAGATCAAGGCCGTGAGGGCCGCAAAGGTGGGGCGAGCGGCTGTTCTTACGACGGCTCTCTGAGATTTACCTTCAGAGAGGTGGTTTTGTCACGGCCCAGGGTGTGGGCACAGCTTGCACGTCCATCGGTGCGAGGTCGGCGGCAGGGCCTGGGGCACGTTTGTGCGGTGCACTAATGCTGTGGGACCGAGCAGATGCCTCTAAGGAAGAAGGGTGGAAGCAAGTGTAGACGCCAGCTGCGTGAAGCGGGGCACACACAGCGTGTGTGCGCTCAGGTGCACCGCACACGTGCCAGAGGACCTCAGGGAGCCGGTGACCGTCACCTGGGTGGCTGGCCCCGAGGTCAGGTGTCTGGGGATGGGTTCTGGGGAGGCCTTAGGGCTGCGTCGGGTGTGTATTGTTTCATGCTTTTTGAATTTGGAACTGTGAATATTTTTATGT
This sequence comes from Anoura caudifer, assembly GCA_004027475.1. Classification (NCBI taxonomy): domain Eukaryota; kingdom Metazoa; phylum Chordata; class Mammalia; order Chiroptera; family Phyllostomidae; genus Anoura; species Anoura caudifer. The sequence goes on from PVKU01001468.1 coordinate 127,406, forward strand.
TTAAAAAAAGTATATTTTGTGTGACCTACGTAGAAGACCCTTATCATCCCCAATCCTGCTACCTTGGCACTTTTGTTGCTGATCCTGTGATGTGTGGTCTGTTTCTGGACTGGTTCTGTCCGGTTCACCTGCCATTCGTCCTGGGCCAGGCTGCCAGCCTGCATGCTGCAGCTCCCGGCCCTGGCGTGTGAGTCCCCAGCCTCTTCTTCTTCAGAGCCCTGCGGCTGCCTGGGTCCTTCGCATTTCCATGTGCATTTTAGAGTCACTATGTCGGTTTCAACAAGAAAGCTGGCTGCAGTTTTGATAGAATTTGTTCTAATAGCCTATTAAACCTACAGTTCTGAATCTGAAAGGGAAGCTTTTGGATTTGGGTTGTTTGAAGTGGAAATGTGTTGGCACAGGATTATGGAGGTGATGGCCGGTGAGGGCTTGGAGAGGGCAGCAGTTCCCACTTTATTAGTGGGTCTCCTCAAGAGACAGAAGAGACAGGAAGACAGCAGGCCTGTGACCCAGAATTTGGGTTTTGTCTTAACGAGGTGCTTCTTTCAGCTTGACCTTAGCTCTGCAGCAGCCGGCAGGGCAGAGAGTGGCTCATCGGTGAGGTCCCTGCAAAGATCGTGATGGGCGCACACCCTGGCTCTTGAAATCAAGGTCCGAGGCCCATGGGCCTGTGGGGGGCAGCTGACGGGAATGAGTGGCGGGCTGATTGTCCACCAGGTCGGAATGACAGCCAGTTTGCAGTCCTGCTTGTGGTCCTAGTGGATGTAGTCGCAGAGTCGGGATCTCCTGCATCCAGCGTTGGAGGAATGAGAGCTACCTTTTCTCTTTGCTGCCATCGTGAGACACATAGGGCTGAGCTCAGAGGGGCGAGCCTGTCTCATTCTGCAAGGCCCTGGGTGGGAGGCTTGGCCCAGGTTGACAGTCAGAGGCCCAGGAGTGGAGTTGAGGCCTGGGAGGTGGCAGGGATCCAGAGCGTTACTGAAAATACTGGGCCGCGGGGGTGATCGATAGGGTCGGGTCCTTGAGAACGGATGCACCGGTGGTGGCACCTCCGCACACAGGCGAGAAACTATTTCAAGTGTGAGTATTTGCACAGGACTGCCAGATGATAAGTGCTGGAGTGTGGATTTGCACATTTCACCATGAGAATATACTTTTTTTCTGTTATTCTGTGATATTTCCTCTTGTCTTGAATTTCCTGCGTAGACTTTGGCCATTCTCTGTGGGAGCAGACCTGTCTGATGCTTGTGAGCCGAGGTCAGTGGTTCCCTCTGACCTGTCAGTTATCTGGCAGCAGCTGAGAGCCAGACCGAGCCAGAGGAGGCCAGGAGTCCTGGGGCAGACCCATGGTCAATGGTCTGGCAGCCCTGGGTGTATCCCCCAGATAGGAAATGGGGTATCCACTTACGCTTTTTTGAAGATGTTGTTTGTTTATTTTTAGAGAGAGGGGAAGGGAGGGAGAAGGAGAAGGAGAGAAACATCTATGTGTGAGAGAGACTTTGATTGGTTGCCTCTCATACTCCTCCAACTGGGGACCTGGCCTGCAACCCAGGCCTGTGCCCTGAGTGGGAATCGAACCAGTGACCTTTTGGTTCACAGGCTGGCACTCAGTCCACTGAGCCACACCAGCCAGGGTGTTTTAAGAAATTTTAGATGGTTAGACTGATAATCACAGCCGTCGTTTGAATTAACTATGCACCAGCCATGGTGTTAATTATAATTAACCCTCCCCAGAGCCTTATACTCAGGCACCTTATTTGTCACTGCTTTGTAAAATACGGATTTATTAACTGAATTTCTCTGAAGAAGTGTCACAGATCCTATAGTCATTTGAAATTGTTTTCAGGATTATACAGCTCCATTAAAATTTTTAAAAAATTCTTTAGTTGCAGTTGAATACAGTATTGTGTTGGCTCAGGTGTACAGCGCAGTGGTTAGACCTGCAGCATGCGAAGCAGTCAGCCCAGTCAGTCTCGTTCCGTCTGCAGCTGTTGCAAAGCTGCTGACTCTGTCCCTGCTCTGGACTTCATACCCTGATGCTGTTTTGTAACTGCCAAATGGGTTTTCTGGAATATAAAAGTTAGTTTCTTTTATTATGTTGTGGAAATTTTGCTTAAGTATTTTCAAGGTTACACAAACAAGTGATGGGTTCTCTTGCACCCATGCTTTCCACAGTTTTGGAAAATATGCCCCATGGAGCATATTTTGGTTCGTCTGGAATCAGACTCCCGGCCTGTATGTCGGCGCCTGGTGAGCCTCATCTTCAACTCTTTCCTGCCTGTGAACCAGCCAGAGGAGGTGTGGTGTGAGCGCTGCGTCACGCTGCTGCAGATGAACCACGCTGCCGCCAGGAGGTTCTACCAGCACGCCCACGAGCACACCGCCTGCACCAACATCGGTACTTCCTGCACACGCCCCCTCCCTCGGCCGCGCTCTCCCCGGAGCCGGGCTCACGGTGCACGTGCTCGCTGTGGGTCACTTCAGGGCTCCTTGCTGTGATGCATTGCTAGTGATTTCCCTTAAATAACACTTGTGATTATTTAGGATTATAACTTCACCATTAAAAGGTAATTTTGTTGAAGAAACATTTAAACTAACTATTGATTATCTTAATCATTTAGCAAAGCTGATCCATGTGATTCGCCATTGCTTGAACGCCTGCATCCAAAAGGCCATCCGAGACTGCCGAGAGGAGGACGAGGAGCGGGAGAAGGAGAACGTGAGCGTAAGTAGGACGCCCAGCGAGGCGCCCCGGGCCACTCTCCCTCCTGTCCACGGCCTTGGATGTGAGAGCCGGGGCCCAGCACAGGCTGCCCCAAGGACCCCACCGTGGCTGGAGTTAAGGAATCCAGGGCCGAAAGCCACAAGTAAGCTAGGTCACCCCTTTACCCATTTACCCCCCAGCCCAGACTTTGTGCTCCTCACTGATGAGCAGCCAAACTCAGAGGGACTCATTCATGCACACACGTTCAGCTTGTCTGTCTCCTGTTGATCTGGTTTTAGATCAACGTACTGCTAGTCCAGCCTTAAGAACGCAAGGGAAGTGGGGGGATCCCCCCCAACCCCGACATCAGGAATGCTTTCTTTCTATTTATGCTTTTGGTGTTGACATTTTAACTGATTATTTTAGAGCATCGTAAAGAATTGTTGTGTATCCTTTGTAGTGCATTGTGGGGCTCGGGTGGGGTTCAGCACAGAGCAAGTTCGTTGTTGGTAACGCCGTGTCCCAAACCTTCTGTGCTTTGAAGTTCTCTGTCGGTTATGGTTGTACCTGGGGCGGTGGACCTGGGTCGGATTCTGGGCATTCCTGTACTTTGGTGAGGTGCTGGCACTCTCACCCACTGCCGCAAAAACATCTTTGAGTTGAATTCCTGGGACCGGGAATTCTCTTTTAGAAAGTAATCTATCAAAGGCACTGCTGGGCTGCTGTTTCCTCGGAATCCAAAGTGACCAGTCAGAGCTCATGAAGAGAACATTTAAGGCTTAGACAGAATAACTACTTGTAGGCACTGTCTTAAGCTTGTAATCAAACTTGTGTGCTTACGTACGTTGAAAGTGAAATCTAAGGGTAGTTTTGTGGTGCTGAACTAGGTTAGGAAACTGGCCTTGAGAAGGAAGGCACCAAAGACCACTTCCACGCTGGCTGACCTGCAGCCCTGGGTGCTGGCCCTGGGCAAGCCCTGGCACCAGTCTGTCTGGCCTTGCTACCCCCGCCCTGCGTCCACCACCTCTAAGCCAGGCCGACTGGTTGCTTAGGGCTCGTGTGTGGCTTTGCATGTTCAGTGGTCTCAGGCTCTCCAGATGCGTGTCAGGAGGAGAGTGCTGCTCACACGTGTGCCCTTGGACTCACGCCCTGTGCAGCCACCTCCCCACCAGCCTGTACTCTGTCCCAGTCAGGATCACAGATGTGGGGCAGAAAGAGGGAGCATAATAGCGTGGGTCTGCATTTCATCCGAACAGTGGACCCGGAGTACAGATACGCCAGTTTATGGGCCTTTTGAACCCGGATCTGGGGAACCCTCAGCTGAGAGCATTCGAAACCGGCCCCGCCTTCAGTGCTGGTAGGATTCGGATTCCCTTTCAGGGCTTTTCTCTCCGTGTGTGGGCTGGGTGGGCAGGTTCTTTCAGAATGCAATCCCACTGCCGTGGATGCAGCTTTAGAAACCTTAGCCGAGGATGCCAGCAGGGCGAGGGGGCCGCCGCGCGTGCGGTGGGCACGGCGAGGGGTGGTGAGCGGACATCTGCTGCGGAGCGAGCATCTGGGCCAGCCCGGGCCAGACTCGTGCTGACGGCGCAGATGGTTCTGCGGAAGAGCAGGGACGCAGCTCACGGAGGTAACAGTTGAGACTGTCCCGTTTTTAAACATGGAAGGAGCCCTTCAGCCTCAGTGTAAAAACCTAGATGTTAACGAGGAAGCTTGCATTGTCCAACGTTTCAGGGCGTTTTCATTACCATTAGAAAATACAAGGTTTTGAAATAATGTAGTTCCATTATAAGCTATGCTAGAAAAGAAACATAGTTTGTCTCATAGATACTGCCATTCTAAGAATATAAGGCTAAAAGCAAAAGTTTTTGAAGTGTTCTTTTACTTTTTTCCATTGCTATCTACAAAAAATCAAAGATGTTTCTGCTAAAATACAAGGTTGGCCTCCTCTTAAATGAGGACTCAGGCACTTGGCACATTTTTGTAAGAAGTGATGGCTTTCTGTGAGACTCTCATGATATGGCTGTTGTGCTAAATATCAGAGCAGTAAAAAGGAAAATTAAATACAGAATGAAATTTGTTAATCTGTCATTTGTATTCTTACAGTCAGACTTGGGTAGTTTCATTGCTTCTTAAATTTGACTGGCCATACCTCATTTGTAGTATTAAGGGCCCATTGAAAAATGTAACTATATAGAAACTACCTTTGTGTTTTCTGTGTGCGTACATTAATCAGGTTTATTTCTCATTACCTTTGAGTAGGTAGCACATAAGTGGATCCCCTTTCAGGACACGGTGTCGGCTTCTCGCAGGTTCTCAGGCTGTCTGCTGCGGTCACCACAGGGCTCGGTCGGCATGTCGGGTGGGGCACGTGTGTGTGCAGCCGGCAGCGGTGGCAGAAGGGGAGCTTACTGGAGAGCCTTTGAGGGGCAGGCCGCGCACACTGAGACGATAAAGAGCGGCAGTTGTTGCTCGCTGCCAGCGCATGCGGGGACCGTGAGAGTGGGTGTATGGTTTTCGGAGTGATCCGAGGAAGCCTGTGATGAGCGGGGCCGGTTGTTACCAGTCCTCACACCAGAGTCTGGTGCTGCCCCTGCCGGCCTAGGGAACAGGTATCTAGTCACCGAGTTTCAGTAGTGATGACCCTGGGTAAATCAAGGTTTGTCACCACCCCCTGCATCCATTCTGTTCACAGTAAGCCCTGTGGTGAGAAGCAACATCCTTTAACAGTCAGAAGATACGGGAAAAGAAAAAGCACACTTCTTACCAACTAGTGTGCTGTGTCCCTAGAGGATGACAATGATTTAAGCGTTTTGATTTTTAAAGAATTTTAAATTCATATAAAGTGTTTATTGAAAGATATAAGGTCACCCTGACTGATATGGTTGGGTGTCATCTGGCAAAGGTCACTGGTTCAATTCCTGGTCAGGGCACATGCCTGGGTTGTGGGTTTGGTCCTCAGTTGGGTCAGGAACAAGAGGCAACTGGTCAGTGTTTCTCTCTCACATCAGTATTTCTCTCCCTCCCCTCCCCTCTGTCTAGAAATCAATCGATCAATCAATCAATCTTTAAAAGAACAAAAGATGTAGGGTTGATTTAGAATGTATTATTTCTTGGATGGGCTTTCAAAAACGGATTTACCGACTTCTGGCCAAGATGGAGGCGTAGGTAGACACACTGTGCCTCCTCCCATAACCCAAAGAAGGACAACAACAAATTTAAAAACAAAAAACAACCAGAACTGACAGAAAATTGAACTGTATGGAAGTCTGACAAGCAAGGAGTTAAAGAAGAAACATTCATCCAGACTGATAGGAGGGGTGGAGACAAGCAGCCAAGCAGAGAGGACTCAGAGCAAGGCCATGGCTGGTGGACCCAGCAGGGCAGTGGATTGTGGACTGGGCAGTCCTGCATTCACATGGAGATAAACCGGGAGGAACAACTGGGGAGCGAGACTGACCATGCAACCTGGGGTTCCAGCCCAGGGAAATAAAGCCTCCAAGCCTCTGATTGAAAACACTTCTGGGCGTTGAGGCAGCAGCAGGAGAAACTCCCCATCTCACATGAGAATTGGTTGGAGAGACCACAGGGTCCTAGAAGGTACACAAGCCCACTCACCCAGGAATCAGCACCAGAAGGGCCCAATTTACTTGTGGGTAGCGGGGGAAGTGACTGAAAACCAGCAGAGACCGAGCAGCATTGTTCCCTCTTGGACCCCTCCCCCACATACAGTGTCACAACAGAGACGTGGATTGCCCCTCACTGGTGAACACCCAAGGCTCCGCCCCATAACAGGTGCACCAAGACCAAAAAAATGGCCCAAATGAAAGAACAGATAAAAGCTCCAAAAATACAACTAAGTGATGAAGAGATAGCCAACCTATCAGATGCACAGTTCAAAACACTGATAATCTGGATTGGTTGAATATGGTCACAAATTAGATGAAAAAATGAAGGCTACGCTAAATGAAATAAAGGAAAATGTACAGAGAACCAACAGTGACTAGAAGGACACCAGGACTCAAATCAACAGTGCAGACCAGAAGGAGGAAAGAAACATTCAACCAGAATAGAATGAAGAAACAATTCAAAAAAATGAGAGGCTTAGGAACCTCCAGGACAGCTTTAAACATTCTGAATCATAGGGGTGCCAGAAGGAGAAGAGGAAGAGCAAGAAACTGAAAACTTATTTGGACAAATCATGAAGGAGAACTTCCACAAACCAGCAAAGGATATAGACTTCTAGGAAGTCCAGAAGCCCAGAGAGTCCCAAAGAAGTTGGACCCAGGGAAGAACACACCAAGGCGCGTCATAAGTACATTGGCCAAGATTAAAGATAAGGAGAGAATCCTAGAAGCAGCAAGAGAAAAGGAGACAGTTACCTACAAAGGAGTTCCCATCAGACTGTCAGCTGATTTCTCAAAAGAGACCTTACAGGCAAGAAGGGGCTGGAAAGAAGTATTCCAAGTCATGAGAGGCAAGGACCTACACCCAAGATTGCTCTATCCAGCAAAGCTATTATTTAGAATGGAAGGGAAGATAAAGTGCTTTCCAGATAAGGTCAAGTTAAAGGAGTTCATCATCAAGCCCTTATTATATGAAATGTTAAAGGGACTTATCTAAGAAAAGGAAGATAAAAAATGTGAACAGTAAAATGACAACTCACAGTTATTAACAACCGAACCTAAAACAAGAACTAACTAAGCAAACAACTAGAACAAAACAGAACCACAGAAATGGAGATCACATGGAGGGTTATCAGTGGGGGAGTGGGTGGGGAAAGAGGGGGGAGAGGTACAGAGAATAAGTAGCATAAGTGGCAGGGAGAAGATAGGTGGAGGTCAGGAATAGTATAAGAAATGTAGAAGCTGAAGAACTTACACATATGACCCGTGGACATGAACTTAAGTGGGGGAATGCGGGGCGGAGGGGAATTAAGGGGGGAAATGGGACATCTATAACAGCATAACCAATAAAATATATTTAAAATAAAGAATAAAAATGGATTTACCTCTTAGAAGTTGTCAAGTACAGAATAAACTCCTGACGTGAAAATAGACTTGATGGTCTTTACATTTCTGTTTTAGGTCTGGAGTTCTGAGAAGTGCTTTTAAGCGTAGTGCTGCTGCTGTAATAGTTGTTAAGATTTGATTCTTTCACAATAACATTATCTGTGCCTTAGGTTCTGGACAAAACCCTGTCAGTTAGCGACGCTGCATCCATGTCGGGTTTGTTGGAGATCGTTGTGATCCTCTGGAAAAGCATTCACAGGAGCCTGGAGAAGAACAAGGAGGCCAGACTCTACACCGTCGACAAGTTTGCCCGCGTGCTGCCCGAGTACCTGAAAGTGTTCCAGGTAAGACTGCACGTCTGGAGGCAGGCGGGTTGATCTGACACTGGAGCGGAGGCAGCAGAAGCGCCCAGCACGCCGGCCCGTCTGTAAAAGGAGGGGCCCGGCTGGCTCTCCCCTGTGGGGAGGTTGGCCTCTAGCCTGCTTGCCTTTCAGCCTCATGTCCCTGGCACCCCAGGGAGCACCGAGGGTGAGCTCCTGGTTTCTCTGCCTCTCTCTGAAGGTCTGTGGCACTGTCTTAGAACCCAGGGCGCTCTGCTGGGAACTGAGGAGGAGGAGGGTGTGAGCATGAGGCCACGGTAGCACCCAAGCTGCGTGGGCGTTTCTCAGCATTTGATGCTGCTCTGTGAGCAAGTGTTTCTGGAGTATGCGGGTTGTGTCTGCCCTCACGGCAAAGCGAGCCATGGGTGTAGCAACAGCTCCTGCTTGCATGGAAGGGGCCTTCTCATTCCTTCACCTCTGAAGGAAATTTGTGTTTCAAAACAAATAGTCAACAATGCAAAGTATTCCCAATGATAGCGAGAACATAGGTCTCAGGAACTGCGTTCTCGTGGGGAATTTACTCTCAGCCCTTCTGTGAGCCGTATTTCTGTCCCTGACACGCCTCCGAGCTTCGTTCCTCCTCTGAAGCTCAAGCTGTGCTGTCCGGGGAGTGAACAGCAGGCTGCCAGAGTTCTGGGTACGTTTGAGGCCCAGGTAGTCCCGTGGGGCCGAGAAGCCAGCACGCTCTCAAGAATCTCAGGAGACAAGCTCGGGCGCCCACAAGACCCTGCATAAGACGATAGAGCAGAGTGGTGGGGATACCTGGGAGCCCAAGGGAGGCGGTCAGCGCGTTCCCTGAATTCCAGATGATTCTGGCCAGAGAGCTTCCCTTCCCGCAGCAGCTCGGAGGGTAGCGTGGCTGCCTGGAAACAGGTGAAGGAACGGTCCGTGGAGCGGACCAGCAGTCGTGGCCAGTCTGCTTTCATAAGATGGAGAAAAAAATGTTTCTTTATTAGGGGAAGGGGTGAGTTCACTCTTAACTGAGTGCACAGTTTTGCAGATCATATTTTGAGGTTGCTTCTGTTTCTGTTTCAAGTATATTTTCAGGAGAATTGTTTTGTTTTGTTTTGTTTTTATGTGGGATCCATCATTCTCCAACGAACCAAGGATATTTTTTGCTGTGCTCTGCTGTTGTGGTACAGAGAGCAGTAGTGTGGCCGCAGTTCATGCAGCACTTGGTGTTCCCGGCGCTGCGGAGGGCTGGGCGTGGTTTGCCACCCTCAGCTCTTCCCAGGGCCTTGCCCGTTCCGCGGGGAGGAAGCTGTGGCTCCCTCCCGTGGGCTGTGGGTCCGATTGGACTTGGTGTTGGGAGGCAGTTCCAGTGCCTGCAGCATTTTCCATCAAACCGACATGTCTTCCTAAAGACACTCCGGTTATTTTATTTGAAAGTTTTTCTCCGATGAGTTTCATTTCCTTGCGTTTTATCTTCAGGATTCCAAGTGCATGCAGATGACTTTTTTCCTTTTCTTAGTGTTGTTTTTACAGTAGAAGCCAGAGCCTTGACAGCATGAAGTCTCGTATGTTCTGGTTACTGATGTAGCCCCAGGCTCTAGCTTGGTACCCAGTATGCAGTAGGCACTTAATAAATATTGGCACAAATCAGTACAGCATGCAGAGCAGTGAAGTAGCCTCCGTGCTGGGAGAAAGTTACCAGACGTGAGGCTTCCCGTGCGTGTCGGGGTTCCCACTGAGTGCAGCCGGTTTACTCATGTAGTTCCTGCTGAGCCCCCTTGAACATGGGGAGTTTTGAAAATGGGAGGCTGCCGGGGCATCCTAGTGTTTAAATACCCTTCTGCTTTGTCTCCCTTTAACGCTTTCAGGATGACCGCTGCAAGACCCCTTTGTTTATGCTGATGTCCTTCATGCCGCCCTCCGCCGTGCCAGCGTTCAGGTACCCTGTGCGGGACAGCAGCGCGGTGGGGGCCTGTCACAGCTGTGTGCAGCGATGCCCCACGGGCCCTGGAGGTGCCCGGGAATCCTAGGGGGGCTGCGTGGGGCCAGAGGTCTGTGGGCCTTCAGTCGGGGTCCCTGTGCAGCCCGACATGCTGAGGCACCAGGCCGTGCGCGTGCTGCTGCCCCCTGGGTGTGTTGGCCCGTGTGGCTGACCCCAGGAACGTGGCCGCCTGGGCTGAGATGTGCTGTGCGTGCAGGATGCACGTGGACATGGGAGACAGGAGTGTAAAACGTCTCACCAGTAGCTTATTTATTACACCTTAAGTGACAGTGTGGGTGCATTGGGTTAAATGAGATGTGATTGAATTAATCCTGCCTGTTCCTCTTCATTTAAATGTGGCGACCACAAAATTTAAAATGACACGGGCCTGCTTTGTGGCTCACGTTGTGTTTTTATTTGACAGTGTTACTCTAGAGTGCTGCCTGTTAGCTTGGGGAAAACTATTTATTTCTATTTGTATTGATGGTGAAGTTAATGTTTTCATGCTAAACAAGCATCAGTGCCCCCGGTTAGGAGCCTCTGCTCCGGAGGCTGGCACGGAGACCACGGGAGTGAAAGTGGGGTTCACGCGGACATCTCAGCGTCGGCTTTGACCGCGCCCCGCGATGTGCTGGCGCTTGGGCTCCACAGCCACCTCCAGAGCCGGCAGTTGGTGTGGGCGCGTCGGCCACGTGGGGACGGTGGGGACGGGTGTTAGTTCCAGCGGTGGAGCAGGTCCCGTGGCAGGAAGGACTTACGTGCCCTCGGTTCTTAGCTGCCTTGTCTTAGGGAAGGGGAGGTTGTGTTGAAGTGAGTGTTGGCTCTGACTTGCTGTGTTTGACATTTTCAGCTGCAGTGTGATTTCCACGTTAAGGAACCAAGAGGAGGGAGCGGTGGACAGGAGCTACTCCACTCTGTTAGACTGTCTCTGCTCCTGGGGACAAGTGGGACACGTTCTGGAGCTTGTCTGCGACTGGCTGCCCGAAGAGCCACCCCAGAGAAGGGTGCGCTCACGTCACCTCTGGGGGAGGGGCTGCGTCCGGGGAGACGCTTTCCCAGGGCACGTGTGTCAGCTTATTGCACTCCGTCTCTCAGACACACTCGGCATCTAAGCGGAGGGTGCAGATCCACGACCCGCGCCCCGCAAAGCCCCAGCTGGCGTTGGTTTACGTGGAGTATTTGCTGACCCACCCGAAGAACCGAGAGTCCCTGCTCTCTGCTCCCCGGAAGAAGCTGAACCAACTTCTGAAAGCACTTGACACATCAAAGGTAACGTGATAGAGCAGATACGGACACCCTGAAGGTTCGTGACCTTATGTGATAGCAGGAGAGAGAAAGTGAGGTCTGAATTTTTCATATTCAGCGTGAAAGTTCTCCCAGCGGGAAAGGCGTGGGGAGCTGTCTGGTCTTCTCCCTCCATTTGCAGACGAGGACATGAGACTCGGGAGACTAATAGGTGTAGGAAGTGGGGCTGCCTGTGGCTTCTAGGAAGAGTGGGGGAGTGTCCCTGGCACAAGCGGCGTTTCCTCCTGTGACACACTAGGGGGATGTGCCCTCCCTCCACGCTGCCGCAGCCGGACAACGCACTGCTCCGGGGAGGTGCGCGGTCAGGGCTCCAGGCTGGTGGGTTCTCTCCCTTTTCCGAGCTGGCTGGTCCATCCTGACAGGGCTGTCTGTGCGCGTCACTGGGGCAGGTCGGAATCTATCCCGGGGCAAAAGCTTCAACGTGTCTGTTCCTCAGGCTCCTTAGGCAAGAACTGAAAAGTGATTCTCTTGCTCCTGGGTGGGGAGAGTCTGCAGGGGCCAAGGAAGGGAGCTTGCGCATCTCAGAAAGCTTCGCCGTGCTGCCGAATCGTTCCTGCAGCTTGGCCGCCCTCTCCTCGCGCAGCCGGGTGTCAGTGCCCCCACTGCCCTCGACACACGTGGGGTGGTGGCAGCTTGTCGGTGGGGGTGTGGCCGCAGGTGTTGTGTTTTGCAGGTGGACCTGGAATCAGTTCTGCAGTCGCCTGGCGGGAAAGCCGAGCACTTCACCGAAGCCGCGGCCCTGCAAGCCTTCAGCCTGCACTGTCGGCTGAGCATCCACCTCCAGCACAAGGTGCGCCCGTCCCCACCCTTTCCTGGTGTCACATCCGTTCCCTCACTAAGTCACCTTTCTGTTGTGGACAGTTCTGCTCGGAAGGAAAAGTATACCTGTCCGTCTTGGAGGACACTGGGTTTTGGCTGGAAAGCAAAGTTTTATCTTTTATTCAAGATCAAGAGGAAGAATATCTGAAGCGTCATAGGGTTGTTTATCAGCAGATTATCCAGGTTAGAATTTTTTTTATCTTCACCTGAGGACATGTTTAATGATTTTAGAGAGAGGGGAAGGGAGGGAAAGAGACAGGGAGGGAAACATCGACAGGCCGCCTCACACACGCCCTGACCCGGGACTGAACCTGCAACCTAGACATGTGCCCCGACCGGGAATCAAACCTATGACCTTTCAGTTTGCAGGACAACGCTCCAACCAACTGAGCCACACCTGCCAGGGCTCTAGGTTAGAATTCTTAACACAGAGACCTTCTTCATTATGGGTTTGTCAGGTGCTTCAAGACTTTACTTTCTGTTTTAAAGTCATAACTTCAGGTGGTGATGTTGCTCCTAACACTTACAGTGGCATCTGATTATCAGTTTACCCTTTCCAAAGCATAAGCCGCATAATTTTAATGTAACTTTATACATTGCATGTGATAGGTGCTTGGTAATGTTTCTGGAATTACAGCCCATCAGCTTGGCTGGTGAGTCACGTCCACACATCTGTCTCTCTCACAGACCTACCTGACCGTGGGCAAAGATATCATTATGGTCGGCCTCGGTGACTGCAAGTTCCAGATACAGCTTCTACACTGGAGTCTTAGAATCATGCACACAGGTATGCGTCCTTTCTTAGAGGATCGGTCAGGACAGTGAACAACCAAGACTAGTCCCTCTCCTGCCCTCACTGTGCTGGTCATGACTCACTTTCCAGTGGCAGGTAGGGGCTGTGCACTGGCTCACACCAGCAAGGACTTACAGGCTGACACAGCGGGGAGTTCAAAGTTGTGTTGGCATCGGACGTCAGTAAGTCCAGAGTTTTTGATGAGGTCTCGGGGGTTTTCTCGCTGGGTTTGCTGACTGTCGGGTGAGTTGGCCATGTGTGGGCTTGGGCACTGGCCACCGAGCCCTCTGCCCCTCCCTGCACTCGAAGGCGAAGATCACAGAACAGTGCTGTGAATCGGGTTGTTTACTGTCCCCCAGGAGCCATGGGAAGTTGCTGTTACCCCAAGGATGGGGCCACTCTAGGAACTAGTACCCCGGTGCCACACTTGGTACTAACTGGAATGTCTTCAGAGAGAGGGAGGGGTTGGACATCTGGGCCCAGGCCCCATGGTGGTCTGCATCATCCGTCTGTGGACCCCACTTCGCAGTCTCGCCACCCCCGTTACCTGACGGTGGGAAGAGCGGGGCTGTGGTCATAGGTTCAGAGGGGTGCTGCTGGGCCGTGACCCCACCCAGCCCAGCCCTGGGCAGCCAGGCCCTGTGCAGCGCTGGTTCCCGGCTGTTGCCACACCCTGATGCTGCGCCCGCCACACTCTCAGATGCGCAGAGACCAGAGAATTGGCTGTCGGAGTTCTCGGAAGCCAAGGTGTTTGCACGAAGAGATTGAAAATGAGATTAGCATGTAGCAGACTCAACATCGTGTTTAGAAAATTAGACTCAGGGTGTCTGTAGTGGCTCGGCTGACGTTGGCCACTTGCAGTCATGTTCTCGCCCCACAGACCGGGGTCTTTGACTTCATGCCTCCACCAGCGAGGGTGGTGCCCCGGCGGCAGGGCCGCGTGGCTGTTCTGAGTGCGCTGCCTAAATCAGCCTGTGACTGCTGTCGCGCGTCACCGTTCAGAACATCCGCGGGCACAGCCTGCACAGCGAGCGGAGCAGACAGCGTTGCCTTTGCCGCGTGTTTCTTTGTCTGACCCTGTGTAGCTCTTACTTTCTGTTACGAAAATAGCATTTTCAACTTAGTTATTGAAACACTACAAATAATTTGCGTTTTTTTTTAACTTTACTTTTCACTCAGGAATTACTTTCTCCTGAGGATAAATCTATTTTTAATATTTATAAAACTTACTTTCCTGAACAGCTAACTAGAATTTTAGATCGTCTGTGTCGCTGGTCCCATCACATGAGGAGTCAGTTTCCGGGCAAGGCCCGAAGCCAGCAGTCCTCACCTGGTGTCCCCAAGAAATTTTAGAGCATGGAACACCTGACTGTTGAGTTGGGCACTGACCTCTCTTCCCTGAGATTGTCATGTAAGAAATGACAGCCAACACAACAATAGCCGGCTGGTACGAATGAATCAAAATTATACCTTCTTTTTTGGTCAGATCAGCAAAAAGTGTATTTTTTGGTGTGCTGCAGAATTTTAGTAATTAGTTTATGTGCCATGAGTTGAAAAAGGTTGAAAATCGCTGCCCCTAAGCTACTGACGTGGCCTCTGACCAAACTGCAGTGACGTATGTATTTGTGCAAAGGTTTGTATTTACCAGGGTTTCCCAGGGAGAGTCACTGCGTGGTCACCGTTGTGGCCCCGTCACAAGTGGGATTGTGCTGAGCTGCGTAGCAGTTTAGTCCCAGAGCGCGCTGTTCACTGGGCCAATGACACATTTTAATTAAAAACCCAGTCGCCGCATGTTATTAACAACGAAGCACAGCCTTTCCAGGCTGAAAGGTGCATATCCCAGGAGCGATGGCCTCGGAAGTCAGGCCCCGACAGTGACGGCCGTGGGGACAGTGACTGGGGCTGACGGTTGGACGGGCTGTGTGACAGCACCGAGAAGTGACAGTCCTTGCAAAAATAGCACAGGTGGGAAGGAAGGTGACCTTTCCAATGAAGGTGCCAGCAAATACAGGGCTTGGCCTGAGGTGGAAAAGTCAGGGCAGGCTGATGGCAGCCAGGGCCCCTGTGTGGGGCTGGGGGAGGGGCCCGGAGCAGCGTGCAGGGTCAGACTCACAGGCGTGCTGTCTGCTCGCAGCCCGCCGAGCGGCGGCCTGTGAGCCTGCCCACTGCAGGGAAGCAGGAACTTGGTCTGTCCTCTCTTCCCCGTGGGTGTGAACCCCCCATGCCTCCAGGAATTTGTCATGTCACTAAAGCGCTGTCTGTGTATATGGTTCCGGGGCACACACTGCTTGGACGTAATGAAGTCAACCTGAATGAAAATTTTTAACTTCTCAGGTTGTTGTCAGTAACTGAAGGTGCTAGTGAAGTGTGTGGTGACCCCCATGCCCTGCGGCTGCCATGGCTGCAAGATCAGACCCTCTGTTTCCAGGGTCCTGCACTCTCCACGCTGGCTGCTTCCAAGCTGTTGGCTCTTCCTTTCAAGGGCTCAGCGTCCCCTCTGCCTGCTCCACCGAGGTGGCCCACCTGTGGACAGTGTGTGCCCTCTGGCCACCTTTTAAATAGTAAAAATGATTAGTTTCTTGAAAGTTTCTACTATATTTGCAAAGACTTTAGAAACTTTATAGATTCTGGTGGTGCCAGAGAGTTCTTAAAGAGTAAACGCCACCGGAACACAGCTCTTTATTTTATTTGCTTTAGCACATAAACTTGGGTTTGGGCTTAGCTTCTCACCTGTCTCGAGGGAGCTTACAGTCTCTAAAACGGGGGTGAGCTGAAGGTCTCTGGGAGGAGCTGCAGGGTTAGACTCACACGTGGACAGCATTGTCCCAGGTTAGCAGCACCGTGCGGGGCGGGTTCGGGGGAGGAGGGGACCAGCACCCTGCGCAGCAGCGTTGGAAATGGAGCGGAGTCGGCCTGTGCCGCTGTGGGAGCTTTCAAAGCTCCCGGGCTGTGGCCCCGGGCTGGTGCTGAAGAGCCGGCGCTGATTCGGTGTCACTGTTGCATGAGAAATAAGACGCCTTCTCTAATCCGGAATCTGAGGCACCGCATGTCCACTTGTGCCGTGAGCCCAGTTCTCAGTGCCTGAGTCAGAGGCACTGCTGTGGAAGCTATTGGTTTTATGTCAAAAGGAACAGGTTTTACTTATGTTAAAATTTATATTAATTTGTTCAACCTGGTATTGGCTTCCAGTAACTACCTCTTTAAAGTTACCTTAATACACACGTTAAGTGAAAACATGTAATAATGTTAACCAAGTTACATGATGAGATAGCTAATTTTTCCAATTTTCTTTCTAGTGAAAGGATTCTTTTATGTGTCATTACTCCTTGGCATTCTGAAAGAGATAACTGGAAGTTCCTTGAAGCAGAAAACAGATTCAGACGGAGTGGGAACACTGTTTGATATGGTCCAGAAGGTCTTTCAGAAAATGTTGGAGTGTATGGCCTGGAGCTTCAGGAAGCAGCCGGAAGAAGGCCTGCGGGTACTCAGTTCCTTGCAGGGTGGTCGTTAGACGCCGGGGCACAGGCTCAGCTGACAGGCTGGGCACCTGGAGCGGGCCTGCTCACGTGCAGCCTGTTGGCGCTTGCTGTGCCCGTGGGCTGTCGGGTGAGGGGCGGCAGGGGCATCGGGTGTAGGGGATCCCACCAGGTGCCCACCGGCAGGTGTGCTTGCCAGCCTGCACAGCAAGGCACAACTGGCCTGTGACAGCTAACATCTGCGCCTGGTGGGAGGTGGGGGGGGACCAGGAGCCCAGGTTTGACTGTCGGCCTTGGGCCAGGCGTTGCTGCGTGGAGGTCACAGGCCCGCAGGGAGGGCGCCCCTGCCCAGCAGACAGGGCCGGAGGCAGACAGTGAGCTGCAGACGGCTCCTGAGTACTCAGTGGTTGTGTCACAGAGTTTTCCAAATGTAACACATCTGTGGGAACGCCAACTTTGATTGCTGTAGATGGCAAGACTTTCCCTGACGAAGTGCTAATTCTTGCCCTCGCTCACCCTCCCCTCGCATGCTGAGCTCCTCTGGTTGGACGGGAGGCGGAGCGGGCGGGCCCCCAGCTCCCTTTGCTGACCAGGTGCCAGGTCTGCTTGGCTCCTTGGACCGTCTTGTCACCGGAGAGGCCATTGCTTTCAAGGAGTGGTTAAAGACAGCAGTGAGCTGTTCTTTCTTTAATGAAGGCTTTTAAAAATGCTCACACGGGAGGAGGTTTGTGAGATGTTGAAGTTTGCATTTTACTCTGTTCGTAGCTGACAGAGGTAACTGAAGGTTAGTGGACGCGGTTTTCCTAGCCCAGTCCGTGTCCGAGTCGACTTGAAACGTCTGTTTTTGACGAGTAGGTTCGCATGTCTGGTCTGTCTGCGCAGTTCGGGTGGGCCTGGCCCTTCGTGTCCTCCCCGGGTCCGTCGCCGCTGGCTGAGCAGCGGCATCAGAGCACGAGGGCGACGCCCCCTGGCTGTCAGCGATGCTTCTTCACCTTTCCTTTCTGTCCTGAGTGACAGGTGTTGTTCTTGGAGATTTTGTCTCCACTTTGGGGAAAACTGGCAGGCAGGCGATTGTGAGTGGGCGTCCACCCCGTTTGCCGTCTCCCGGCCGTGGTGCTTAGCGATGAGAGTCAGCAGCAGGAAGGGGCAGCGGGCAGCGGGCAGGGGCAGGCGATGAGCGACCGCTGCCCCGGGTGGGGGGAGGGCGGCCGGCACGCCCCCTGCCCCAGGGCCTGCTGCTCACCGCCCGCTGCTGGTGTCTCTCTCGCAGCTCCTGTACTCCGTTCAGACCCCCCTGCTCGAGTTCATAACGGCGGTGCAGTCGTGGCACGCGGACACGCCTGTCCACCACGGCGTGCTCTCCACGCTGATGGCCGCCTCCGTCGTCGAGATAAGTCACCGACTGCGAAAGGTGAAGTTGGGTCCCGCATCTTCCGTGTGTCTTGTTGGACTACACCAGGTGCTCCTTTCTGCCAGTAATGCCTTTTGTGTTTTAACAAGTGTTTGAAGAAGTCAGTGCGGTGGGGGCTCGGCTTCTCCAGCCACCGGACCTCCCCGGCCATCTGTATTTTAGTCATGTGACTAGGAGCATAAGGGAAGGATGTCGTCGTTCTTGATTAAGGCCAACGAGTCCTTCCTTTGTGAACATTTCTTTTTGCCGTGTGTTAGAGATTTAAGTGAGCTGCTGACATGTCCTGGGATTCCGCTCTGCTGATGAGGTGCCCGTCATGCAGTGTGGTGAGCAGGTGCCGGGCTTCCGACACGTGGCTGGGGCCACGACACGTGCACCTGCCCTGTGGTGGCGCGAGTGCGACTTCTCTTCCCTGAGCGCGGGAAGCCCGAGCTCCGAAAGCAGCGGGACACCTAGCGTGCGCGTTCCTCCTCCAGCGCGCTGGCTCCTTTCCCCTCGACAGCCTGTTTTACTGATCAGCCCGCCGGGCGCTGCAGACTCGTCACGATCAGGCTGACAGCTGGACTTGGAACAGGAAGTGCTATTTTTCCCCTGGGGTCCGTGGTGCTTTGAGGGAGGCACGAAACAGGGACTGGGGAGATGGGTTTCCTCAGCAACAGGAGATGGGACCTGACAGGGACCGCCACTGACATAAAAATGTAAATGCATGTTACGTAGATTTTATATTGTAAAATCATGGATTAAAAAAGTTAAGTGAATTTTAAATTATCAATAGAATTTAAGGCCCTCCTTAAACTTGAAGGGAGGTCATTTGGTTTAAGAAAGTAATTGCTAGATTATACATAGAGTGAGGACTGGAACGTACTTCCTCCAGTGCTAAACAGTCACAATGGTAAGTAGATCAATGACGGCCCATGGGCGGAACCTCGCCTGCCCTCTGCTGTTGTAAGTAGTTACTTTGGAGAACACCCACCCCATTCTGGACATCTTGTCAGCGGCCGCTCTGTGCTGCGGGGGCAGAGGTGCGTAGGTGTGAGGGTCATGTGGCCGCAAAGCTGAACGTGCACCGTTGACCGACCACTTGAGAGAAGTTTGCTGGACTCCTGTCGCATGTCCTCAGGGATGGTATCTGTCTGGCTGTCCTTGGTGCAGGTCGGCACTGTGGCTTTCCCTCTGTGCGTCTGGCAGCTCGGTCATGAGGCACAGCCACCCCAGGGCTCGAGTCTGCCCGAGGGAGGACCTGCGTCTGTGTGGCGCCGTGGAATGAGAAACGGCGCTACAGCACGGGGAGGGCCCCGCAGAGGAGACACGGGGGGCTGGTCAGGAGTGCTGACTGGTCGGCGCACAAGAGGGGTTCCCCGAGGCTGGCCAAGGCAGTGGTGGGCCACAGGAGGGCCACACTTCACATGGGGCTCGTCACTGATAATGGGCGGCCTTGAACTCGCAAGGTGCTGGCAGAGCACAGAGGCCTGGCAGGGCCCCTCGGGGTGCAGAGCAGCGGCCCTCACTGCCCCTCCAGGGGACACTGGCTGCGTCTGCCCCATTCGCATTTTCACGGCCAGGGAGGGAGCTGGCCCTCGGGACCCTGTGGGTCGCCAGGCGCCCCCACAGCCAGGGGTCCTCCTGTTCAAAATGTCGGTAAGTTTGAAATGGGGAAAACCAGATCGGGGCTAACAGGACAAATGGAATTTGTTTAGTGTATAAGACATTGTTTACAGAAGGTGACATCAAATTAAAGTCTGTCTGACAGCAGGCTTGTCGAGTGACATTATCTTTTTTATTTGCTCTGACTAAGTAAGACACCCTGTGTATAGTGGTAGAGTAATCACAGTTTTTGCAGAAGTGTCAGCGGTCAGCGAAGCCATGCTCTCGAGCTTCTGGAAAGCTTTTCTCGAGGGCTGAAGAAAGTCCAAAGCTATGTGAAATGAGTTGTGAGTCTCAGTCTCTGTTGATAAATTACTGACTTGAAATTACTTTTCTTTAGGTTTCTGATGTAGAAGAGCTCAGCCCCCCGGAGTGTCTTTCAGATCTGCCCCCGTTTTCAAGGTGTTTAATAGGAATAGTCATAAAATCTCCAGATGTGGTCAGGTAATAACTGTTTACTATCCTGGTACTCTTGTTGTGGCTGCAGACACTCAGATTTTTCTCCATTTCTTTTACTCACAGAATTTCTCAGAGCTATGGCTTTTTTCTGTGACAAAACATTCCACAGAATAATCTCTCCTTTTATTAGTGATTAAAAATATTTACATTATACTTATAGAGCCTTTCTGGGGCTGTATAAGTGTATATAAAGTACAACTTTTCTAATTTTCTGTAAAATATATTCATCCAAATGCTCTGTGGTTATGCTTCTCATAACTAAATTTCAGTGAGAGGGAAACATTTAAAGTGTCCACGTAGTGAAACACTTCTTACTGTGTAAGCTCCCAGCGCTTGACGGGGTTAGACACCGATCTGGCTTTTGTTCGACACGCAGCTTGCGTGCATCTCTGCAGCCCGTATGTCACTGGCCTGAGGTCCTGGGCTCGTGACGTATTATACAGGCCTGATTATTTACAGAAAGAATAGTCTTGCAGATACCTGGTACCTGTGGCACTTCAGTGGCAGGTAAGTTCAATGGGAAGTTTAAAAAGCATCATTTTAGCAGCTGTGAATTATCCTTCAGTGACGTATTAAGTTTTTGTTGTGTGTGTTGCGCGTAGCTTCCCTCACGTGACCAGAGGTCCCGTTCTGAGCTGAGTGTCTCAGCTGTGTGGTTTGGCATACTTACGTGGAAAGCGTGGGCCCTGGCATTCGCAGTGGCTGAGGGATCTGACCTGTGTTTATCTTTCTGTGGAGGGTTTGAATGTATACTCTTGAGTAACTTCAGGTGTTTATTTTTTGCAGGTCATTTTTAGATGAGTTAAAAGCATGTGTTACTACTGACGATATTGAAGGAATTGTGTGTCTCACGGCTGTCATGCATATTATTTTGGTTATCAATAAAGGTTGGTTCAATTTCTCTTACGTTGTCTGGGCTATGGCTGGGTTTCCCTCAGTCAGAATGTTAGGAACATCCGGCAGCTCGGCTCCTCCGTGTTGCACGGGCCCCGCTCTGACCCTGGTCTGTGTGGCTCCCTCTGCCTGACGAGCTGCACCAGCCAGTAACCCGCTGGCCTGGGCTTCTTGCTGCTCCTTCACCCTTCCACGCTGGGCCCATCACGTGCCCCTCCTGTGCCTCAGAATTGAGTGTTTCTGTGCATTTGTCATTTATTACCCATGTTTAAAAGGCTGAATGTAGTTTTGCTCATGATGGTATGTTTCGGTGTCAATGTTTAGCATATCTGCTGGTTTGCTTAAGCCTTACCCTTGCCTGTTGTGACTATCCTGGCCAGTTGAAATAACACTGGGAAGTGCCTGCAGATGCCTACCCAGCACTTCCTCAGCGCGCAGGACAGTCACGCCCTGCAGATGGTTCCTGTCCCTGTGCTTTGGTTCAGCTGCGATGCTGTTAGATGCGTGGAACAAGCCCTCCCATAAGCCTGAAGCGCCTGTGTCTGCAGGTCTTACATCAGTACTTTGTAACTGGTGTGCCTGGGGCAGGCCTCGGAAGAGCCTCCCCACAGCCAGTGTCCCGGTGAAGATCTGGGGGGGTGTGGGTGGAGAGTGGGTGGCTGGGAGCACCTGGTACTTAGTAGGTGTTTAAATACTGGGTTGGCTAAAAATACGGTTTTTTCATAGACTGTAAGGCACATATTACATGTTCACCCGTAACTTCATTGATTTGAACATTTTGAGTGTGTCGGCTGTCTCCCGTGTGGCAGAACATTGGTTGTCCTTAGTTACCATCTCGATTTGATTGCTATCAGCTTCAGCCGGCCTGCCTAACTGGAGCACCATCCAGGGAGGAATCTGCACAAAACCTCACAAAGTGCTTTTCACACAGTCGATCAGTCACAGCACCTTCTTCATGCACTACACAAATTGTTTTTTTGTGTTTCAGTTGCGTTTTTACCTTTCTTGAAATAATGAAGCATAATATGCCAAAAACGTTGCATATTTATTCCATCTCCAGTATTAAAATGGCTGCATAAAATTTTGCTAGTTTTGGTAAGTTCTTTTTGTAATGCACACTGAAACAAAATTGTTTTGGATGAAGTTAGAGACAACTAAGCGCTACTGAAGCCATCCTACGGAAAATACCAAACAAACTTCGCAGCCAGCCCGACACTTGCCTGCCGGGTGGTGGCTGCACCATGGTGGCTGTCGTTCCGAAGGAGGCAGGGGTGAGCGCGCGCTTGCTGACGGGCAGACTCAGGGCGCGTTCGTTGGAGCTCTGCCCCAGAGCTGCGAGGGGCTTCGTCGGCGCTTGGCCCTTGCTTCCCTGGGAGGCCGCCATTGCCATCCGTGCTCAGCGAGGGGTCGGCGCCGAGGCACGGTGGGGAGGCGCCGACAGACTGGACTGTGCCTGCATCGGAGGCAGGGAGGTGTGTCTTGTGCGGTCGCACTAAAACCATTTTTCTGCCTTTAATACAGGTAAACATAAAAGTCCAAAAGTGAGGGAGGTCGCAGCCACTGTTCACAGAAAACTGAAGAAGTTCATGGAGATAACCTTGGAGGAGGACAGCACGGAAAGGTGAAGCGCTGGCGGTGCTGCCCGGAGGTCCTCGAGGAGCTCGCTGCCCCGCGGGCGAGTCTCCCGCGCGGGCCCACCCCCGCTGCTTACAGCAGAGAGTCGGGAACCGGGGCTGTGAGGGCGGGGGCATCTTGTGGGCAAACCCCGGAACGTATGCTTGAGGTAGCTCCGTCTTCACAAGCAGACACGGAATTCCACCTGCTCACTATCACTCCAGGAAAGTAAGGGCACGCAAACTTACTCTATATGGCTTTAAACTAGACAGATTATTTTGGATGGTTTGCTGTGTCTTTGAAACCATGGACGTTCTCGAGGCAGCTGCCCTCCCTGGTGGGGGCTGGGGTGTGGTCGCCAGGCCCCCCGGCCGTGCGTTCTCGCTGCTGTGCCTGGTTTGCTGGGCACTGCGTCTGACTCTCAGACCAGCTGCAGGAACAGTGTTTTTCCTGCTGTTTCGTGCACTGAAGAGTCCCAGAGCTCTGAACTAGGTGGTCAGCTGCACATATGCCTGGGGGACTAGCCACTCTCTCCTTTGGAGAAAGGCTTTCAAAATCCTGAATTGCTAACTAGTGAACGAAAACAGTTTGGTTTCTTTCTTCCCCTTTTCTTGCCTTATCCCATTGGCTGGGGCTTTGAGCATGATCATGAAAAGGACGGCGCGAGGGGACACGCTTCCCTGGTTCCCGGTCTCCGTGGGAAAGCTTCCCCTTCCTCACCACTGAAGGGTTCTTGTCCACGTTCTCTGTCTGGCTGGAAAGCTCCACTCTGTTCCAAGTTCGTGGGTTTTTGTAATGAGTGGGTACTGGATTTTATCAGTAGCTTTTCTTGCATCTAGTCATGTGATCATAGAGTGTTACCTTAGCCTGTGGATGTAATGTAATCGGCTACATTAGCTGAATACCAGATGTTGAACCAGCCTTATATACCTGAGATAAATCCCACTTGGTTGTGGTGTGTAATTTTTATGCATTGTCGGATTCAGTTTGGTAATATTTTGTTGAGTGTTTTTGCATCTGTGTTCATGAGAGAGATTGGTCTGTAGTTTTCTTGTGATGTCTTTGGTGTCGGGGATGCTGGCCAACCATTTAGAAAGGGTTCTCTGAGGTAGTTGAGGACTGCTGTAGCTCCTTCCTTAAATACTCAGTAGAATCCACTGGTGAACCCATATGGGCCCCGTGCTTCCTGCTTTGGAAGGCCATCAATCATTCAGTGTTTAAATGGGTAATAGGCCTGTTCAGATTATTTCTGTCCTCTCGTGGGAGCTGTGCCTTTCAGGGGTTTGGTCCCCTCGTCAGGGTTGTCAGACTTGTGGACGGAGCCCTCAGTTCCTCCTCCTTTAACCCTGGACTGTCCGCCCTGCTTCCGGCTCTGATGCTAGGGGTTTGAGCCCTCTTTTTCTCCTTAGTTACCCTGCCTAGAGGCTCATCAGTCTCATTGATCTTTTCAAAGAACCAGCTTTTAGTTTCACTGATTTCCTATTTTTAGATTTCTGATGTAATTTTTATTATTTCTTTTCTTTTGCCCACTTTGAATTCATTTGGCTCTTTCTCTGGTTTCCTAAGATGGAAGACTAGAGGATTGGGTTTCGATTTTCTTTCCTAACCTGCGTGCGGTACCGCAGATGTCCGTCTACACGCGGCTTTCACTGCATCCCACGAACTCCGATAAGTTGTGTTTTCATTGCCATTTAGTTCAAAGTATTTTTTTATTTCTCTTGAGATTATTTCTTTGACCCATGTGTTACTTAGAAGTGTATTTAATCTCCACATGTTTTAGGATTTTCCAGCACTGATTTCTGGTTTAATCCCATGGTGGTCTGAGAGCAGGCATCATTTGATTTGCATTTTTTTACATTTGTCAAGGATTGTTTAGGGCTCTGTGGCAGGTGAGGGTTCACGGGAGCTCGGGAGGAACGTGTCGTAGCTGCGGGTGAGCAGTCAGTGGACAGCCTGGCACCCGGTGCGGGGGGCGGGGGGGGGGTGCTGTTGAGTCCACACCCGTCCGTACTGGTTCTCTGCCTGCAAGAGACCTGCCCGTCTCTGATGGGCAGGGTTTCCTTTGTAGGTTTTGTCATCATGATATGGGGCATATTGCATAGGAATTTAGAACTGCTGTGTCTCCTTGATGAATCGACCTTTTTATTTTTGTGAAGCATCTCTTTGTCTGTGGTGATGCTTCCCTGTGAAGTCCATCTGTCGGCTATTAGGGCAAGTGCACCAGCCTCCTGGTGGGCATTTGACCTGAGAGCTTGTGGCATTCTGGTCAGGAGGCAGAAACCACACAGTGGACGGACAGGTGGGCCCAGTGTCAGGAACTCTTACTGGGGCGTTGGTGTCACAGGTGATTGACTAGGTAGGGCTAAGGCCGACTCTCAAGCAAAGAGCAGAGAGGCGTATCCCCACCCCGAGGGCTGAGGCACACCAGGCCTGAGGCCCACTCCCTGGATGGACAAGCCCTGAGGCCCCAGGAGGACTCACTGGGCATCCTGTCCCCAGGGTCAGGGAGCTGGGGGAGCCAGCACTGGAGCCTTCTTCCACATCCTGCTCTGGTCAGGGAGCTGCCCGCTGGACAGCACCCCGAGGTCTTATGGGGCAGTGGCCCCTGGGAACCTGGCAGGGGACTTGTGTGCTCCACAGGGATCAGGCCAGGAAGAGAAAACCCCACTGTCCAGGCTGAGCGCCATGCCTCAAGGAGGCCTTGAGCTGGGCACTGGAGTGGGGCATTGGGGCCTCCTTGGTTGTGAGCTGAGGAAACGCGTTCAGTTTTATACTTCATTCTAAAAACCATTGAGAATTTTGCAACTGTATATGTGAAGGAGAAATCCAAACGCTGGAGCTTTCATGAAATTGTTTTATTTGTAGACAATGTGGTGAAGAGGGAAGTGGCCTTCTGATTTGGAGAAAACTGAGGAGCGTTTGTATATTTCAGGAAACACATGGCCGCGTAAATATCTTGGCCCGGCACAGATACCAACCGTGCTGTCCAAGTTGCCAGCTGTGGAAACGAGCAGTTACCTTCACAGGGCGTCAGTCTCAGGAGTCCAAGCACTTGAGAAGGTTTCCGTGTGGAGATAACATTTGCAAGGACAGTGTTGGGGACGCGGAGTGAGGCGTCCTGTTCCCAAGACATGGGGAGGGGGGTCCTTGCTCCTTGCTGGCAGGGCCCCTGTGGGGGCTGGCTCGACGCCAGCCTGGACTCGGGTCGGCTCGGACGGCCCGTCGCCCTGTAGTTCGCAGCACTGTTGTCAAGGGGACCTCGTGCTTTCCTCTTCAGTGTTTTTAAATTGAGGCTCACTTAAGGGGATGATGGTTTGGGGTAATTAAAAATAAATTTGAGATCCTGGGGGGGTGTGGCTCCCGGGTGTCCTGCTCCTGGGTGTGGCAGAGAGAGCTCCCTCTTGGCCGCCAGGGGGCTTGGGTCTGGCTGACACCAGCCCTCGTGACTGCCCTGCTCTCTCTGGAAAGCTGACCCCGTGGGCAAGGTCCTCCCTGTTGCTGAGGCTGTGGGACCAGAGAGGTGGGGTCTCTTTAGGGCCAGAGGCCCTGCTTGCTGCTGTGGTGGCAGCTTCCCCGTCTCTGCTCCCCCGGAGTGTCCACAGGGCACAGACAAGAACCACCGCACACAGGGTGGCCCAGCAGCTAGAGAGGAACAGTCAGAGCACCCACTGATCCAGGAGCAGTGGGGGCCAGCCAGGCCACTGATGATGAGTCTTTCTAGAAAAGACCACCTATGGCCCCAAAACCGTGATCTGGAACTAAACCCTTGACTGAAAGTGTCACCAGCACACAGGAGAGATGCCACTGTTGAGCATCAGATCGTGGATGATCTGAGGGACCGCACCAGAGGGGTACCTCAGAGCAGACACCGATGGAGAGGGGTTGTGGGGACAAAGACCAGGAAGACAGACCTGAGACGGGCAGTGATCCAACAGACGGTAGGAGGAAGTTTCCCAGAACTGAAGAAATGTGCAATTTTAAAGATACTTCTTATTGTTGTTTTCACTAAATTGTGAATGGGATCGATATGGGGAAATCACACCTAAGTAAGTCAACAGAATTCCTGAATTCCAGGGATAGAGGAAATTTAAAAATATTTCTAGATGTGTGCCGGCCCCAGGCGGGCTGCTCAGCACACATGGAAACCGAGCGTGTGAACGTGAGTCTGGGCTGCGCTGTGGCCGTAGCACGGCTTGCGCCCCGGTGTCTGGGGTGGCGGGGCCGGGACCGAAGGGAGTGACAGCAGCATCCGTGTGCTGGTCGCTCCAGGTGGTGTGCGTTGGGTGTGTTGGCCTGAGTCAGGGCTGCCAAACCCATCTGCAGCGGGGGCCGCGTTCGGAGGGCGGAACGTGATTTCAGGGCCGTATAAACGTGACTGCTCCTGAGTAGCTAGGCAAGAGCTCAGCGCTGCCGCTGGGTAGAAACATGGCGGAGGGCCAGGTGCGGCCTGTGGGCCTTGTGTTTGCCACCTGCGGCCTAAGGGAACTACATTAAGATGATGGATTTCACCTGACTCTTTCAAGCTCTTTGAACATAGCCACTAGGAAATCCAGGTACGCACGTGCTCGTACCAACGCCAGACAGGGCTGTTCCGGGCCACGAGGTGGGTTGTGTCCCTGAGGAGCAGGACCCTGGGACGCGGATTGAGGAGACGTCATTTGGGATAGATTGGCACTTGTGTCTAGGAAGGAACTGAGAGGTTAGCTGGCCCATGTACCCTGTGAGGGGAGTGCTGGGCACCCTCGTGGCGTTCCTGGGGACAAGAAGAATGGCGGCAGGGTGGAACTGAGCACGTAAGTCTCGGAGAAGGGGACGCACCCGCGTGTGCCGGCTGCCCAGCGAGGGCTCGACCTGGATGCCTGCAACGGAGTTCAGCTGAAGTCCGAGAACAGAAAACTCCATGGGGCAGGCAGGGGAGGGGGGGAGTGAGGTGTGTCTGAAGGTCTCAGGACTGAGGCAGGGGGCGAGTGTCCAGGTGTGACCTTGTGTGGAAGGGAAGAGCGCAAGCTGTGGGTGCCAGAGAGGGAAGTGCACGGGTCGTGGTCGCGGTGGCCGTGGGCCTGAGTAGGGTGCAGCGCCTCATAGGTCAGGGCGAAGCACGGCCGGTGAGCATGCCTTTCATTCATGCGGGGGGTCCTGGGGGCCCTGAGCTGCTGGCTGCGGGGTCAGCGGTGACTGTTCCTGTACCGACGGCTCATCCACCGGTCGCGCGTCCACTCAGGCACAGCGGCTTCCTTCCCTGCTGTGTACGAGGACAGTCCGCGAGTTGGTGACAGGCTGCTTCTACTTCCTTTTTAAGTGTATGCAGTTGCAAACCATTTTTAGATTCACTTTGTGAAAATGTACTTTTGCATAATTTGGTTACTGATTTCTGTAGCCAATTCTTTCTTTCCTTGTGTTTCAGATTTCTCTACGAATCATCTTCAAGAACTTTGGGAGCATTTTTGAATTCATAGCAGAGCCAACATCTTTGATTATGTAAAAATAGAGAAAAGGAATTTACAGAAAATGAATGTGTATTTTCCTAGTGTTTTTAATGTTAATACCCCATGTAATAGAGAAGGTGGGATTTATTTGGGGAAGGTATGAGTAGGAAGCTCAAATTTTCTTAAATGTTTGCCTGGTGCTTGCAAAAATAATATATTTAATGTAAAGGACTCCAGAAACCCATGGTGCAAAGCAAAGGAAAGACACCTTTCTAGCAAACCTGGCGGTTTTAAAAATGACTTTTATATATATGTAATATTGCTTGTAAACGGCAATAAAGCAATGATGGCGCCTGTCTGTATAATTTAAAAATACTAGTCTGAATTCTTCCCCTTAGGGACAAGGGTTGCATTCTTGGGGAACCGTCTCCGACCAGGAGAAGGTGCAGCGGCCGAGGTCATGGCCGTGCAAGGGCAGGCCACATGCAGGGGCCTGGAGCCGCCTCACTGAGGTTGAGACAGGCCCTGCGGCTACAAATGTGAGCCCTTCAGTCTGAGGCTGAACTACCCATACCTTTATCTCTTCTTCCCGAGAGCTGTCACGGTGCCCGCAGGCCTCTGTCCCACTGCACCCGCCCAGGTTACCAGGGAGTCTCCCCATTCGTCCCGTGTTGTCCGCGGGTCCTACATGGCTGGTCAGTGCCCTGGGGCCTGGGGCGCCACCCGGCGACAGATGGGAAGTGAGCTCCTCAGTCACATGCTCATTCTGCCTTCAGTTCCCTGGCAAAGAGGAAAGCAGCGCCCGCTTCAGGGCCTCTGCCGCTCCAGGAAGTCAGACGGACTGCCATCGTGCCATCGCCGCCACAGGCCGCAGCCAGTCCTCGCAGGAACCGCAGCGGGTGTGCTGGTTTAAGGCAAACAGCCAAGCACAGGGTCCTGTCGGTGGAGGAGCTTTTGATCTGGGGCCTCACGCAACTGGCGCACCTCCAAGTCCTGAGGGTTCTGGGGGTTGCTTCTCAGGTGGTTCAGGCCGACTTCCATATGTCCACGCAGCCCACCAGGCGACGCGCAGACCCTGCCGCTGTGGGGTCTCACGGGCCGGTGCCCTTGCTCAGCCGTGTGATGTGCTCTGGCCGAGGCACGAGGTGGGTGAGGCTGCTGAGTGCAGGCCGGCCTCGCAGGCAGGGGACGACATTCCCGTGTGTTCTCCCAGACCCGCAGCACGCTGGGCACGGCTGCCGTGGGGACCCAGCCTGACCTCTGAAGTTCCACAGACATTGCTTTCACTACTTTAAAAACTGAACAGTACTTTACATGCAGTGAAAAATACTGATCTTAAGTCAGCGGTTTGATGGGTTTTAAAAAAAATGTATCCAGCCCTGGCTGGTGTGGCTCAGTGTTTTGAGCACTGGCCTATGAACCAAAGGGTCGCCAGTTCGATTCCCAGTCAGGGCACAGGCCTGCCAGGTCCCCAGTAGGGGGTGCAGGAGAAGCAGCCACACATTGATGTTTCTCTTTCTCCCTCCCCATCTGTCTAAAAATAAAATCAGTTATTAGGATCATGCAGGGACCTCGGCACTCAGTGGGGTGAGAGAGGAGGCGTCCGCACAGCTGGGACCCGGTGCTCGTACACTTGCAGGTTCCTGTGCGGGAGGAATCAGGGACAGCGGGGCCCTGGGCCCTGGGGGAGAGGTGGCGGTGAAGCAGAGCTGTTCCTCTCCCCTCCCCAGTGTGTCCAGCCCTGGATTTCTACTCCAGCAACGTGCTAGAACTTCCCTGCTAGACACAGGGCCTTCTGCAAAACCTGTGGGCGATTGTCAAAACTGGTGCTTTGGGCAGAAAACGTATTCCGCCACGTGGATGATGTCCTGCCGCACTTCTGGTTGTCGACAGGTGATGGTTGCGATCAGGCAGGAAAATGCTCTGATCCTTTCACAATCTGTAGAAGAGTGAGCCGGCGCCTTGGCAGCCTTGGGGGGGCACCAGTCCTGGTGTGGTGAACAGACACGTATGTGGGCCTGATGGGTTTGACTCGGTGGCAGTCATTTCCTTAAACAGTCACACGGTTCTGCCTTCAGCCAGGATGAGCCTCTGCAACCTGGTTCTCGTGCTGCTTGCACACGACCCCAGCGTCCCTGGAAAGGGTCATGCCAGGGGCATCCTGGTCCTGGAGTTCCGAGATAGCCATGGGGCGTTCGGGCGTGGCTGTGCCATGCAGTCCGGCTTCCCGCTCGGTTCAGCCTCCTGAGCTGTGAGGCCTGGGCCAGTCGCATAGGCTGCCGACTGCAGTTCTAAAGTCTGGGTGATGCTCCTCCTCTCCCACCAGCAAGGTGTCGAGGTGAAGCCGCTGAAACACACATACTTCCCCTTTCCTCGTTTCAGACATCCCTGCTGCGCCCCGCAGCGTGTGCTGTGTGAGGAAGCCCGTGCTGCCGATTCACGTGGCGTGGGCACCGTGGGGGCACCTGGGATGTTACTAATACTTCACAGTAGGAGTGAGAGTTGCTCTCCACCTGTCCCTGAAGTCACCTGGCTCTCCAATGCCACCAAGTGGGAACTACAGTCCAAATGGAATGCAAAGCTCTTAGCTCTGCCAGTGAGCATCATATCAATTCTGAAGTAGGACTTCAGCCCACCACCCTGCGGTCTTAGCTCTGCTCCGTGTGCTGAGACACCTATCGACCTGCCCCTCCAAAGGGGACTGTCGTTCCATCCATTAAGGCTGGGTGGTCCATGGTCCTCGGGCTTGCTCACTGTGGGGGGACAGGTGATGCCTCGCTGGACAGAGCCTCGTTCTGTCATCCACAGGGCAGCACTCAGTTACTCTATGGGAAGGGGCCCCGTTGGTGAGAGGTGGCACATTCGGGCATGTCGCACCCCAGCCCCAAGCAGAACTGGTCAGAGAATGGAGGCCCCGCCGGGCACAGCCCTGGTCTGACGAGGGCCTGCTCCTTTGTCTCGTGCACCTATGGGTCCAGATGCCTGGGTGCTGGGTGACAGTGCGAGGAGTAGCAGGTCCTGGGCCAGAAGTCCCTGAGGGGAGGGCAGCGCCCAGGGCCCTGACTTGGCCCCTTTCTGCTGCTGTGCTTGCAGACTCAGCCAGGGATCCATGTACCACCTCTCCACCTAGAACATTCTGGGGAAGCACCAGAGGATATGAATGTCTTCCAGGAGCAGGTGGGTTAGTGAGCTTGTTGAGAGAATGTGACCTTCTGCTATGTGTAGATTTTGGTGAAGATCAGTGCATGTGGCTTCTGGTCTCTTCCTACCACTAACCTGAAGTGAAAGAAACTGATAGCATCGCAAAGCCCGTTGTGACGCCCAGCGCCCATGGCATCGACCCCCTGGCTGACCACCTCCTCTGCAGGCGTTGGGGCGCCATCGTGAGGACCAGCTTCAGGACTTTTCTCACCAAATGATCAGACGGTGAACTTGCAAGTGTGGCGATGGCAGGATGTCTGCTGGTCTCTGAGCAGGATTGCTATGGCTTTGAGCCCCAGTTCCACCACTCAGTGGCTGTGGTATCTTGGGAAGATGGTTTGAGTCTCCGCAGCTTGTCCCCTCACCTACAGAATGGGGATCATTGTGATCATGGTCCGGGGCCTAGTTGGTCTTTGTGAAGTCAGCATTTCATCTCATTGTTCCCAGATGGTGACTGTTACTCAGTAACAAGGAGCCTGAGGCCGGGTGACCTACACAGGCCAGCAAGCCCGTCAGAAGAGCCCCATGCAGGCCTCCAGCAGCCCCAGCAAAACAGAGGGCAGTGTGTGAGGCAGGGAGCCGCAGGTGCAGGTGGGGAGTGGGGAACGGGCTTGGGAGCCAGCTGCAGCCCTCCGCGCCCACCATTGCCAGCTCAGGTCACTCGGCTGTGACCGACATGCCAGGACAGAGCATTTGCCCGCCCTCCACGAAGCCCTGAGCTTTGCCTGAGGCACATCCGGATGAACGCATGTCCAGGGGAGAAGTCCCACAAAGACAACCCGGAGTGCTTGTGGCTGCGGGCGGCACTTGGAGACCACACGCTGCACGACTATCGGCATCACAGCCTCCAACAAGCTCAGCCCAGTCCTTCTGAGCTCTGGGGCCCAGGAACAGTGCTGGGGGTGCAGCTGCCCTCTCCCCACGGTGGCGCTCAGTACAGGGAGCTGCTGTGGTGGGGGGTGCAGGGGCTGCAGGGCACTGCGGAGAAGGCCTCAGAGTGCTGGCTGGCTCCTGGTGACACCAGGAGGGTGGAGGGTGGGCAGCACTGGGGGGTGACGGTCTGCAGCAGGGGGTAGGAATGGCTCCCTCCCTGCCTCCTCCACACGTGTCTGCCCTCAGCCTTTGTCATTTTGGCAGAGCAGAGGTCTTGGCTCGTGGAGCACAGCCCGGGGCTGGTCTGCTCTGGTCAGAACACAGGAATGGCAGAGCCGTCCTCCCTCTTTCCAGGGCCATTCTGTGGGTCTGCAGCTGCCTCCCAGTGCCTTTGTCACCGTAACCTCCTTGCCTCTGGTTCCCCACTTTCCCTTTCCTGGGGTGTTCACCGCCCAATGTTGACGTGACAGGAGTCCTGAGGTTGGGGCACTTGAGTGAAGCAGGACAGGTTCAGGAAGACTCGGTCAGCAGCAGCCAGCCACACCATATGGAAGAACAAACAGTCCAGGCCCCTTTGAACCACAGCCCCAGAAGCAAACAGCCTCCAGGATGCAGGCTGGGAGGGGCCCTAGGCTCCTCCCTCCTTCGCTGAAATGTGGGTGGAGTGTCCAGACTTTGCCTCCTAGTCGCCCTGGGCAAAGTTAGGCTGCAGTCCTTGGAGGGCTGCAGGGACTGTCATTTGGGCAGATATGTGATGACACAGAACCCCATCTACGACAGAGAAGTGGAGTGAGGGTAACTGGTAACAGGTCCTTTGCATCACAAAGTGACATCACTGAACTGAGTGCCATGTCTTGCCCTCCAGCTTCTGAGTTTCCTCCTGGGCCTGCCTCGCATGAGCTTTACCTGTGAGGGGCACACGCCACACTCACACATCCTCACACACATTCATGTCCGCTGTCTCTGACTCACACACACGCACGCACACACCCCACCACCACCACCACAGCTACGCCCAGGTCTTGAGGGAGCAGTCTCCTGAGGAGTACACAGGTCCTGGAAGCCCTTCCCCAGACCCTGGGACAATGGCCAGCACAGGGCCAGGCTACAGGGAGGAGGGGAGGACCACAGGCAGGTCCCATCCCAGGGCCCCTCCCCTCCGCCCAGGGAATCCTGACCCCCTGACAGGAGCTCAGATCTCAGGAGGGGCTTCCACGCCCCAGCCCCCATTCCCAGCTGGTCCTCCAGGTTCGGCTCCCACAAGCCCCTCCCCTTTCCAGGCTGAGGTCACCCCACCCCCACCCCCGGGCCACACACACTCTCAGAGGCTGCACAGCTTGAGCTCCGGGGAGCCCTACCATTGCCTGTTCAGGTGATGTTCCCACCCGGGTCTACGGCGGGCTCCAGCCCCACCGAAGTGCTGGCCAGCCCCGTGTGGTCCCGGGCTCTGCATGGGACTGCATTGGGATCACCGCCCTAGCGTCCCGGCAGAGAAGGTTCTGCCTTTCTGTCCCAGGACAGGGGTGCCGCTGACTCCCATGTGAGGGAGGCCAGTGCTACACCCTCCCAACCCCCATCCCCGGCCTCCTGGGAAGGCGGGCCTGGGTTCCACAGGGGTCCGCGGGGGTGGAGAGGGAGCTCGCAGGGGTGTGTGGGGGTGAGAAAGGGCTCCGCGGGAGGGGGGTCCACGGGGGTTCCTAGGGGCGGTGGGGTTGGGGAGGGTTCCACAAGAGGCACGGGAATCCGGGGTGGGGAGGTCCTCGGAGGGAGTATAGTGGGTGGGGAGGGGTTCTGCGCGGGGAGTGGCGTGGTGGGTGGGGTGTGGCGGGTGAAAAGAGGGTCCGTGAGGGGCGTGGACAGGGTGCGGCGCCCGCAGGTGAGGCAGGGACGGAGGTGGAAGGAGGGCTTGGGGGCTCGAGGGATGACTGACAGAGGAACTGCAGGGGAGGCTGAGCCCGCAGGCGGAAGGGGGCGGAGGGCCGGGCTGGGGCGCCGGGGAGAGCGGGAGTCAGGGGGCAGTTCTGGGGCGCGTCGGGGGCGGGGCCTGCGGGCGGACGCGGGGCGGGCCGTGCGTCCCGGAGCGGTAGGGTCGTGGGGGGAGGGGGCGGGACTTGAGGGCGAACTGGCAGCGGGGGGGGCGTGTCGGGGACGGTCCAGGGTCGGGGCCGGGGCGGGGCTTGAGGATCGACAGGCGGCGGGGGCGTGTCCTGGAGCGGCGGGGCGTTTCGTGGGCGGGGCCTGGGCGGGGCCGGCGGCGCTGTCCGGTGCTGAAGCCGCGGCGGCGCGGAGCGCGGGGAGGAGAGGCGGCCATGGACTGAGCGCCGCCGTCATGGGGCCACCGCTCGCGCCGCTGCTTCTGCCGCTGCTTCTGCTGCCGCCGCTCCTGCCTGCCGCGCCCGCGGCCCTGGCCCGGCCGCTCCCGGGGCTGCTCGGTGAGTGGGGACGGGTGCGGAGGGGTGTCTGAGGGAAAGAGGGCGCCGCGGGACGCGTGTTTGTGAATGAAGGGTTGGGGGAGGGGTCTCTGAGGAAATAGGGGGTCGGGAAAGGGGCGCCTCAGTGCGAGAGCGGGAGGGAGCCTGAGGAGACGGGAGTGGGGGAGGGGGCGCCCGAGGGAATGGGGATGGGGGAAGGGGGCGCCCCAGTGCGTGAGGGGGAGGGGTGTCTGAGGAGATGGGGGAGGGGCAGGGGCGCCCCAGGGAAAGAAGGGGTTCGAGGGTGCGCCGGGTGAGTGAGGTGGCCGCGGGTCCCACGCGTCGCCCCCGCCTCAGTTTCTCCCGCAGCGGCCCTCGTCCCCGCCCGGGTTGCCAGGTCTCTGCCCTTGTTGACGGGCGTGGGTGCGTCCCGCGTGTCCGTGCCGCGTGCCCGGGGGGGCATCCAGGCGACGCGGGAAGGCACGCCGCGGGGGCCCTGCCCGTCCCCCGGCCGCCCCGCAGCTCGGGCAGCCGGGCTCCCACCTGCGTTGTCACCGCGAACCGGCCTCCTCCCTCCACGTCAGCCCGGAGGCGCGGGAGGGGACGCGCGGGGGCCGCGAGCGCCCGGCATCCGCGTGGCTGCCGCCGAGCTGCTTCCCTCGGAGGTTCACGGAGGCCCCGTCCGCCCGCGGGGTTCGGGCCAGCACTCCTGCCGGAGCCGGCGGTGCGGACGCGGCTGCAGCTGGGGACCGAGCCCGCCGCCTCCCCCTGGTCTCCGGCCGCGCGTCCCCGCTCCGGTCCCGGACGGAACTGGGGACCCGCGGGCGCTGTGCCCCCCGCTCTCGTGTGTCCGCGCCCCGGCCTGGCGGCTGCACGGCTCAGGCAGACGGGCACCGGGGCCCGAAAACGCCGGAGGCCCCCCCACCCCGGACCGGGGGGCCGGTCACCGGGGCCTCAGGGGCCCTGCTGGGGGGCCTGGGGCGTCTTCCCCCTGCGGCCGCCGCCAGCCCCTGCCGCGGCCCAGTCCCCTGCGCCCTGCCGGCCGAGTTCCCTGCTTCCTTCGGCTCCTGGCGCCTCCCGTGCGCTGTTTGCTCAGCTGCCCAGCCGCCACCCGCCGGGTCACACCGGTCAGGGAGAAGCAGGGCCGAGTGTTCCAGGGTGAACGGGGGCTGGTCCTAGACCCGTCTCTTTCCATCGCAGTCGCCAGTTCGTAGCGTTTGCCCAGCGACATCACAGAGAAGGGAGGAGAGAGGTGGCGGAGGGAGGCAGCGGTCCTCCTAAAGATGGACGTGGGCAAAGAGAAGAAAATCCCTGAACTGTCCCGGATGCAGCGATGGTGCTTTGGCTACAGGCAACGTTGAATCGTATCACTAAAAGGGTGCATCCCCCTCTGTTCACTAGATGCCCCAAGGGAGCCTCTGGGACACAGCCATTATGTGGGGGGCAATGGTGGGGGGCAATGGTGGGGGCCCGGGTGGCATTGGCACTGACCCCAGGATGCCAGGAGTAGGGCTGACCTCCTACATTCCCTGAACGACTGGAAACACCCGGCAGTGTATACAGGTAGCAAGGTATGAGTGTGGTCTCCCCCTTCCGGGGCCCAATCCCCGGTAGCCTTATCCACCTGCGAGAGCTCCCTGCACCCTGTCCACCCAGACCCTTCCCCCTGCGCCCCTCGCCCAGGCTGCTGCTGCCTTATCCTCAGAATTCACACGCAGTCTCCAGATAGTGCAGGGGGCCGTGGTCACCCACGACAGGCAGGGGCTGCTCGCTCTCTCTCTCTCTCTCTCTCTCTCTCTGCCATCTGCATCTTGTTCCGTCTCGGTCACACCCACTTTGTTATTCCAAACAGCGATGCCTGTGAAAGATGCACCTAGGAGCCGGCCCCAGCCGTGTTGCTTGTAACCTGTTTATTTAGCCATCTGCACTCAGCCCCAGGTTGAGGCCTGCAGAGCACGCCGTGCCCCAGAGATCCAAGTGTTTGCTCCTTGCTGATGCCAAGGTGGTGGGATGCCCCCGTTTCTCCCTTCCTTCAAGGACACCTTTTCCCCTTTAGTCACTTAGCTTCCTGCCCTTTAGTCACAGAAATGCACCACCCATGTGCCCGTGCATTTCTGGTGCAAAAGCCGCCCTTATGGCACACAGTGTACCATTATCTGTGACACTATTGTCAGACCTGGGACCGTTTAGGGATTTTCTTCTCTTCATTTACTTCGATCCCTGGGTTTGCCTTTGCTTCCTCCCTCTGCCTTGCTCCATGATTTCAGGACATCCTTTTGTTTAGTGCTCAGTACTTTTTCCACAAATCTGACGTGAGTGTAAGCCCTTTGTCTTTAAGCCGGTCTTTGGTTACTGGGAGGCCCATGTGTGAGCCTGCTCAGGCAGCCCTGCCTTAAAGGGCAGCCACGTAAGACCCTCCTCCTTTTGCTAAAGAGATGCAATTTTCCTTTGCCAAAGGTTAGGTTGCATATTTTGCTTGAAGAATCCAAAGTCAAACCTCACCAATGCTCCTGTCTGTGAAGATGGCTGAGTGTTTATTTTCCTCCTTTGTTTTTTGCCTCCTGATTTGCCCACACATATTTTTCATTCACCAGCAAGCTCACACGGGGCTGAGGAGAGAGGAGGAGCAGCAGTCGGCTTCCTTTGTGAACTAGATGGCGTGATGGTTTATTTTTAAATCGAAGCATCCTTCCTGCCACAGAAGCACAAATGCATCTTTGCTTCTTGGGGTCCGCAGCCCTTGCTGTTCCTTACTGGCTGTGAGGAATGAGCAGCCTGCCCCTCCCCCAGGGCAGTGAGTGCCCTGCTTCCTTCCCAAACCCTGAACCTTTCTCTGCCCATTGTCTCCTCCCGCTTCTCCAGCTCCTTCACCCTCAGGTGCTCATGTTCCTGTGCAGAAGGATTGGGGCTCATGGAAAACCCTGGGCTTTCAGGAAGGGGAGGCACCCCACATGGGCTCACCCACAAAACCAGATGCATTGGGTGGGACTGTCGTGGCCTCCTGTGTCCAGAGATGGCAGCTGAATGTGTCAGACTCAGGGGGAACGTGTGGGGAATAAAACAGACTTTCAGATGGCCTCCGCTCTGTGCCTGGCCGAGCTGAGTCTCAGCATCCTGCAGCTCTTCTTTAAAAGCCCATCTGTTTTTACTCCTGGTTACCAAGATCACCCTCAGTGGTGCCCAGGAGCAGGCGTGGGGGCGTGCTAAATTTGGAAGTCTGCTTTCTACTCTCCTCCACGGGGCCCCATCGTGCTGGCACATGCTCCAGGAATTCCTATGCACCGTGAGATGTGAGGACCTGCTGGGTCCCTGTGAAGAAGGGCAAGAGGAGCAGGTGAACCTGAAGTTTGGGCTGAGATGCCAACCCAAGGCTCCTCACCCTCAGGGGTGTGAGTTGATGAATTCTTTGGCAACCGTTGACTGTTTTGTGTGATAAGTTCTGAATTCTGAATCTATTTCGTTGTGTTCTTTTTGCATGCAGTATCGCCTGATCCGTGAATGCAGTTACTCACCCACTTTGGGAGAGATGGTGTCAGCTGAGCCGTCACTGCACACCGTCTTATTAAGAAAGGCCTCTGTTAACATGACCCCTTGGAGCGTTTGTTACCTTGCAGTGTTAAACTCTCTTGTGAAAAGGTGGTTGTAACTAAGTGTGGCCTGGGCCTGGGTGGCAGGTATTTGCCCAGATAGGTGCAAATATTGATAGTTTAATACGGAAAGGTGGAAAAAAAGCTTAAGAAATGGGCAGAAAGGGTTTTTCATCCAGATGTATCCTGGTGGTCGCCCGCCCAGTGAAGCTCAGCTGAGAACCTATCTTATCTCTTCTGACAAGACGTTCCATTTCCCAAGAAAGCAGACAGCTGACTTCATGCCATAGACCCTCTGCAACACAGAAAAGCACCTGGCAGCTGTTCTCACATTAGTCTAAATTGACCCTTGCAAATGTAGACCCAGCTGGACTTATTTTTTAAAATCTACGTTGATAGGAGGCCAGAAAACCAGAGAAGCACAAAATAATCAACACAATTTTCTGCTACCTGGAAACAGAGTGGAAACAGTTTGTTGAAGAAAGGAGGAATTTTTTTCTTTCAATTTGTGCTATCTCTAACAGCTCTGCCACAGCCACCACTTAAATGAATATCCAGGGCAGGAAATGAGAAGGGGCGTGGTTCTCCTGGAAACACGTATGTTCACACAGTAAGTGAGTTCTTTGTTTGCTCGTCTGCTCCTGTGGATAAGTGGGGGACTCCAACACTAGTCTACGGAAGTGAACTTTGGACGGAGGTGCTGATATGTGAAACGCTCGGCCCATCTGTCTTCCGAACACCGCTGTGTGCGTGATGTGAACAGACAAGGAAGCCGTTCAGGGTTTTGCGATGGCCACTTGGTGTTAACTCTCCTGTATGGAGGTCGATTAGAGGGTATTTGACTTATTTTGTTTTTGTCTGTTTCCTCCAGTCGTACTAACTGTGATCCAGAAAATGCAGGGACATGCCCTGCCTGCGAGTGGGTCTTGGGCGCGTGGTTCAGGGGCACCAGGCAGGAGAGGATGAGCTAACAGCTATGGAACAGATTGGGGAGCTTTCCCTTTTTATTTTGATTCAAATTATCATACAGTGAAATGATTTTTTTTCTTTTGGTGCACCAGTCTATGTATGGATTCTGGTGACAGGTGACAGAGGTCCCATCACCCAGCACTGCTCACACCCTCCCTCTGTAGGGACAGCCTGCCTGGTTCCCTGCGCCTCACAACCCCAGGAGCTTTCTGGTTGCATGTGACCTCCCAGAATTGCCTCGACAGGAGAGGCTTTCTATCTCAGTTTCCCAAATGGAAAGACTCAGCCTGGGGCTGAGATTGGGTCCCAGGTGTCTGGCCTTCAGAGTCTGCCTTTCTTTTCCGGTGTGATTCAGGATGGGGAAGGGTTGGCCCTGTAGGACATGAGTCCCAGCAGAAGGGCTCTCCACCAGAACAGGGCATTCGGACTGTCGCTGTTACAGGGACAGAGGCAGCTTCCTCTTGTCAAACTGCCTTTTTCTAAGGAGCTTCAGCACCTCTAGGCTCTTTGGTCCTGTTCCAAGAACATTTGAAAATGCTCTTTGGCCATAGTTGGGGGTGGGTAATTTTTCAGAGTTGGGTTTCGTTCTGGGTGTCAGATTTAATTATATGGTTTGCCTCTATGAGGGAATTTTGATGTTCAGAAAAGGATAACTTGTTTGGGGCAGGAAAGCAGGTACCCCTATAGCAGCTTGATGTGTCTGTAAACACCCTGCCAGAATGCTTCTGGGTTTCCATCAGATGCCTCCCCCTGCCCCACCGCGGCAGCAGCCTTCCATCCTCCGTGGCTGTTCTCTTCTGCTTTTTAGATTCCACGTACTAGCAGAAATGAAATATCATGGCATTTGTTTTTCTCTGACTTATTTCACTGGGCAAAATAGCCTCTAAGTCCATCCATGTTGTGGCAAATGCTAAGATTTCATTTAAAAAAAAAATATTTATTTTCGCCAGGGGAAGGGAGGGAGAAAGAAAGGGAGAGAAACATCAATGTGTGGTGGCCTCTCCAGCGCCCCCTCCTGGGGACCTGGTCTGCAACCCAGGCATGAGCCCTGACTGGGAACCAAAAGATCCCATTCTTTTTTATGGCTGAATAATATTCTGTTGCACGTATGAACCACACCTTCTTTATCCAATCAATTGACGGGACCTAGGCTGCTTTCACATTTTGGCTATTGTAAATAGTGCTGCAGTGAACACAGGGATGCATATATCTTTTTGAATTAGTGTGGGTTTTTTTTTTTTTTCAGGTAAATACCTAGTAGTGGAATACCTGGGTTGTATAGCAGCTTTATTTTTAATTTTATGAGCAATCCCCATGCTGATTTCTGTAGTAGTTGCAGTAATTTGCAATCCCACCAACAATGCACCAGGGTTCCCTTTTCTCTGCATCCTCACCAACACTTGTTATTTGTTGATTTATTGGTGATAGCCATTCTGAGAGGTGTGAGGTGAAGTCTCACTGTGGCTTTAATTTGCATTTCTCTGATGATCAGTGGTGTTGAGCATCTTTTCATGTGTCTGTTGGCCATCTGTATGCCCCCTGCCCATTTTTAAATTGAATTTTGTTTTGGTGTTAGTTGTATGAGTTCCTTATGTATTTTGATTATTAACTCTTTATCAGACGTCTTACTCATGAATATCTTCTCCCATTCAGTAGGTTGTCTTTTTGCTTTGCTGAAGGTTTCCTTCACTGTGTGAAACATTTTGGTTTGATGTAGCCCCACTTGCTTATTTCCATCAGATTTTTAAAATGTATTCATATCAATACCAGACTTGTTATAACAAAAAGCCCCCATCAGAGCAAGGGATGAAGGACGGATTACTTTAGTAAGAAAAGTTTCAGGGGTTGGTTCCACCTAAGCTTGACATTTAGAGTGTCAAAGAAGCAAAGGAAGGCTTATTTTAGTCACTTGTTGTTCTTTTATGAGACATGCTGACATGAAACTTCCCCTCATGTGACGCAGGCATTCTGTGTCACCATGTGGCTCTGAAAGCCCATTTCAGCTTCTGATGCTGTGTCCTACATACAGTACAAAGGATGTGTTTGGAAATGGTTTGTTTGGTGGAAGGAGTCTTCAGAAGAAAGGCTGACCTGGTTTCCTGAGGGAAAAGGACTTTACATT
This sequence comes from Anoura caudifer, assembly GCA_004027475.1. Lineage (NCBI taxonomy): Eukaryota > Metazoa > Chordata > Mammalia > Chiroptera > Phyllostomidae > Anoura > Anoura caudifer. The sequence continues at coordinate 168,439 of PVKU01001468.1, forward strand.
AATGGTGCAAGTCAAGTCTGGCTCTAACAACAAAATATAGTCACCTTGCAAATGTACCGAGCAGCCAATAAAATTGGACGTGGGAGGCCAAGGCTTCTTCCATGTGGGTTGTGGCTTTAATCCGGCTGAAAGGACCTGTGGTCCTGCTGGAAGACGGTTCAGCCATATGCATGTTCTCTGAAGTAGTTGTACTTTAATGGCACCAGACGAGGAGCACCAGGGACAATGTGGCTTCTCAGTGGCTACAGGCGGTGGAACCTGGTGAGGAAGCAGCGTGAGTCGCCCTCCACTGGCTTTTACCAAAACATCCATCAGGATTTCTATCTCTTCCTCAGCTTTTGCCTGAAAACAAGTCGAGGTTGGGACCACCAGACGTCATTAGATTTAAGTGCTATGTGAGTGGACCAAGATGTGATTAAAGACAGGCTCAGCTCCGAGGGGCAGGTGCCTGTCCTTGGCACCTGGCCCTCCTGGGGCTTTGTCCCTGCTTCACCGGGGTGCTCGGTCCTGGATGCTACGAAATACTAGTCACAGAGACAAAAAGAGGATTCCAGCACAGCCAGAAACTGCAGGGGTCTCCAGAATGTGGTGGGGAGTGAGTGGATGGGGGCCCAGAGCACCAATTAAATGACTTTCCACTTCAGAAATCCTTACAGTTTGCATTCATACTCATTGAAGTCAAGAAAAACGAAAGGACCTCACCTACAATCCCCGAATTCACAGCACAGAAAGCGCCAGATTCTTGGCGTTTGTGAAAGGATTGTGTGAGATGGTGGGAGAGTCCTGTTGATTATTCCCAGAAGCTCCAGGTTTCTGCATTTAATGTCAGAGGTCGATGGCCAGACAGGGGGGCGGGGGGAGGATATTGTTATTACTCCAAATAATATTACTTTTCTGACTCCAAGTCTTGTCTGCGTTTACTATTGAGATTTTTTCCAAAAGAATTACCATTAGATTTTAAATAGCAACATCATTTATGTTTTTTAAATAAGCATATTTTAAAAACAGTCCCGCTCAATGAGGATGCAGGCTGACCATGTTGTAGCGCTGAGTAATGAAGGGCGATAACACTGCCTGGACTTCATTTCTTATCAGCCCTCTCAACAGCTAAAAGCCCTTAAATAAAGGAAATAGGACTTAAGTAACAGTCATACAAATTCTTACACATTTGAGTGGAAAGTGTAATAAAAAGAGAGAGTACATACCCTTTCGTAGACACACTCATCACTTTCTTTTAAACTACGTAACATTTTAGCATTTGAGAAATGCGAAAACCAGAGCGCTTTTTTTTTTTCAGTGTGCCTGACATGTCTAGGTGCACAGTGTTTGAGTGTCTGAGTTTTTGTTTTGTCACCAAGGCTTGAAAGATATTTGGTGACAGAGATGGGAGGACTTCGTCCTCATAGAGAAGCATTAAGGACCGCACGCAGCCCTGGCCGCACGTGAGGCCTGCTTGTCCACCTGGGAACGCAGACCGCTCAGCCTCACTGCGGGGTCACCCCCCGCCACCCCAGCAGTGCCCTCCACTCCCAGCCCTGCATCCTCTGTTGGAGTGGAGTGAAGGCAGAGCCGGGGGAATGTCATCCACCCCCCTGTGGGGCTTCCACACCCACCACTTTCTGTGCCTCTCTCCCAGGACTCGGAGGCATGAGGACACCAGCGTGCCACTGCATTCTCAGAAAAGTCCACCGTGCTGGTAACACTGGTGTCTCAGGGTCCCCGAAGGTCTCACTGACTCCTTCAGCTTCTCTTGCTGTGAGTCCTGGACTCGTTCTCAGGGGCTCTGTGTGTGGGCCTGCCAGGACTGAGTCCCTCTGCAGGGAAGGCTCTGCCCTCCAGGTTGCACCTCACTGGAGTCCAGCATCACTACAGTCTGTGCCTTCTGCCCTTCCTCCTTGTCTGCACATCTCTGTGGGCCCCAAGCTGTTCTCATAAGTGAGCCCTCAGGTCTGCAGTTGGAGGGACGATTCTTGTGGGCAGGTTTGGATGCATGAAGATTCCTAGGTGCCCTGTGGCCTCCTTGGGGTATGCCAGGTTCCTAAGGGGACAGCCGTGGGGTCTGGACTGAGTGCTCTTTGCTCGTCTTAGATCACCTGTTTCTTCCTGAAGGACTTCCTCTTAGAGGAAGAAAGACAAGGAGAAGCACCTCTTTGCTCTCCTCCTGGCTTTCGTAAGGTTCCTTGGGTTCTGCGGACCCTGGACCATTTGTGCGGAACGGGGAGGGTCAGGAGCTGAGAGGTATACACCCACCCTTACCCTGACCACTGGCTCTGAAGTTCCCGTGTCCTCATTCTGCTGCTGCTGGTACTAAGTGTGGCTCATGCAGCAGCACACCCCTCCCCAGAGAAAACCCTGCAGGGATGACTGTGGTGGTGGGGGGGCAGTGATGTTGGGGGTCCCATGTGAAGCTCACAGGCTGTGGGGAACACGTTCTGGGGCTTGCCCAGTGAGGACTCCACATTCTCAGCCCCTAATATTCACACCTATGGCCTGGAATATGCTTCAGAGAAAAGGCTTCATGTCAGAGTTCAGTTGAACAGAGAAACCATGATGTCAGAAGCAAAATCACGTAAAGATTTTTATTTCTTGCAGAATCATTTTGGACTGAAATTCTTTGTCTGCCAGGAGCCTGGCGGGGTCTCTCTATGGAGGGCCCGGTGTCCAGTCCATACCCACCTGCTGGTCACTACACAAATTTCTGTGCACACACCCCTCCCCTTCAGTGGCCACAGCAGGCCTGAGGCCTGTTTGCTTTTGCCTTGTTTGGGGCAGGAAGCAAGTCCTTTAGGGGTGCACATCCAGTGAGGGCGGCGAAAACGCAGAGACTCGTTTGCAGGAGTCTCTCACGCTTCGAGTCTGAGAAGGAGGAAGCACTCTCCACATGGAAAAAATGTTTTTCATAGTAAAGATTAGATTCTTAGTTTAGTCCCCTAAGAAGTGGGGTCCTCTTATTTTCTAATCTCTGTAACAACCCCCAGCAGCTGTCTATTCCCAACATATAAGGAACTTGGACTTTAATTCATCCTCATCATAGGACGTGGGTGCCCACATACACATCCAGTAGCTGACATGTGTGACTACATTGCTGGTGCACATGGAACTCATAAGACGAACAAATGTCAGGAGAACGGACGGACCGAGGCCACATCAAAACAACAGCTTGGGGATGAAAAATTTGTTAGTAAAACATATGGAACATGTGTAAGGGACAAAAAGAATATCGCTCTTTAGCAATGAAATTAGATTCTGCTTGGTTATATGTATGTTGTATCTTTGGAAAGTTCTGGCAAGATAAAAATGCGCCATCGAGCTGAGAATTTGGATATTTATGTTCTTATTCTCCAGAGATTTGGAGGTGGTGGTGTAGATGTCCCATTCACTTCAGGGCACAGGTACACTACGTTGCTGACATAGGGGCACATTAATTAAGAAGTCTGTTGGTGATGTGAAAAGTGGTACGTTCAATCCAAACTGATCCTGCTGAAGAATATATGGCGCTTGTTTAATGATTAAATGCTTTCCTTAGGAACTCTGAAAGAGAAACAGATACGCAGGGTAAATTTAAAGGGAAGCACTGAGGAAGAAAGAATGTTTGAGACCATTCGAGCTGGCCTGACATAACATAACACCTCACAAAGACTGTATGTGAAGCGGATACTAATTCTAAAATGAAAGCCTCATTTTGAGAGATTCTACCCAGGTATGGGTATTCTGTTACCGTGTTCCAGCTGTTGCACTAGTTCCTCCAGAACATCAAACCACGGCAGGAGAAATGGCCCACCAGAGGGAGGACAGTGGTGACAGAGGCCCATGGTGAGCACCTCATCCTGTGTGAGTGAGGCTGACAGGCTCCTGAGGCCCTTGGACACCAGAGGGAAGCAAGAGCCGTCTCCTGGCAGAGGGCAGCAGCACTGCAGCATCCAGGTGGTCAGGACGATGGCCTGAGCTCCTACTATGCTCCAGCTTCTATACCAGGCACTGGACGTGTAAGCACGAGCAAGACAGTGCCCCTGCTTTCGAGTTCCTTCCGTGTTCCCAGAACCCTTCCCTGTCTTCTAGAACCTTCCTGCCTCCAGAGCCCTCCCTGCCTTCTAGAACCTTCCCTGTCTTCTAGAACCTGCCCTGCCTCCAGAAGCCCACCAGGGCCTTTCTCTTTCCTGTGCATTCCTAGTACTTATACTGCAATGGAATTTTATTGAGGTAATTCACTTAATAACTGCGAAGAACTGTTTTCCATGCCACACCCACTGTTCTTGGTTTGGGAAGCTCCCATGGGCATTTACTTTGTTGTGTTTCCTAACTTTTGCCGGGAAATGGAAATGGCACCAGTGAACTTGGCTTTTGCCTTTGGTACCCTTAAGAAAAAGATGCTTTTCATTAGACGTGCCAACAAGCATGGGCCTTATTAAAAAACAATAACATGCAAAGCAAAGGAAAAAATCCCACATCCTGCAACAGTCAGGATAAAATGCAAAGAGACAGGGCACTGAGCGCAGGTCCAGCTCCAGTGCTCACCACACATTTGGGAAGGCATGGCCTGCATTCTGGCCTTCCTCCCCCCCGCCCCCTGGTGTTTGTGACTTTGCAGCTGCTTGGGTGAGAGAAGAAAGCTCTTCCATAAATCTCTAAAAAGGTATAAAAGCATCTCAACTTCTGTGCTATGAATTGTTTCCTTAGCCACAAACTACAGTTGACCTCGACCCACCAGCGTGTAAAGTGTTCCATGTGCCAGCGTGGGGTGGCTAAAAGGTGACCCAAACCCTTGCCAAGGGGCAATGAATTCAGGGCCTGCCAGGTTGTTATCTGTTTCTCTGCTCTGTGCTCTGCTCACCTTGTGTTTGGAATTGATGACCTCCGGCTTCTTCTCCGGGCTGGGTCATAAATTACCACTAGGAAAAACAGAAAGTGAAGTGTTTGTGGAAAGGAAACGAGGGTGAGAAGGAAGGGCTTGTGTCTGGATTTGGTGCATCAGGCGGTGTGGGCGGGCGTGAGTGCTCAACGGTCTTGTCCTGACGGCACAGACTAGTTTGCGACAGTGGGCAAGCCAAGCCCTCTGGGGCCCACGGTCCAGGCCAGGTGAAGTCCCCTGACAGCTGACAGCACCTGATTTTGCCGGGAACCTGACAGCTGGAGGTGAGAGCTTACTCTCCTTGGCAACTCCGTTTGACTCAGAGTACCCTGTGTTCCTCTGTTCCCTGCGGCAGGGAGTGTTTCTGATATGTGAGGCTCCAGGTGGGGACAGCAGCCCTGACGTAGGCCTGGCAGAGGAGCAGGGGTTCTGGGACCTGAAGTGGGTGAAGGCAGGGGGATGGGGGCAGGAGACCTGGTTCATGAGGAGCGAAGGCCCTGAGATGGGGCTTGCTTCACTTTCTAACCCAAAGGAGGAAGGGAACATTGCTCTGAGCAGTTGCTGCTTGATCTCTTGCCACAGGGCTCACCCCTCTCCCCCCCACCCCCAGTCTCAGCCTGGCACTCTGCATTTTCTGATGGGGATGAGGCTGGAGATGTGTCAGACTGAGGGTGTGTGCTTGCTGCAGGCGGACTTAGAGGCCCAGGGGAGCAAAGGGGGAGAGGCAGGCAGGGGTGGCAGGAAGGACAGAGCATCTTCAGAGGGATGAGGCCACCGTGTCCTGTGGAGTTTGGGTGGTGAGATGGCCACTCTTCCAGCAGGAGAATGGAAATGCATTCATGCTGCGTGGCCTTTCCCTTCCTCCTCCTGGACAGGAGATTGTATTTCTCTTACAGGAATGGCAAGGCATCAGCATCCCTGTGGGCAGTGAGGGTAGGTGGATGCATGTGTGCTCTGGCTTACCTGTCCACCCATGTGCATCTCTGCCCCAGCTGGCAGCGAGGAAAGCCGAGTTAGGTCCCCCAGTGTCAGGGAAGCAGATCAGGTGCACCTGGGATTCCCAGCTCTGTGGAGCCCCAAACTCAACTTCTTTCCAGGTCACTCAGTGATGATCCGGTTACGAGAATGGGATTCAGCCCACAGTTCCTTACAAAGCCTGATTTATAACCTGAAGACCAGTGTCACGCCTTGGGGGACGCACACCCAGCAGTGACCAGTGTGGGTCACTGCCCTGAATCTGGTGAGGGTAGAGCAGACGTGGTGTCCTCAACGCAGAAGGGATGACCAGTGACTTGCTTCCATCGGGCCACATTTATTCACTTTGGAAGATTTTTTAAAAGATTTAAGTCCCTTCAGTTTAATGTTTTTAAAAAACTTTTGCTTATTAATTTTCTAGAGAGACAGAGGAAGGGTGAGGCAGAGAGAAACATCAATATTTTTGTTCTACTCATTCATGTATTCACTGGTTGCTTCTTGCATGTATCCTGACCAGCATTCGAATCCACAGCCTTGGCGTATTGGGACAGCGCTCTAACCCACTGAGCTACCTGGGTATTCTGAGATGATATTCTTTTCTTTTTTGATGGTAGTGGTTTTTTCCTTTAAGAAGTGATTATGATAGCAGATGGCAGGTACATTTTTCTTTAAGGCTTTTTAATTGGAAACATAAACATTTGGCAACCTCGTATAAGTTCCCCCAAATTAAAAAAAAAAAAAAAAAGGTTACTAATCTGTGAAATTGAAAAAAATAGAAAGCGCTCCTTTAATAAATATGTTTAAAGTTTTATTTAGATACGATTGACATAGAGCACTGTGTAAGTTTAAGGTGTACAGCATAATGACTTGACTTACATGTATTTTGAAATTATGACCACATAAGTTTAGTTACCATCCATCATCTCATATAGATACCAGAAGAAGAAGAAAAAAGAAAAAAAAAACATTTTTTTCTTGTGATGAGAACTTTCTTAGCAACTTCCAAATATACCCCTCAGCAGAGTTAGGTAGGGTTGTCACAGTGAAGGACTATTTCTCTGAAGCGTGGCAGGTGAATGAGGTCTGCTCCAGGAGTGTTTGTTTAAAGGATTTGTGGCAAATCTCAGTTTTGTGCAATATAAATCAGTCTATGATTGACATCCCTGCAGGTCTCCTGGGTAAATTCGAGAAACGAAATCTAGTCTAAAAGTTGTTTTTTTCCTCCCAAACCAAGGACCCCAGAAGGAATCATTTAATGTTCTACAATCTCTGGGAGTAACAGAAAAAATGTGAAGAATTTTATCATATTATGAGTGACCAGTTATCCACTTCTCTGGGCCCCAATTTCCCCACATAAAATAAAAAAATTGAAGTACACATATTCATAGGTTTATGAACATGTTTTTAATAAGTCACAGCCACCTCCTCTTACCGTACATCTTAGTGGCAGTGATGGATGATGTCCTAGCAGCACACTGGCCGTTTCTGCACCCAGGATGACCGCACTGTTCCCACATCCAGGGTGGGCATGGCTCCTGCATCCAGGGCTGGAGTCCCCCAAGGGTTCCTGACATTTCTCCGCTGCTCACGGTCTGACTGCTCCCAGCACGATGCCCACCTCTTGTCTCAGTCCTGGAGGGCCGTGTTCCTGCCAGACTTACCCTTCCTCCTGCGTTTCCGATCGGCTAATTAACTTGGATGTTGGGTGGCCTGCTTTGGGGGACGGCAGGAACTCGAGCATTTGTCAGATAATGAGGGGCCTGCAGGTCTGCAGAGAGCCCACCCAGGCTCAGCCTTGACATTTCACATCGCCGTAATGAAGAGCCTTCCTGAAATAAATGCAGCCTGCGTCACATCTAATGTATTCTGTGTGGAGGGCGGAAAACATAGTCGCAGGCTCAGCCTGTTTGTCACAGTGACAGGACAGCCTGTCGTGAGCTCAGGAATTTTCTGGCCTAGAAAAGGTCTGAATAAACACCCTAAACACCCAGGGAAGTGGAGAGCAAGATGCATTCATTCGTTCAGTGGGATGGAAGCCATTTAGCTTCCTTTAACTTTTCATCATCTCTGTGGTTTTACTGTTTGCTAACAGACTCACCATAGAAATGGTGGTGTTGCCCTGGCTGGTGTGGCTCAGTGGACTGAGCACTGGCCTGCGAACTGAAAGGTTGCCGGTTTGATTCCCAGTCAGGGCACGTGCCTGGGTTGCTAGCCAGGTTCCAGGTTGGAGTACATGAGAGGCGACTAATCAGGCATCAATGTTTCTCTCCCTCTCTTTCTTGCCCCCATTCCCCCCTCTCTCTAAACATAAATAAATGAAATCTTAAAAAAAGTAAAAAACAGTGGTGTCAGGTAACCTTTGATACCAGCAGCTACATTGAGAAGGATGTGGGGCTGTTCTCACCCTCCTCCCCTACCGAAGAAAATGAAGAAAACCCCTTTTCTCCTTTGGAGACATTTAAATGAGGAAAACCCAGAGCTCAGCAAGGGTCCAGTTTTGCTAGTCCAGGGTCCCCTTGCCTTTGAAGATCACCTGGAAGGTGGGCCATGGGGTTTTCGGCCTGGAGGGGGGTCTGTGATGTCGCTGCTCATCTCTTCCTCTCTTTTAGAATTTTTAAATTGACTTTTAGAGAGAGAGGAAGGAGGGGAGAGAGAGAGAGACATCGATTTGTTGTTCCACCCATCCATGCATTCATTGCATTTTTTTATGGTATGTGCCCTGAGAGAGGCTCAAACTTAGAACCTTGGCGCATCAGGATGGCGCTCTAACCAGCTGAGCTACCCAACAAGGGCTCGTCTTCTGTTCTTGGAGCTAGTAAGACCTTCTGACATCTGGGGACACAAGAGTAATTTGGTTGCACTTCAAAGTCATCACAGCTGCTTTTAATCTCAGAGAGGGTGTTCCGAGGCGGGAAAATGGCTCACAGCGGGACCTACTGGACGCAGAGGCTAGCACTGCGGCTGGTGGGTGGGCTTCACTGACTGGGCCTCAGCCTCCCCGTCTGTAGTGGGATGCTCATGGCGAGCCTCGTGTCAAATTGTTTCTGCTCATTGTGAGGCACTGTGAAGTGATAACGTGGCATCCTCGCCACCCCCACGCCCATGTATCTGGTCCCGAGGCCCCAGATCCCATGCAAGAGGGACCTGAGTTTGGGGCCGTCCATGCACTGAGTCTGAAGGAAGCTGCACTTCTGCGGTCACGGCCACTTGGTGCCAGAGGAGGTGGACCCTGCATGGGGTGGAAAGGACCGGGAAGGGGGGGGGGGGGATGCATCTTGCCTGTTTGCAAAGCTCCCCTTCCGTGCGGCTGTATTTGAAAGTTGCCTGTTCAGCCCTGTTCTGACAGCCTGTGTCGTGTAGCCACAAACATTGCCGGTAGGAGCTGTGCTCTGAAAGCTAACCTCCGCAGCAAGTGTACTCAGGGCCTGCCCTCAGGCCTGCGCGCGGCACGGGCTCTTTCCATCCTGGGGACCTTGCGGCTTTATGGAGGGGAAACCGCATGCTTGCCTGTCCCCCCCTCCTTTGCTCCCCACAGCGTGGTTTTCCAAGCTGCGTCTGCCTCCCTGGGCCACGCAGAATTTGTGGAAAGGCAGCACCAGGGACAGGGTGTCCTTGTAGTTTCTCCTGAGTGCAGATCCCACTAAGAAGCAAGCCTGTGCACAGAGGGACCACCTGGGCCCCTGCTTATCCTTGGCCCAATTCTTCTCGGGTTTGCTCCACCAAGGCTGCCTTTCTGCTCCATGTTCCTGGCTAATTAGGCCACAGGGGCTGTCTTGGGGCTGAAGGATCAGTGGTCTGCTGGACAAGCTGGTCTCTCTGGGCCTTACCTGACAGTCTTGCCCCTGCCCTGTGAACAAATGTGTGCCAGGTCCATACGGAGACGGAGGATGCAGTGTGTGTGTGTGTGTGGGGGGGGGGGCGTCCAGTAGGTGCTCCCAGGGCACTCAGAGGGATTGTCGGCATTGGGGCTGGGGACCAGAGCCTGGCTCCCTGCCAATGCACCTCCCTGGTGCTGAGTGACACTCCTGTTCATGTCTGGTCCCCAAGCCTTTCAGAGTCCTGAGGTGACCCGTGAGGGCACTGGGGGGACTGATGAGGATGGGGGTGGTCCTACTCCCATGCCCTCTTGGTGGGAGGAGGCTCACCTCTGCCTTTTATAGGAATTTGCCCTATGACCTTCTTACACACATGTGGAAGGTGTGAGTGCAAGAATATTCACTGTTGCATTAGTTTTGTAAGAATACTAGAAATTACTTATTTTTTTTGTGATAAGACACTGGTTAGATGCATCAGTGCGTTCATATCATAGAATCTGGCAACTATGAAAAAATGGATGGAACAAGCTCCAGAGATTCTGTTAATAATACACAGGATGGGCCATGTGCCTGGCGCTGCTCCGAGCCCTGTATCCATGTTGTCTTGTTCAGTGCTCACGATTGCCCGGAGATGCCGAGATGATTGCGATGTGTGTTCCGTAGACTCAGTCGGGGGCTGGAGCTTCTGGACTTGAGTTCTTCACCGCTGTAATCAACATGCACGTCTAGAGAATGACCCTATGGGTAGGTTGTATGGGTAGGTAGAATATATGTATGCATTTTTATATACATATATTCTGTAAATAGAAAAGAGCATTCCTTAGAAAGTAGGAGTCTTCAAAGAGCTCACCATGTTTTCAGAGTTTATTAAGGGATAAGGGGACAGGAGGTGAGACTGGGCCTAGAGCCCGCTGGGGCGCCTGGGCCCCTCCTACGCCTGTGTCAGGCAGCACTTGCCCTCGTCTCTGACCTCCATTTGCAGAAGGGGTGTGGGCCTGAGCCGATGAGGGGGCCCCAGTGTTGGGGGCAGGCCACATCCCACATGCCTATCTGAGCGGCTGGGAACAGCTGAATGCTGCGTGATTAGCTCCATTTGGAGAAGTATTCGTTGTGACGAAGCCGCATTTCCAAGGTTTTATAGGCCAGTTTCCCAGCTTGCACCAGCTGGGTGCTGGCAAGGCCTCGCCCAGACTTCAGGTTAGGAAACATCATGGCCAATTTGCAAACTGCTGTATGAATAAGACTTGCATTTTGTTATGCTTTTCAGTTCTTCCTGGTGCAACCTGCCCATCTCATTCCATCCTTCCTGGGTCGAACTTCAGGGCAAAGCCTTAGGTGACTAGTTAATGTTGGCCGATCAATCATGGTGCTGCCCTGCCCCTCCCCTCCCCCAGGGCCTCAGTGGCGAGTCTGCATCTTGCTTTGGTGGCAGGGGTTTCAGCTCTCAGGTCCCCGTGCCAGCGCAAGGCAGCGGGGCTCTCCGTGCATGATGGTTTGGCCATGCAGGTGGTGCATCTGCAGCTGGGGGGTGTGCTCTCTGTCCCAGGGAGCCTTTGCTGGGGGAAGTCCTGAGCTACCAGCCTCCGCCATGCACTGATGCTGGGGAATGGGGACCCAGTCTGTGACTTTGAAGGACCTGGACTCAGTATGAAGCAGACTTTTAATGGTCTTCAGTTAATGCACCTCTGTCCGCACGTGAGCAGTTGAGCTGGGTCCCATTATGTTTTGGCACGGGTCCGGCAGCATCCATCACAGCATCGATCCCACACTGCCTGCCGCAAGCCTCGCAGCTCTGGAACCGTGAGGCTGGCGGTACAACAGGAGACGCGCCGCATGAATTATTAAGGCCAGCGGTAATTGAAGAGCTTCGCTCTCATGGTATATTGCTTGGCACATTCCTCTTCTTCAGGCCTCCCGAGCAAGTGTGCAGGGTGTTCATGTGAGGATCAGTGGTGTGCTTTTAAGTGCTAAATGGACTATTAATAATAGGGAACTTTAACTCAACGCCGACTTTATTTGTGGGAGGTGGAGGGTGGTGTTTAATGCAGACAGGCTCTGGGCATCTCTGCATCGACTTGACTTTTATTGGCTACAGTGGTTGCTGGTGATTCCCTGACCACATCTCAGTGGGGCTGTCTGCCCCTCTGCCCAACTCAGAAGACTTGCACTGGCCATCTTTAGAGCTCAGAGGACACTTGTTCGCTGGCCTTGGTGCTGATCCACTCAGCACCGGGGAGAGGGGTTCTGCAGTCAAGGGTCTGGCCCTTGTGGAAATGTCTCAAGGGGCTCTCCTGAGCCACCCTCTCGGTGACCATGGTCATCCAGCCCGTGGAGTTCCTGCCACGTGCCCCAGCAGGAAGCTGATGGGATTCCAGCAGCAGCGTGCTTGTCCTGGGGCTGTCTGCCCGCGAGAAGCTCTCGTCTGTCACAGGGATTCTCCAACCAAGATGTGGCTGAGTCAGGACGGGGCGGGAGGGCATGTTAAAATGCAATTTCTAAGTCAGGTCCGGACCCTCGGCTCTGCATTTCTGGGGCCATACTTAAAAGCAGGGTCTGAATCAGCATGACGCTGAGGGGCTAAGCTATAAACCCCCCGTTGGGGAAAAGGGAAAAGTTTCAGCTTGCATTCAAAGGAGAAAACGAGGTAACCTGCTGGTATGTGTGCAAGTGTGCTGGTGTGTGGGAGACTATTCAGTCTTTAAAGTCTCTCGTGTTTGAAGAAGATGTGCAGGTATTGGAGGTTGCCCGTGGTCAGCCAAAGTGCACATTTTCCCAAGTTCCAAGAGAAGGGCCTTGCTGGGAACCCCTCCCCCAAGAGCTGCCAGAGGCACGCCTGGGACCATGTGCTTTTCTATAGTGACAGGTGCTGCAAGTCGGCAAGTTAGGAAAAAACCCTAATTGTTAATCAGAATTGTTGGGTTGTTACTTCCAGAACTGTTGGGAAGTTCTGGCTTCCAGGAACTATGGGAATGTTTAACAAATGCCCTGATCCACTTACTCTTTCTGAATTTTTGAGATTTATTCATCTGGTCAAGTTTACAAGAAGGGGGGGAGTTTGGTAAAATGAGAGCCCAGGGCTCCCAGGCCTGGCCCTGTGTTTCCGGAGAGCCACCCCCATGTGGACAGTTTAGCCCCTCAGCCCAGGAGTTTTCCTGGGGTGGATGGACCACAGACCCTGAGTTAATTCACGAACACCCAGTCGCACCTGTGGGCGCAGCAGGTGGGCCGAGCTCTTGCCTGCAAATTCGAAGTTACTTGCCCTGTGGGAGGAGGCAGAAGTTAGGCAGCTGACTTCTAATGATGTTCAAGTGAAGCTTTCTATTTATTTTTTTGGCTAATCAGGTTACTTTTGGCTCTGACTTCCAGGATGACAAAGTTTGCGTTGTTGATTTCTGTTCTCGAGCTCCACATGAAGAGCCGTGTCCTCTATGGCCACACATGGTGGCTTCGTACCTGAATGTGAGGCGAGTGGATGTCCCTGCATCCTAAGGTCACTCTCAGGGTTAGATGGTGGAATGCCATCCCAAGCGTGTACATCAGAGGTTGGCAGTCACCATGGTGATGGTGAGGCGTGTCCTAGGAGGGGAGTACCTGTGGTGCCTGTTTCTACAGGTGAAGGGATGAGCTCAGAGAGGGCTTTGCAGGTCGACAAGGGGAGCAAGGTGGGGCTGTGGGCACCAGGAACATTAACTTCACATAATCAATGTCCTGCCCCTCAAGGCTGCACCACCTGTCTGCGCACCATGGAAGAGCTGGTGCCAACCTGTGGATGGGGCAGGGTGCGGAGGAGGCCCCAGGAGCCCCTGCAGAGTCAGACCCTCTCCCACCCAACTGGTCCTCTGAGCTTCCTTCTAAGTCTTGTTCTCCATCAACAGGGTGGTGACTTTTTCGGATTCTCCTTGTGTGTCCTTTGTTACCACTGTCCCTGCAGGTGGTGGGTGAATGTGCCCGAAGAGTCCTGCAGGGCTCCCTGGGGGTTGCTGTCGGATGGGGCAGCTGGGCTGAGTGCTGCCTCAGAGAAACTGTTTGATGCCTTTAGTATTTCACAGGTGAACATGCAGGGACCTACCTGCTTCCCAAGGGTAGCATGGGGAGTGAGGAGCTGGCCAAGGTCCCTGATTCTCAGCTGATACAACACCCTCAGAGGTTTTGTGGGAAGGGAATAAAAGCAGGGTCGAGGAGAAGACTGGAATTACCTCCGAAACCCTGCATTTGTGGCTCCCATTCCTGCATGCCTGGGTATCTGGATGTCACAGACAGAAGATGCAGTCCCTACCCTCAAGGAGCCCAGTTTTCCTGGCCCGCTGGGTTCCATTGTCCTGCATCTTGTCTGTGCTAAATTCACCCTCCCAAGTTCAGGGGCTGCCTCTGTTCACAGGGTCTCCCTGCCAGTGCCCTTCCCCTGGCTTCAGCGGCTCCGAATGAGGAGCCCGTGTGTGCTGACTCCGGTAACACTCCGACTTGGTTGAGGCAGGTCCTGACCTCTGTGTCCTGGGGCTCAGGGTGAGGGTGGCTGAATCCTCCGTCTGAATCTGAGTCTGTTCTTACACAGCAGCACGTGTGTGGATTATCCAGAATTCTATTTCCTGTAGTTTGAGAGGGTGTTTGTTTAACTAAAGGGTGCGCTCCAGGCTCAGCCTCAGAAGCAGCCAATATCAGGGGTGCCATGTCCTCCTTCTCCTCCTCCCCCCACGTGGGTAAGAGTGGCAGTGTCCATGAGCGAGGTGGGTCTGCGTGTAGAGGGGTCAGGAGGGTCTGTCCGAACTGCCCGTGGAGACAGCTGCTCTCAGGAGTTTCCATGGAGGGTGTGGATGACAGTGGCATTTTCCAGGGGCTGTGCCTCCATGTGTCGGTTGGTCATCTTCCTCAGGATGACACTGGAGCCTCAGTGGCCAAGCTGGTTGGGGTGGGGTCTGGAATCTGGGTCAGCCGGTGACAGAGGGGCCTTTGTGGGGGTCCCTGGGGTCCACGGGGGCTGGAGCAGGGAGCAGGGGGCAGCAGAGGCTGTAATGAGGACAGCCTCCTGGAACCCGAGGACCATGAGCAGGCACCTAATTTTGTTCATTTTTAACCACCACCGTGTGGCTGTGCTGTCATTGGAATCCCTTGGTAGCCTGTGCGCTCCACGTTGATGTGGATGAGGGTGGCGGGCCTTCCTCCCGGCCCGCTCAGTGTGCACCCACACGGGCCTGCCTGTGGGGCGGGCAGGGAAGTGGCTGCCTGGCTGTTCCCGGTCTCGGCTTTGGCTCGATGCTGTCGTGGTAACTGACACCAGGCTCCGGTTTTGTGCCCTCTGGGTTTCCTTCTCTGGGAGTCTATAGATCTGTTGGCCTTTGCAAATCCACCGCCCTTGCATTATTTACGGAGGAATTGGATCCACAGAGAGAAATCTCCTGGGGAAGGAGGAACAAGTGTTCCGTTTTGTGTCTCTGCTTTCCGAGTGCACACACGATTCTAAACTCAATTTCTATGCAGGGACCAGATACTCCAGGGGCACCACAGCAGGGACCGGCCTAGGTGTCATGGGTGGCTCTTGGCCTCTCTCGTCCGGGTGCTGCTGAAGCCCAGGACGCACTCATGTAGCCTCAGTTTGGCCCAGCATTCCTGCTTCACTCCATCCTCACTGGGCCCGAGTCTGGCTGACCCCTTGGATGGCTTAATAGGGCATGTCCCTGGCCAGTGTCAGGGACCCATCCAGAGATCATGGAAGCCTCTCTGAGGGGCTCTGGTCTCCCAGGAAAGTAAGTGAAAGGAAATCAGTGGCAAGAAGAGTTGACCTTCCTGAGTTCCTGGGTTGGACACGCTGTGCTGGTTGGTGCGTGGCGAGTGGGGTGAAGGGGCCCTCAGGGACAGGGAGCGGGCATGATGGCAGTGCCACAGAGCTCCAGGGGCTGCTCAGCCGCATGGCCGCCATACCTGCTCTTGATTCCAGCAGCTGTGACCTTGCCTGGACGAAGCCACAAGAGACGCCTGGTTTACCTTCCAGCCCAGCCTGCAATGGCCCTCCTCAGCCCCAACACTGCACCCATGGCGGGCACCCTGGGGAGTGCAGTGTGATGATGGGGGTCATGGTCTTAGAAGACACACATGAGCCCTTCTCCAGCCCTCCCCCCTCTTGGCTGCTGCTGCTGGGGCAACAGGTCCTGTGGTTGGGGCCAGCGGCTGGGGCTTCTATCCAAGGTCATTCCTCTCTACTTGGCCCTTTGAGCACCGAAGGGATAACTCATCTCTTATTACTCAGGCACAGAGGCTGCTTTCAGACAGAGATGCACGGAAGGCAGCTAGCTGGATGCGCCTCCAAAGGCCTCTGCGTGTTGCTGGCAGAGATTTACTAAAAGTTCGAAGTTGTGGTCTGAGCTCCTGCCGTAGGGACTTCCCATCTCTGGGGCAGGAGGAGATGTCAGGATCCCGGAAAGCACTCTCTGTGTTGCATGGATGCCGACACCTCTGTACCTTTCACCCAAGAGGATGAGTTTAATGACCGAGACTCCAGTTGCTTTCTCTCTCCCTGGAGGACACAGCCGGTTTCCAAATCCTCCTTTCTTGTCACTGTGCTCCTGTGATGTCTGAAAGTCCCCTTAAAACAGGAGGCAGGCTGGGCGTGAGTCTCCGGCTGCATTGCTGAGTGGTTCTGGTTTGTTGGAGGGACTGTCCCGGGTGATGGTGAGGGGCTCTCTGACAGGACGGGGCTTCCTGCAGGGGTTCGTGGCTGAGGTCGCTGAGGTCGCAGCTCCCTCAGATGTAAGGAGGGGAGCGCAGCGCTGCCCCGTGGGGCTGGGAAGAGGAAGTGCAGTGAGCGTGGTGGGACAGATCGCACACTGGAGGCCCCTCCTTGGTGGCTGAAACGATCACTGTCATACCGCTCAGCTCTCGAGTCACTTGAGGTCAGTTAGCAGCTGCTTAAGGTCGAACGTTTTGGCAATGCAGATGTTCCAATTAAAATGTAAATGTTTCACTGACAAAGGTGACAAGGTTATGCCTTAACAGCAAAGTTAACTCGAAGCTTCCTGGAAGCCAAAGCAAGAAGAAAAAGTCAGATTACACATGAAAGGAAGCAAGAAAGTGGGCACACTCCTGTGTCTGGGCAGAGGCCCTGGGCGTGTGAAACAGTTTCCTGGGGGAAACTGCGTGGGGGAAATGCACCCACCTGCTCTAAAGAGGACAAACCGCCCTCACAGTGAGCCTGTGGAGGGCGAGTCCCAGCCCCAGGGTCTTGCTCCTTCAGCAGATGGTCCCCAGCTCACCTGGCTCAGGTGTGCAAGTAAGTTTGCCCCGAGTTTGGTCTGTAGCCTTTGCAAGAAACGACTGCTACGGGACATCTTGTAAACTCTGAGAGTCTTAAAGGGAAAAGGGACATGATAAGATGTTGGGGTGTCAGCAACCTGGAGCAGGTCACTCTCTCCATAATTGTGGCCCCTACGTCCCCACTCCAGGGTCTCACTCGCATCTATACTACTGTGAGCTGGCTCAAAGGTTCAGCGAGCAGTGCCGTGGCTGATCATGTCTGTCTGTGAAGGGTGTAGAAAGGAGGAAGAAGTGATGCGTGAAGTTCACTTGGCAGTGGGGCTTATATGGGATGGGAGGTCTTCGTGAGTTACGTGTGTCCTGACAAGGAGTCAGCCAGTGGCTGCACCTGCTGCCTCCTTGGACCACTGTGGCTCCAAGTGGGCCCTGACTGGTGTGCTGGCAGGAGCCTGGAGAGGCTGAATGGAACCATGGCACCCCCTGCTAGGCGTGCCTTCTGGAAGCATCCTCTTGGCGAGGTCCCTGTGATGGGACGAAACCCAGACAGGAAGCAGGATGTTTTCATTCATGTTTACTTGTCTGGCTGCCCCTCGATGTTGCTCAGCTGAATAGAGGGTTAAGTGCAGAAATTTGGGGAGTTCAATCATTCCTATTAATTTTTTAAAGGATGGACAGATAAATTTAAAAATTAAGTATAAGTTAAAAAAAGCTGATGGACGATAAGGAAGACTTCCTGCATCCTGACTGGTATGGCTCAGTGGGTTGGTCATTGTCCTGCAAAATGAAAGGTCACTGGTTCTATTCCCGATCAAGACAAGTGCTGAGTTGTGGGTTCAGTTCCTGGTTGGGGCATGTTTGAGAGGCAATTGATTGCTGTTTCTCTCCCTCTCTCTAAAAATAAATAATTTTTTTTTAAAGAGAGGCTTCTTGCTCTGGTGGATGGACAAGGGCCAAGTGCGTGGAGGAAATGGGCTACCCAGCCATTGACAAACAGCTGCATGGCAGACATGGGGGGCATGCTGCGCTTTTGAAGGGGCCGGTGGAGCGATTGAGGCATTTCCTCATCTGGGGTTTGTGATTTTTCTGGGCAGGTTTGTGGGGAAGAGGGAGCTCTAGTTTCTACCTCTGCACAGCCCTACCCTTCAAGTGCCAGGCTCAAGCAGCCTCTGGTCTTCCCTTTATTCCAAAGAAAACACCAGCTGTGGCCACAGCTGCCTCCTCCAGGTGTTGGAAGTGAAGTCAGGAGGCTGCACCGGGGAGGGAGCCTAGAGTCCGGCGAGCACGGGCTGCGGCGGGTGGCGACTGCCCGTGGTGGGAGGACAGCTGCGCTCCTGGCAGAGAAAGGGTCCAGATAAATCACCGGGACAGTCCGCACACCTGACTGTGCTCTTGGCTGAGGACCGGGAAGCTGTTAGCGAGGAAGTGAAATTGGCCGTTCGAGTTGAGGATCAGGTGAAGGACACCAGAGCCCTGCCCTGGAGGAAGTCCAGGTGCTTTCTGTCTGATGAGCCTGCGGCAGCCACCGACAGATGGGGCACGCGAGGCCGTCCCCTCCCTCGGGTGCGAGTGGGGCGCCGAGTGGGGCTCAGCATAGGCGAGTGAAATGCAGTTTGGGATCACACAGCACCGTCACATTTATGTCTGCATGCCCCAAAGTGCAAAATTTGTCATTTCAAATCTTCTGCCATCTTGGCAGGAGTTAAAAAAAATTTTTTTTATTTTTCGATGATGCTGTTACCCTCAATCCTGTCTTTTCACTACATACCAGGCATTTTTAGTTACCGTAGAAGGCAAAACAAAACAAAGCAAAGCACCCTGAGCTATATGAGGCGTGGGGACCTTCGGGGGCCGTGTGAAACAACCCTCAGTGAGAGGACAGCCTGCTTCTCCACCCGCTTCCCGCGTGGCCGCTGCAGGCCGAGAGGGTGCTGGGGCCGGGCACCAGAGCAGCCCGTGAAGCCTCAGCCTTCCCTGCTGGAGCTGCTTTTTTCTGTTGGCTGATAAGCAACAGAGTGGTTGTCCACACGTATCAGCATTGCATACCACATAATTTTAAAGATTTTCATCCTTAATACTTGACAAGCTGAGGAAAACTAATATTAGAAGAAGAAAGGTGTGAAGGATTTCCCGCAGACAGAGGTCGTGTCATGCTGGCAGACAGGAGGGCTAGCGGCTGCTCTTCCTTGACAGCTCGAGAGGAACGGCAGTGGGGCCCTGTCGTCGGGCTCCGGTCTGTTCTCGCCCACAAGCAGCTCTCTGCAGAGCCAGGAGACCACCTGCCCCGCCGGTCTGCGCATGGTGTTCTGATGTCCCATGTACGAGTGAGAAATCAATAAGAAATACGAAAATAAGGGTGCTGGTGTTTTGGCATGGGTGGAAAACCTAGATAACGCACCCAGTTTTATTTTTTGTAAAGATTGTGACTAAAGCTAGGCAGACACATTTTTGTCTCCTGTTCTTCCTTAGGGATCTATTTGATAACTATATATAAATGTAGTTATTAGCATGTTAATTTGTGGTTTGTAAATGAGTGCTTCTAATAAAGCACACTTGTGGTCTGAAGTAGGTTAGGCAGGTTTGCTTCGCGAATTGGTTGAACCGGCAGTAATTTAGCGGCCGCTCTCAGTTGCCCCAAGTTCATGCAAGTGCCCTCCCTGCACACGAGTGGGCTTTGCTGTCTTTCCCCCACGTTGGCGGCCCTTCCCCTTTCACACTCCTCCTACAAGCCCCTCAGCCCTCTTCTGATTCTCAGCTGCAGCAACCTTTAGCGGGTATTTTGATTTTCTTCTAGTCACCTAGCCAAACCGCAAAAGAATTAACTAATGCTCATGGCTTGGTAGAATTAGAGCCAGATTTTGCACAGAGCTCATGAAATGGCAGCCAGATGGCCATGGAACCTGAGTATTTACTCCTGGGAACCGAGGCAGGTTTTCTGTCATGATGCTGTTCCGTGCGTCTGCTCACCTGGCTGGGGGCCCGATGCCTCTGTCTGTGGGAGAGACACTCGGGCCCAGGACAGACAGATGCCGAGAGCAGGACACTCCAAGCCTTGGGTGGCAGTGTCTGGATCAGGACTGGGCAGTCACCCCGTGGAGTAACTCCCCAGAGTTCTCAGAAGGATGACAGCTCCAGCCACCGCTCGGCGCAGTAGATTTCAGCTGGGCCCCGGGAGGCCAGGGCATGTCACTTTGACACTTATAACAAAAAACTTTCTGTATCTTCAAGAGGAGAGGCAGAAAAACTGAGGTAAGAAGTGCCCGCAGTGCTGGGCACTCTGACAGTAGCAATAACTTAGGTATTTTATGGCCACAGGATCAGCATCCGACCTGGGTTCAACTCCCAGCATCAAGTACTGGCTGTGCAGCTTCAAGCAGATCACTTAGCCTCTCTGGGCTTCAGTTTTCCTCCTCTGTAAGATGGGGATTTCTGCTCTGCAGGTTGTTGGGAGCATTATATAAGGTCATTTATGGAAGGCACCCTTGTGGTTGGAACTCAGTGAACACTGATGAACAGGATGTGTTGTCACCAGATGTTAGGTGACCGAAACTGAGTGTGTAACACTATGGATAGATTTGGGCCTGGAACACTTGCTCAGTTTTTCCAAACTGAAGGGAAAGCTCATGGGGTTGAAGGGTGGAGGCTGCGTCAATGGCAGGTAGGAGTTGGCATCCCCAGTGTGCCTGGGAGAAGGAGGTCTGAGATAACCACGTCGCTACTCCGAAGCGCCAGGGTTCAGGGGCCACCTCTGTTCCAGGTGATGTATGGTGATGCTCAGATGTCCTGGGTGCTGTGGTTGCTGGCCCTCCTGAGGATAAGGGCAGACCATGGCACAAGCCCTCCTGCTCCTGGGTGAAGGAGGGACACAGCTGGGGCTCCTCCTCCCCCACTGAGACCCACTCTGCAAACAGCATCTCAGCCCCAGGCATTCTTGGCTTGCAGCCGCTCCTCCAGTCAGAATACGGCTGAAGGGTGTTCTGTGTATGGGTGATGTCATTGACTCAGGCATGGAAGGGCCTCCGCGGGGAGACAGCAGGC
The DNA here is from genome assembly GCA_004027475.1 of Anoura caudifer. NCBI lineage: Eukaryota > Metazoa > Chordata > Mammalia > Chiroptera > Phyllostomidae > Anoura > Anoura caudifer. Next base: position 189,358 of record PVKU01001468.1, read on the forward strand.
AGCAGTAGAGAGGACCGAGTCTTGGGACCAGTGAAGAGACAGACAGAAGGCAGGCACCACGCCAGGTGGGGCAAGGTGACGGTGCAGCCTGGCCCGTGAGCATCCCCAGACCACGGAGGACACAGAGCGGCTGTGACGCAGCAGCTACACCTGGGCCTAGTCCCAACCAGCCGAACTCAAATCCAGATCTTATCCAGCTGATGGCTCAGCAGCGAGCTTGCCCAGGGGCTCTGGGCCGATGATGCAGACAGACAGAGATGGGCTCTGCACAGACAGATTGACAGACAGATGAGCTCTGCAGGGACAGACTGACAGACAGATGGGTGTGCCCCAGACCCAGAACTGAAGGAGCGTCCTCATCCAGTCAAACCATCACATCTACAAAATCAATCACATCTATTAATTGAAACAGATATGTGTGAATCGCGTCAGACACCTGGAAGCTGCTAGAATCATAAAACATGGAACACTGCTTGTTCGGGAAACTTGCAATTATACCCTAATTGGTAATGCAAACACATGGAACAATTAGACACAGATTTGAGATTGTCCATTACTGGATTTCCACAGGCTGACTTCAGCCCGGCAATGAGATAAGTTGCTAGGAGGGAAACCACTGAAAATGTTTATAATTGTGCTCTCAATTATTTGGTAAACAAAAGAAGAGTCTTGGAAACAGTTTCAAAATGAGATGCAGTTCACAGACCTGGCTGTGTACTTTGTGAAGCACGTACAGAAAGCAGCTTGCACAGGGCTCCCTAAACTATTAACACTGATTCTAGAGCTGCCTACCCTGCGTGTTTTCAGCCGCTGTCCAAAGCAACTTCTCCAGCCTACCCCACGGTGAACGTGCAGCCCCCGCGGCGGTTTACCCATTGCAGCACAGGAGAAGCCAGTTGGCTTCTAAAGCTGGGATAAATAAATTATGAGCAAAACTCATATTTCCTCTCACCAGCTATAAAACGATGGCTTTTTGGCATGTTTAAAAGCAGTTCTCCTGCTAGAATTAAAAAACAAAACAAAACTAATTAAACTTATGAGATCAAAATGGACCTAGCAAATATTATAAGGAAAGGAACATTCATTAAGAAAGGGGAAGAAGAGACAGTCATTTATCAGAAAGCTAAATAAGAGCTAAGCTGAGAGTGCTGACCAGGTGAACTGGCAACATAAGGGCAATACAGCCTGATGCTCACATTTCTATGCAAGAAACAGAGTTTGGCAGGAGAGCCCCGAGCCCCTTGTTGCTTTGCGGGTGGGATGTGGCCTGCGTTCTCCAGCCGTTCTCCCGTCCTGCTCATGCTAATGCCAGTGTGTGCATCCTGTTATCTGGTCCCTGGTCCACTGGCGGTGGGACCCTGCAGGCACTGAGGAAGACAGAGAACCTCTGGGGTTTCTCTCTGTGGCTCCCTCCCTGCGCTGATGTTCCAGCTGCCCCTGCCCCTGGGTCTCACTGTGTGACTGAGTCCTTTCATCTTCTGGGGCCTCATATGCTAGCAGCTCCTTGCTACCAACCTGGAGCTCCCACACAGACCCCTCAGTTCTATAGCCCCCACACACACCCTGTGTCCGGTCCCCCTTCCCAGCTTGCAGACAGCCACCTTCTTGCTGTGTCCTCAGGTGGTGCAGAGGGAGGAAGCAAGCTCTCTGGTCTCTTACAAGGAAGGGCACAGACCCCATCACAAGAGCTCCACCCCTATTAACTGATGAGCTCCCAAAAGCTCTACCTCCCTACACCATCCCCCAGGGCAAAGGATTCAATATGTGAAGTTGCAGGGACGCAAACCTGCTGTCCGCTGCACCGTCTGCCTGCGTCCCTGGCTGACGGGACATTTGTTCAGTTCTCTCCCAAGTTCCTTCTTCAGTGATGGTGGAGCTGGAAGTCCATCAGGAGTCGGCTGCCCAGTCTGGTCTGATACAAACCCAGTGAGGAGCAAAGGTCACCCAAGTTGCTTCCATTGTTTGTTCTCTGGAAAAATGGCTGCAACATTATGAACCCAACAAAAGTCTCTGACCTCAAATCTTCCATTCAGTTGACCATGTCTCTGCTCACCAGCCCTGTCTGGACCCTGAGCTGCGATGAAGACTTTCAGCAAATCTGAAAGATCATCTCAGATGTTTTTATTTTAGTTTTCATGTTCTCAATTTCTTCATTGTTTTAATTTTGGGTGGATCAATGAAATTTTGGCCATTGCATCACCAACAATGACAACAAAACTTGATTGGGGGCTGGTAGGGTGCATAGTTGTTTTAGAAGGTCCTAACCTTTTAGATGTGAGCCAAAATCTTGTTTTCCTTGCATTACTGATTTTTGAAGTATTTTCTGATATACAGAGGACACAGGCTCAGGGTGGGAAAGTTATACATTCCAAAGAATGAGGAAGAGACAACCAACCACCAAGTATAGCTGCTGTAATAAGATTTGCTGTATTTTTTTCCAGTCTTTTTTGAATACCCAATTTAAAAAAAACATGAGTGAGGACATATTCGACATATAAGCTGCATCCTTCTCTTTTCATTTTGCATTGTGTAAGCAACTTACCGAGTAATTAAAAAACCTGTCTTATTCCTGGTTGCCTCACGACTGTTTTCATATGTTTTGAATAAATAACCACCCAAATGCCCTGAGGAATCATCTCTGCCGTAATCTGATCCCCAGGGAAGCCCCAGTCACTCCTCTGGCTCCTCTCCTTTCAATGTGCATTTGACAGTCAGCTCAGCTGCAGAAGGCAAGATTCAGACGTAGTGACACGTGGGGAAAAAGGCCAGAGCACAGATGCGCAGGCAGGCTCACTTCTGGCCTCCCTCTCGATCCCAGGGGGCCGGTGCCGTCCAATCCCCACTTCACGGGAAGGAAGGTCAAGACTCAGTGTACCTAACGTGCCCATGTTCCCACAGCTGCATGGGCTGGAGCAGGGATTTGAATCAGGTGTGTTTAGTGCAAAGCCTGAGGCTCCCCACTGTACTGTGTTGCCAAGAGTATCAGAGACCAAGGCTCCTCTTTCTCCTCTTTGACAAGAATGTGGAAGGAACGTGGTAGGTCTTTGCTGCAGGGTAACATGGAGCTTAAACACTCACTTAGATTACATGAGTAAGAGCCATAGGAAAGGAAACCCAGAAACCTGGTCTTTCCCGGTGGGGAAGTCTTTCTGGTGATAATTTGGGAAGGAGAGCAGCCTCGGGGCTGGCCAGTGACCAGAGGAGGTCACAAGGGTGCCGTCTGGGGTGCTCAGGTCTGCTCCACATGGATGCTCTTTCTTTCCTTACCAAGTCCTCGAAGCAGAACCCTCTGTGTCTCACCTGCTCTCTCCCCTGACATGCCCTTCATGGTGGGGCTGGGGGGAACAAATATGTTGTCGCTGTGCATCTTGCAGCTTGTCTTTGTTGACCAGCTGACTGGAACCGTGAAGAACGTCTTGTACTCAGAGGATTTACAGCACAATTGAGACAAACATTCCCTAAGGAGGGTGACCAGGGACGTTAGGCAGCAACTTAGCTTTGGCCTGCAAGGCAAGGGCTGACTTGGCAGAGGGCCACGGTGGACAGGCTGAGCAGCGACTGTCCTTCGCTGGAGACGGGGGGTGGGGAGGAGGAGGAGCTCTCGGGAGGCACCGTGGGAGTGAGGGGCAGGATGGCGGAACTACCTTTCAGAAGGGACTCCAGGAAGTTATGACCCCACTACAGGCACGAGCCTCCTGGGAGATAGGTAAGGACACAGCCTCCGGCATCTCAGGGCAAGTGCCCTCCAGAGTCGCAGCTGGGATGTGGATGGTGGGAGGTTTGTCATGACCGTTATGGCCTGTGTTTCTGTTCTGCTCCCTCGGCGTCCCTGTCTCAAGAGGAGCTCCCTGAACCCTCCGTGGAGGCCCCATCAGGACATGTGGCAGTGCTTGGTAAACAGACGCCCCGTGGTGGGCAAAACGGTGCCCATCAAGCTAAGGGCTTCCTTCCCCACGGCCTGAACCCCTGTGAGCCCCGGCCCTGGGAGGGGGGGGGCTCAGGCTATGGAGACAGCCTTGTCGTGCTGCAGGGGAAGCCTGACAATCACTCGCGGCACCTGTAGAAGAGAACAGAGGTCGCCCAGCTCCGGCCTGTGGCTGACAGGTCTTGGCTCCCATGCCCTGCTCTCAGTTGGGCCATGTTGGTGAAGGCAGGGGACCAAGGGCCATCCTGCTTGGACTGTTGTCTCCAGGATGTTCCTGTCATCTGTAGGCCAAGGGGGACCTCACGTGTGGAGGGTCCTCTGGGCACCTCGTTCATGACCTACGGGGGACAACGAGGTGCTCACTCCAGGCAAATGCCTGGATCTTGCACTGCCCTCTGCAGAAGGTGCACCGAGGGTGATGAGCGTGACTTTAATTATGAATTTACTAGAGGACCAGCTGGGGGGTTCTCTGGCCACCTTCCACAGCCCCAGAATTCCAGGCGATTCGAAAGCCAGTTTACTTTGTGAGTAATGGAAACTTCAAGCTCGCACTGTGGCGGGAAACAGCTGACGGTTGCACGTGCCATTAGCTGCATGTCTCTCAGAGCCTGCAGGGCCCCAGAGGGCTGAGAACCCACCTACCTTCTGTTCCTAGCATTTTTCTCCCCGAATCTGTTTTGCTTTAAGGTAATACTTCGTCTTGGTTCTAGGATGACACCCACAGCTGGGTGGAGAATTGGTGAGAAGAAGGCACCCAGACGCGGGGTGCTCAGAGGTCCCCAGGGCTCCTCGGGTGCGGGAGTGTATGCCCGGCATGACCGAGTTTTCAGGTGGAAACCGCACTCCCTGTGCATGTTGAACAACACACATTCAGGCTGTATCAGCAACAAGTTCAAGTGCTGATGTACGGTTTGGTATGTCTGAAGAGAGAGTATTAGTTCATTTATTTTAAAAAATTTTTTGCCACATTCCACGTTCTTCCTCTAACCACAACATATCATAGGTTTATGAAGTTTACAAGAATTACTTTGTTTTGGTCTTTTCTTATTTTTAACTTATAGGCTCTTTTTTCCCTTTAAAAAATCAAAGCTCGAAACAGAACTGATTTTGTGGTAACATGAGCCCAACCAGGGCCTTCGGTGGAGGCTGTCGAACGCGCTGGATGCTGGGCACAGCTCCCTCCTGTCCTGCCATGAAGTAGCACCGATTGTTTTGCTGACAGCCAGGCACACTGCCCAAACGCTCCGGCAGCCCTGTTGCCATCCTGGGTTCTCCTGGGAAACCACAGGGTTTTAGGGACTCAGCCTGGGTTTTCCGAAGGCACCAGTTTCTTCCCAGGAGGTCAGCCCTGGGACACATTGCTGGAGTCCGATGGGGTCTCAGGCTGACAGAGAGATGCGATTTGGCTGGAGGGTGGGGACGCAGGCCCTGGCCGGTGACCTGGGAGCCCCTCATCAGGGGCGTGTGGGCAAAAAGCAGGCGCCAGCCAGCCCTGAGGCGTCTGCCGCCTGTGGCCACCCCTCCTCTGAGGGGCGTTCGTCAACACGGAGGTCCAGCCGTGAAGGAACGTCTCTTTTTTCCCCTGACCTTGCTGTTTGCGCACGGTACTCCACGCAGCACAAACCTACTCTGAGAACAAATAAACCTGTTTATGTTCTTGGTGAAATGGGAGAGCTGAGCTTTTGCCTTCTGTGTTCTCATAGGTGAACAGCCCTGAACACCTGGGCTGTTCACACCCAGGTAAATATTTAGGCAGCAGGTTTTTAAGGTGAGTTCAAGCTTCCAGGTGATTCTGGAGGAAGTGGGATGGTGTTGGTTGTTGACAGGTAGATGAGCAGGCACCTATTTGTATAAAAGCGAAATGAAATGTGCCGCTGCCTGAATCGTATTCCTTCATTGATCCATCGGAGGGGAGCGGCAGTACTGTGGGGTGGAGGCTGCTGCTCTAACATTGCCTCCGTGTAACACAGATTTCTTAAGTTTCTTCTCCAAAGATGGTATTTTAATGGCTCATCAGTTTTATTCTTTCCTGAGGCTGTGCACCTCTTGGTCAGGAGTTTATTTTTATCTGCTGCTTTCCAGGAGGTTGGTTGTGAAATGTCGGTTTCCGCTCACCCACAGCCGACCCCGCTTTGCCAGAGTCCATGCCAGCACCTGCCTGCTCCTCTGGGAGGGTGGGGGCCCCGGGCTGGCAGTCCTTCCTGTAGCCCAGGGAGCAGCCACCACGTGCGTCCTGGGCTCATAGACTTGTATCTGGACGCTTCAGGGACTCTTTCCTGCCCCCCTTATCAGCTGGGTGGTAAGAAGAGAAATGTGAGTTGGCTGGAGTGACGTCAGAAAGAACACTTGCCTGAGTGTTGCTGAGAGGGAGCGTGATAGGACAGGCAGAGTGGAGCGAGGCTCCAAAGCCGTAATCCCTGGTGCCTGGTGCGGAGAGAGCCCGCAGTTCACTGTGCAGTGTGGCCCAGCAAGGGTCCACGTCCTGAGCCACATGCCTGTCAGCGACCCCTCTGCACGTCCCATGCTCCCTCCGGCCCCTCCTGGACCTTTCCACCGTGTCTCTGCCGACACAGCTGGTGCGTGCCTGGGTGCGTTCACATTGGCACAAGCAAATTCATATCACATAAATTTGCAAATTCTTAAGCAAAATACAACTGATTTTGTGCATGGAGAAGGGATTCCATCCGTGGCCCTGGCTGAGAATACTCCGAAACATGGCCCAGGCGGGGCAGCCGGGCTGGCAGAGCCATGCCAGTGCTGAGGGCCTTCATCTAAGGCCCTTGCCCCCTTCCCACTTGAAAGCCAAGGAGCCCCAAGGTATGAGATGCCTTTTACACTCAGTAAGTTTTGGGGTCCAGTGAGGGCCCCGGGTGCTGTTCGGCCTGAGATGCCACTCTATCTGACAGTTTGGGGACTGAGACTAGTGGCATAAATGGAGTTCCGTCCAAATTGCCCCAGGAGGATGATGTCATGGAGCCCAAGTCCTGTGTCATCAGCGCTCATCTTTGCCTCTGGCCTTGGCAGAAGGCTGGCAGGCCGGGGGCCATTTGCCTCCAAGTGTCACAGCTCCCTTCTAGGCCTGTGCTGATCCCCCATGTTAGAGTTGTTCTTGGTGACATGGTTTTGAGGAGTGCCCGTCAGATATTTTGTACAATGCACCTCCATTTGGACTTGTTGTTTTCCTCATGATTACACTGCGGTTATGAGTTTTGGGGAGACAACCACAGAGGGAAAGGCCGTTCTCATCACACCACATCAAGGGCACACACTCTCAGAGTGACTCATCTCCGCTGAAGTTGACCTGGATCTCCTGGCTCCGGTGTATTTGCCAGCTTCTCCTACTGTAAAGTTACTACCCCCCCACCTCCTTCCATGCCGTACTTTTTGGAGGGAAGTCACTGTGCACAGCCCAGATGGAGGGGATGGTTAGTTATGCTTCGCCACCTTCGGTGGGAGCATCTACATACATTATTTGGAATTCTTCTGCACAGGAAATTCATCTCTTCATTTATATATTCAATGATTTCTTGTATACTTTGGGCTATAATCCAATACTGTATTTTTTTGTGTTCAAAAAATTCCAGCTTTGGCCCTTGGGAGCTCTTCCAGTTGGCTTGTCCCTGAATACTCCCAACATTATGGGCATTTATTTGTAGTACTTCCTTACTTTCTGACACTGAAAGATGCTCTATGTTTATTGTGCATTTCTCGCCCCAATCTTAGAACTAGCCAGTTCTCCAAGGACTCCTAGTTCCTTTGATTTGAGAATGGTATTAGAGACCAAGACCTGAGCTCCAGGTGTGCTCACTGCTATGGGGTGTCATTGCTTCTAGAGCCCAGCTGTCAGAGCAAGGAGACACAGGTGTGCATGCCAGCACCTGCATATGTACATTACAGTGTTTCTGCCTGTTAACCACCTGCATCTGAGCTCAGCCCAGCACACGTTCTCATTCCGACTCCAGCCTAGTTCTATGGGCATCATTCGCGTCACCTCCCGTTAAGTCCGTAACCTCCTGCTACACTGGGGGGGATCGGCTCTGGCCACCGCCTGTCCGTGTGCTTACTTGCTCCATTTCAGTCCTCATGTGTCGCTGTGTCAGAGTCGTTGGTCCCAACTTCCCGGAAATGACTTAAAACCAGAATGCGGGTTCTGCTGCCCTTGGTGTTACAGGCCTCCTCACTCCCAGTTACGTGGATTGGCCTCTCCCCCCATGTATCGCACAGTCTCCATTCCGTCCTAAGCTCCCAGCCTCCCTGTTGGTTTCTCCAACAGGGAGAAGCTTCCTCAGAGAACTGGGCCCAGAGAAATACCCCGAGCACCAAACCAAATAACTTTACCAGCATGTTCTTGAAACTTTTGGAACTGGAGGCCCTGAAATAACACTTGTAAGTTATCATCACTTAAGATTTACAAGTGCTCTTTCCTCTGTGCTTCTGGGGAATGGAATACTGTATTTCAGTTGTCTTTGGTTTTTGTTTTTATTTTTAACGTAAGGCCTGTAAAAGGCCTTGACTAGGTGCTTGCTGAGTGGAACTGCAAGGTAAGACGCACCTAACTGCTCACAGCACTCCGCTTGGCCTGGAGCAAAGAGGAGGGTGCACCACCCTCGCCTCCGGTGCTGACCTGCAGACAAGTCTGCTCTTCTCTGCACGTGTGGCCGCCCCGGGCCGCAGGCCAACCTGCCAGCGCAGACAAAGGACAGGGCTCCCCACCTTCTCGGTATGTGCTGCTCCTGTGGCCAGCTCTGCCCCCTGGATACTTGCTGGCTGTTTGCCTTCTGCCGTCGTGTGCTGTCAGCAGAACCCATAATATAGATGTAAATGAGGCCGAGGGGACTGGAAAGAAAGAAAGGAAGGAAATTTGGAGAGTTCATTTCCACACGTTCGCACTGTTCTGATCATGCTTTCTGTGACTGTCCTGAACTCTGGGTCTGCTTTACCTTGACCTTTTCACCCTGGTGAAGAGAAAGGAGATTGGCCTGAAGGGCACCACAGATTGACCCCATGATTCCTCTGCACCTCCTGTGGGGTGTGGGGTGATGTGTGCTTGGGGACCCTCAGGACGTGCATGTTGATGACTGTCCCGCTTCCTGCTCTGGGGGAGTCACCAGGGCCTGCCCCCCAGGAGCGAACAGCTGGGGTGAGAGAGCTGTGAGCAAGGAAAGAAGACTCCTGGGAGCATCTGCTGCGGTCTCTCACCGAAGACATTGCTGTGGCCGCAGACAGGAAGCGCATTCTGCTCTGCTCTGCTCTGCTCTGCCAGGCCCTGCTCTGCCGTGGGAGCTGCCTGTGCGCCTCTCCGCCCCGCTCTCCTCCCTGGCTTCCTCCTCCCCTCATCTGTGCCTTTAGAGACTTCGTCCCCACCCAGCTCCAGTTCTTACTTCCAAAATCCACCCCCTCGACCCACCTCTTCTGGAGCTCACACTTCCTTCCCATCATTGTGCTGTGTTGCTTCCTGAACATCCCTCCAGTCCCTCAACACCCACCTCGCTGGGCGCCTGCCTCTCTTTCTCTGTTGAGCTAATGCAGAGTCGGCCCCGTGAGAAGGCACAGGCAGGGGCTGGATCTCGGGCTGCCACTGGGCTGCCAGGGTGAGGCGGTGTCTCACGGGGACCCAGGTGCTCTGCGCACATGTGCAGGTGAAGTCGTTGAGGCTCGTGGGCTGGGAGGCTTCGAAGCCACCAGGGCTCCTCCCTCTCCCCAGCTTCTCTCTCCTCAGCTCTGCTCTCTGCTCTCCCTTTCCCTCACCTCACTGCCCAGCTCGGCGATGAGGTCCTCCACGCCAGGGGCAGACCGTTCAAACCAAATGTGTTTCGTTTCTCAGCTTAGGGTTTTTTTCTCTTGACTATTTGCTTTTCTAACTTCAGGTGATGGTGGAGAGCCCCTTGTAGCCAAACGGATGACTTGGACATTCCTGAGTGTCCGCTGCACATAATTAGGCATCACACCTCTAGAGACAGGTCAGCTGGCAAACTGGTCAGCAGAGATAATTCTACGTGGTGCATAAACGCAAAGTTTTTAATCCATCTTGGCGGTTCAGGATGAGTGTAAAATCTCATCGAAGATGCCAAACCGTGGCCTTGTCCAAGGCTTCATCCTGCCAGAGGTGCCAGGAGGGCTTACTGCACTTTATTTACTTACATACTTCCAGTGGTGTAGACTTGTGAAGAGGGTGGACAGTGTCCCTGAGTGACAGGAGGGGAAGCCTCCGTGTGCTTCAGGTAGTGTCTCAGCCTCTGCCATGGCTTCAGCTCTCCCAATGACCTTCGAAAGCGGGAGGGGCAGCATTTAATCCTTGTCCAATCAAGAAGCTGCTTGCAAGGCACACATAATCTGCGCTGGTAGGAGGCAATTTGGGAACATGTTCCTAAAATCTAAAAATCTGAAAGTCAACCCACAATACAATATCCAGATGACGTGTTATAGAATTGTGCACATGAAACCTATGTAATTTTATTAACCAATGTCACCCCAATAAAGTCAATTAAAAAAAGAAAAAAATCTGAAAGTCTTTCCATAGGAATTTATTATAAGAGGAGGAAAACCAGAGAGAGCCTAGGAACTTATAATCAAGATTTCTGATTGCAGCATTATTATTATTATTTTTTATTGATTTGAGTGAAAGGAAGAGAGGGAGAGAGAGGGAAACTACAGCATTATTTTAAAAACATTTAAAAAGATTATTTATTTATTTTTTTATTCTTAGAGAGAGGGGAAGGGTGGGAGAAAGAGAGAGAGAAACATTGATCAGTTGCCTCTCACATGCCCCCAACCCAGGACCTGGCCTGAAACCCAGGCCTTTGCCCTGACTGAGAACTGAACCAGTGACCTTTCAGTCTACGGGATGATGCCCAACACACTGAGCCATACCAGCCAGGGCTACAGCGTTATTTTTAATGGGGAAAGTTGGAAAAAATATAAAGTGACTTTAGGAAGGGATTGGTTAAGTAGATTCTGTGTGTGTTAGAATTAATTATTATGCAGTGAGTACAATTCATGATGATGAGAGATATTAAGGATGGAATTGTTTACAAACTATTACAAATAAAAAGTGCATGTTTTAAAAATATATGTATAGTGTGATTCCCATTCTTCTAAATATGCAAAGAAAAATGACTGAAAACCAAGCTATTAGTAGGGATGTTATCTCTGGGTGATGAGGTAACTGGTATTTTTTATTCCTTATGATTTTCTGCATTTTATTAACTTTTTAGGCTTTTAAATGTGAAAAATCCCTGATAAACAAGTGCAGACAGAAGATGGAGTTTGCCAACAGTCACATGACTAATATCTAGAACCTTCTACCCCTGAGCAAGCACCCTTTCCAATGTACCAGGGAGAATTTTTGGTGTTCAGTGCTATTATTTTAAAATTTTCTCATTGCCATGGCACCGAGCTTGCTCACCTTCAGAGACGCGTGAGAGAGAGGGACACTTCTGTTCTGGAAAAGGGTGGTTTGGTGGGAGAGAGGAGTGGCTCTGTCCTCGCCCACCCTCCCGTCCTGCCTCCTCAGCCCTGCCGAGCCTGGGGCTCACCAGCCAGCCCCAGAGGGAGGTGCCTGTGGCATAGACTCAGACAGAAGGATCCATTTATTAAGTCTGCACAGGATGCGCTGCTGGGAAGGGTAGTGAGAAGCTGGAATTGCACAAGGAGGACCAGGAAGATTTAGGCTGGACAGCGAGCGAATGTAAATGTGACCTTCCATGGGGACAACCGAGTCTTATTCTTGGGGTCGAGAGGTGGGTATGGGAACAGTCCGGGGAGGTCCAGGCTGGAGGGTTCAGCTGTGACTCAGCTGTGGGAAGAAAACAGGCGTGTTCTAACATGAGGTCCAACTCCACAGCATGATGGACCCAGGAACAGCCCGTGTGCTCTTGGGCGGTGGAGTCCAGGTGTCAGGGTGTGTTGGGGACATGAGGCCATTGGCCTGGTTCCTGCCCATTTTTCCAGGCAAATTTCTAACCTCCTTCTGTTCCTATGAGCAACCTGCTCTCCTTCTAATAAACTGAGGTTCGCTAAGTTTTTCTGTAAAGAGCTGAGGCTTTTCATGCTGATGATGGTCTCTGTCACAACTAGTGAACTCAGCTTGTAGGACAGAAGTGGCCATAGATAAGATGTAGGCAGATGGGTGAGCTGTGTTCCAATGATACTATTTACAAGACATGTGGCTGGGGTTCGCCTGCCCCTGAGAAAGCTGACCCTTCTTGCGCCGGGAGCTGCTGGTGTTGGCTTCTCTCTGACTCTAGGCAGCTTGATGGCCCTCAGCTCTTGCAACAGGAGAGGGGCATCAGAACAGGGTGAGGAGGGACCTGCACGCAGAGGCTGGGTCACTCCTGCAGCTCCGTGGTCAGTTCTGGCGGGGGCACTGCATCTTAACCCAGGTCTAGACAACACGGCATGCTGAGAGCGGGGAGCTCAGGTGCCATGACTTGAAACCACGTTGTGAAAGACTGGATGCATTTCAGTTGAAGAAAAGCAGATTTGCAGATCTGAGGGGCTGCCCTGTGGGGGGTGCAGGGACATGCATGTGCCAAGAGCAGGGTGTGCGCTCATCACGGGGCTGGGTGGTTTGAGATCTCATTTCAAGAGGGAGAAGCTTTGCTTTGTGTCGTGCCAAGTGTTGCGAGGCTGTGTGGTAGAAGTTCGGGAAGCTTCCAGGAGCTGAACCAATGCTCCATAAAACAAAACCTTCACACATTCAGAGCTGTCCCAGAGCAAGCCACCTCCGTGGTCACGAGTGACATTTCTGTCTGGGATCTGACCCACAGCTGGGGGGCTTCCCCAGCAATGATGCCTCTTCAGGATACCCTCTCCTTGGGTGTCACTTTGGTCATTTTTCCAATGCTTACAGCTGTGCCTCTTACCCATAAAATGAGGGGTGGGTGTGCTGGGTTCTTTTTTACCTTGTTGGAGGCAAGAAACCTAGCAGCATTCAGCAAATCTGTTCTTCTTCAGGATTCCTGCCTCCAAGGCTTGGGATAGGAAGATTTGGAAGAACAAAGCCTCACCCTTGGATGGTGTGGGTCTGGGAAGAGGATTCCCAGCAAAGACAGGCTGTTCTCACACTTTACTGGTCCATTAATCATGTCCCGGAGAGAGGAGTCCACATGAGGGGCAGTCTGAGCTCTGAAGTTCTCTGCTGGAGCTCAGAGGAGCAAAGGGTTCTCAGATCGTGAGACAGCGTGGAGCTGCATGTTGTTGGCTTGGTTGTAACCAAGGGCAGGAAAGGATCTGAGAGCCGCTTCAATAAACCGGAAGAGATTCTTATAAAAGAGCTCCTTTCAGGAGGAAGTACAGATGGTTTCCCTGTGCGGTCTGGCTCAGTGGGCTGCTGTTTACATGGGCACGCACAAAGATGTCACAGTTTTAAAAAATGTGAAAATAACAAAGAATCAGATTAAACAAACGGTAAAATTCACTATAGGAAGGACTCCCAGAATCCTCAGCACCTAATATACATTTGGCCTTCTAAGACAGGGACATCCAGGTGTGCGATGTTCCACGTGTACTTGGTCCAGAGCATCTCACCACACTGGCTCCTGCTGAACACATGTGGCAAACCTGCCTGGCCGGCGTCTTGGGAATGGGGTTCTGGGAGCACTAGCATCACAGGACTCCTTAGAAATGCAGAGTCTCAGGCCTCTTCCCACATCTGCTGAGTCGGAAATCCTGGAGTGGGCCTGGCAATCTGTGTTTTAACAGCCCTTTGGGTACTTAAGACTGAGAACCACTAGGCAGGAGGACGTTTGCAGGCCACACTCATCTTCTGTGTAATTCTAAGGTCTGGTTTGCTGCATCCCAGTGAGGTTCCATGAGATAAAGGGTTGCATTTCAGTCATTTGGCAAACGTCGTCTGCAGGACCCTTCTTTTGGAGAGATCCTGTCCCTTTTTGGTACTGAAGGTTCTGAGAAGTCCTGCAGAGGGGAGTCGTGTTAAAAATCTGCTCACAGTTTTGCAACTGTATTTGACCTCCAACCCTTTCTGAATAATACAGAACTTTATTGCCAGTTGGACGTTGCTGGTTCCCGAGGTGACTTTTCCTGTGATACAGTTTTGAATAGTTTCTTCTCTTTGGTCATTTAATCGTATCCACAGTGGATCTTACTTAGGACAAGCACAATGAGGTTGAAATGTAACAAGTAAAAGAGGAGGATTAAAACAATTGTTTCAAAATCACCCAGACTCTTCCTCAAATCTCCCTGTCTCATCCTCTGATAAAATTCTTACCGTGACATGTCCGTCTGGCCATCTCTAGCACTTCGAATATTGGTGCTAAAGGGAAATGCAGTAACAATTGTATCTCATTCGTTTTCATTGTTGTGGTGAAGACAACCTGCCACATGTGTTATTAATATTTGTGGACAAGTGCTTGCAGATAGCAGAGAGAACATTCTTCCTTATCTCAGCACTTAAAAACAAAAGCAGAAAAGTATTAAAATAAACCATTTGATTTTGGGGGGAAGCACAGAGCGTAAGAATTCTAAACATCAAGCCATAGGAGCAGTTTTGCTTTTTAAACTTGATTAAATTACAATGTATATTTAAATATATATCTAGTCTTAAAATTGAAACTAATACACCTGTAAAAAATTAGCTGACATGAGATCTTTCCCGCATGGTTAGTTTGAAGTGATTTGAGCAAGGCATGTCCTTTGTTGTTTGGAACGGGAAAGAATTTGGATCCAAGAACATGAATTGTAAAGAGTTTGCGAAATTTACTTTATGATAATTTTTAAAACGTGCTGATCCAGATCTTTAACTTAAAATTGTTTCTATGAGCTATATGCCCCTTCTCCTCACTGGAATGAAGAACCTTGTCTTTACCCCAGAAATCGGCCTGCCCGTCCCATCAGGACCTCGGTCAGTTCATGGTCACACCAGAGTGTGAGAAACGCTGCGTTGCGCTGCGTGCCGACGACCGAATAGCACAAGTCTCCCGGGGAGAGTCCTGAGATGACGTTACAGCTGCCCACGGGGTCTGCGTGTCAAGAATGGTGGAGAGACTGTGGCCAGGCCCCCTCTCTCACGAGACCACAGCGCAGCCGGCCCGGCACGGCCGCCTCCTGGAGCCCGCGTGTCTCGCGTCTCCAGGGCAAGTGCGCACGTGTACAGAGGGCTGTGCTCTGCAGTGCGCGCCTCCTTCCACCTCTCGGCAGTCCCGGGTTTTACCGGTTTCCTTCACTTTATTTTTGCTTTTGACACTGTTCTTCCCTGGGGTGTGCTGTAATTTAAGTAGTGGGGGTTCTCAGAGGTTCCGCTTCCTTCTCCCGCAGAGTGTCTGTTTTTACCCTTGGGATTTGACATTTAAGGTTTCTCATAGATATTTTTTCCAGAGGTTTTCTTTAACTTCGTAACTATGGAAACAAGCTTAGACATGCTTTCATAATCCAAAGGAATAATTCAGAAAATACCCTTCTTTTGAAGATATTGTTCTATTTCAGGAAATTTTTGAGCACAAAAAACAAAGAGCCAATTAAAATGCCACCCGCAATGCACCTAGTTCAAGTCGACTAAACTGGTAAAGCAGGAATGTCCCCATAACTAGCTCATGTACCTTTCACACAAAACGCAAAATTCTGGTAGATATCCAGAATCTAGAACAACGTCTTATTCTTATGAGAGTTTAAACAAATATAAGCAATTAGAACTTGAAATCAAGGAAGGTGCTCGATGTCAGAGTTTAGTTTTTCTTATTTTAGAAACACCTTGCAGGACTCGACGGTTGGAGGGCCCAGCTCTCGGACGCTCTCCTGGGGTGGTGGAGGGTTCTCTGCGTGTGAGGCGCTGGCTCTGTGGGTGGGTGGGTCACTGGCTGTGGTGTTTTCATTCCCCACTGAACACAGATGTCACCGTACATGTGCCCCCAATGAGAGAGAGCCAACGGAGCAGGGATGCGGGGAGAGAGGTCTTGGGAGGGCCTGGCGTTATCTCCTGCCGACTTGTGTGGCACTGGCTTGCCCTTGTTCGTGGGTCTTCAGCCATATCTGGGAATGAGGCGAGTCATGGAGGGCGCTGAGCCTGGGGCCACGCCGCTGCGCAGAACACAGCGACAGCCTTCACCCGAAGCTGTGCCGTGGGCGGGACCTGCGAAGCCCGTGGTGGGACAGACAGATGTCTTTTTGCTGCAAGATCAGCTCTCAGTCCTTCCAGGGGGTTGACGGCACGGCAGCGGTGTCCTGGGGAATACATGCTCGGCGAGCTCCGCTCTGGTCCCAGCTGTGTCTGGGCTCAGATCCCAGCTGCTGGCTGGTGCTTGGGCCGCAAGGCCATCTCCTTCCTCTGAGGCTGAACACCCACGAACATGGACCCAGCATCCCGTCTGGACTGAACATTCCAGAATCATCTAGGGGGGCCCCCTCCACCCCTTCCCCACTCCTACCCTGTTACCTGGCTTCACTGCCTGCACTCTCCTGTCTCCACTCACAACCACCATTTGCGTCCCTTCTTAGCCTCGGCCTCTGTTTAGTCCGCACTGTGCCCAGGGTCCAAGGCAGCGAGGGTCCCCCCAGCTGGCAGCACCCAGCTCATGGTAGCTTCAGGAGAAACGCATCAGACCTGGAGGGAGTACTGACAACCCTCTGGCTGTGTGGTCTGCCGGCTGTCCGTCTCTGGCCTGGGAGAGGAGCTGAAGGCCCACTCAGACTGTGGTCTCTGAGCCTGGACAGCTTGGGGTCAGGCCTGCCGCCGGGGTTTCATGGTACGCAGGAAGGTCTCCTGCTTCGGGAGCCGCAGCCTCAGGTGCTCTGGGAGGGCCGGCTCGGCACTGCCTGTCAGAGCCCACGTGTCCCTGTGATCTCCCGAGCTGCCTGACGACTTGTCAGACTGAAGTCTCTCTGTGACAGGTGCCGGTGTGCGTGGTGGGGTTGTCCCTGGGGCCAGTCTCCGCACGCGTGATGATGTTTTCTCTGTCTGAGCCGCCTCAGAGAGCAGGCTTTGTAACCCGCACGGAATAAAGCAGAAAGGTGATAGCAGCCTATTTTCCCTCCAAATGTCTCAGGCTCCAGCGTTTGAGGGTGAGGGCTGCTGGGGTAGGGGTTTTCGTGGCCAGGTGCTGTCCCTGAGTCATGCCTGGGTGTGTCCAGGGCACGACTGCCGAGGCGAGCAGGGGAGGAGGGGCTGCGTGGGGTGGGCAGTGTGTCCCTAACAGAGCCCCTTATTTAATGACCGGGGGGAGGAGAGGCAGGAGAGCAGGGCAAGGGTTGACGTCACCCGTGCTGCGGGCTGCGGGCCTCAGGGATCTCAGCCACTTAATTAGAATTCCCTCCCACACCCGGAGAAGGGCTCGCTTACATCTGGGCCCTGCCCAGCCCCTCCTGTGCGCGGAGAAGCGTGATGGACACACCACAGAGGGTATATGCTCCTGCCGGCCTCTCTCAGCTCTTCCTGCACGCACTCCTTCTGGGGACGGTGGGCAGCTCACAGCGGGGGCCAGGACCTGTGCCGGTGGACCTGCTCTGAGGGGTGGAGCAAGCAGCCTTCTTCTCTCCACCTCTCCCTCCCGCCCTCCCTTTCCCTCCCGTCTTTGAAGTTGCCGATCACAGCTTTAGTCTGATATCTTGGATGAGGGAAAGAGAATGTTCTGACCCCACAGCACAGGCCGCCCTAGAGAAGGGGGTGTGAGCATCAGTTTGGGGGTTGCTCCAGCACCTGAGAAACCGCAGTCCGAAGAAGCAGCCCCGCCTCTGGGGTGAGGCTCTTTCGCCTTTTACCTGCTGTTCAGTCTCATTCCAAGGCAAGGGGCACCCGAACGTGTGAGTGGCTCTGCCTCCGCCTGGACGCCCTGCCCTGCCTCAGAGCAGCGCCGCTTCGGGGCTGGTAGAAACATGCAGGAGTCAGGACCGCCGCAGGGCAGGGGACGTGCAGTGCTCTGCGCTCACCCTGTAGCCGTGTGAGGAGCACGGGCAGCGTGGTACTTAACTTTGCCAAGGCCGAGCGCCGACCACGAGGCACAGCCGGCCCCTCTGCCTCCTCGCTCAGAGTATTAAAAATGAAGGTGACTCTCAAAGAGAACATCTCTTCAAATCTCACGCCTCCCCTTCCTTTGCTAATGCAGTTCCTGGAAAAGGACATCACGCAGTTCCCAGAACCTCAGGTTGTGTGCCCTTCAGAGTCTCCACTAGGGAGAGGGAGAGACAGGGCTTCGGTGACAATCACTGTCCGTAGGCTTCGGCGTTGAAACCCAGCTGGCAAGGAGCTGTCCCTGCTGGCCAGTCTCTGTTACAAAGGCCTGTGGGACGTGTGGTGACCAGGGCTCATGGGGCTCCGCGCAGTTGCTTTTTTCTAAGCTTCAGAGGAGGCAGAACAGACGCACAAAATCGCCAGCAGGAAGCGGCCGTGGGTGTGGGGGTCAGTGGGCTGGGGGTCCATGAGCAGGTAGTTAGCTGGGCACCAAGGGCAAGTTAGGTTTATATTATTTAACTTTGTCTAATATATATTTTAAAAGATATTATTTATGTATTTTCCAGAGAGAGGAGAAGGGAGGGAGAAAGAGAGGGAAAAAAACATCAATGTGTGGTTGCCTCTTGTGTGCCCCCCACTAGGGACCTGGCCTGCAGCCCAGGCATGTGCCCTGACTGGGAATCGAACCATTGGCTCCTTGGTTTGCAGGCTGGCACTCAACCCCTGAGTCACACCATCAAGGGCTAATATTTTAAAGCTATGAAGTCTGTTACATCCCGTGCACAGGAGCTGGGTAGTGGTGCGGTGTAAACACCTTATTGGAGGCAGTTGTGAAGAGTTGAGTGATTTCCAGAGACCCACTCGGCACTCACATGACTCAGGCATGCAGGGTGCCTGCGGGGATGTGTGTAGCATGTGAGAAGGAGGTTCCCCACATGCTCAGCCCTGTCAATAGAATGAGTGTGGTGGGTGGCCTGCAGGTTTTGAAGAAGACACTTACCCGCTTCCTAATGATAGCAGGTGCTGGCCTGGGCCCTGGGTCCAGCTGTCCAGGTGACAGCATCTCTGACGTGGCTCCAGGACCAGGTGTTGTTCTGGTTCACGCTGTCGGATGCCAGCTCACATCAGCTGGGCTTCACAGGCCTCTGTGAAATTGGCTCCTACCTAGTTCGGAATTGCTTCTGTGTCCCTGTGGCGGACAGCAGTGGGAGACAGGTGGGCTGTCAGACTCCACCTGCAGTTGGGGTGACAACCCCCTAGGACCTGCCCCCTTGTCTCTGGAGGAGCCACACCTCTGACCTACGGGAGGCAGGCAACCTGCATCATGCCCCTGGACCTCCACCCACTCCAGGAAGGGCACCAGGTCACCAGGCTCAAGCCCAGGACAGGGGACAGCACTCCCTGTGCACCTGAGCAGTGTTCTGCCCCAGGAGGGGAATCATCAGGTAATGAGGGTGGATCCGAGGATTAGCAAGTGTCTCGCAGGCGACACCTGTGGTTAATGCCCCTTCTCCAAGGAGAGGAAGGGAGTGAACCAGGAGAATGTTCTTGCTGAGGTCTGGGCCCTTCGACTTTGAGAATGGGGCCTTGGAGGGTCTCTCATTCAGGTCCCCATACTTGCAAATCAAGGAGTGGTTTCCTCGTGTTAAACCACTCCATTTCTGGGGCGCCACTCATGATCCAGGGAAGGCCTCGCAGGAGGAACAAGACCGTGAAGGGGCACCTTTGGGGGAGTCGGTGAAGCCGACCAAGCATGTTGTGCCCGCTCGGGGGACACCAGAGCTGTCCTTGCTGGCCTGGCACCCATTGGGGAGGAGATGGGGGCTCTAGGACCTGCCACAGCGGCCCCCACAGCGCCTGTGACCATCTGCGGAAGGCCTTCACCCCCTTCCCTGAGTAGGCAGTCTGCTCATCAATGGGTCCCAGTCATCAGAGCTGGTTCGGGCATGCGCCTTCGTCTGTGAAGTGCCCACACATGTACCATCTGCAGCTTCCAGACCACCACAGTCCAGCCGTCTGAGAGCCAGAAAGCAGCTCCCAGGGGAGAGGGGCCCAAGTTAGCGGAGAACAAATGAACTGGGTGCCAAATCAAGACCCACAAGCAAAACCTGAAACTAACAACAAAAAGGCGTCTGCCCACCCTGGGCTCCCGTGGTGATGCTGGACGGGCCCTGCTGCTGGGCTGGTTTTCCACCGATTCTCTGGTCCTCAGCCTCTGCCCCGAGATGCGCCCCAGGTTGGCTGCACCAGGGTGGTGCTCCTGGTAATGAACTCACAGGATGGTCCTCAGAGCAGGGGCTTTGCCCCCACCTTCCTTTTGTCTACACCAGTGAAGGCACCTGAGTCCAGGCAGCGACAGCTGTGCACTCTGCGTGGCCTCCTGCCACTTCCCTGACAGATGGGGCTCCGCTCCTGGGGCTCCCACGGCTGAAGCAGGGCAGGCCGGTAGAGCCCAGGGTTGTCGCCTTAGGGGCAGGAGTGTGCAGGTGCAGGGGGCTCTCTGAAGATGTTAGTGACCCTCCTTTCCTGTGGCAGAGACCCACAGGGGTGTGTGCCCCAGTGACCAGTGGCTGAGTAATGGCCCAGACCTGCCTTTCTTTCCCCAGAGCTGCTCCTGCCCACAGAAGAGTGAGGGCTGCAGGTGGGGGTGGGAAGGAGGCATGGAGACCGCGGGCCGAGGGTGTGGATGCTCAGCCTGACCACAAGAAATGCTAGTGTGTGTCCCCTGCATCTGTGCCCAGGGGAACCAGGTGCGAAGGGCCTGGACAGCAGCAGGGAGCACGCTTTGGGGAGAGACAGGCCAGGCTCCGAGGGGACTGTGGGCAGATCACCAGCCTTTCTGAGCCCGTTTCCTCTGTAGGATGGGAGTGCGTGCTTGGCAGGGCGGCCAGGACTCCAGGTAACGCAGGAAAGGTGCGCAGTCACACGTTCAACAAAGGGCAGCTTCCCTGTGACCACAGGAGTGAGACCGGGCAGCGTATCGGGAATTTCACGACGTCTTATTACTGTTTACTGTTCTGGGAACTCAAAGAGGAAAAGCAGTCAAGTCACAGACAATCCAAGTGTGAGAGGACCTAGTGTTTGTGGAAAATCGCCGCTGGAGAAAGGTAACATGTTATTAACATGTGCCATCGAATCCGTGTGCTGCTGGTTCTGTTCTAGCTTTATCTGTCCACAACACCAAACTCTTCTTGGCTTAATAGCATTATTGGCTCTCACTTCTAAGAAAAATGGGTGAGGATACTCTTGGTTTCTGAGAATCTTCCAGTTGCTTCGTAGAGGATCCGGAATCACTGCTACTGTTCACGTGGCCTGAGACAGAAATTGTTGGGTTTTTTGGTGAGAGGACTCATTTCACGTGGATTTCTTTCTTGCATTATTGTCCCGTCCAAACCTCTCTGTTACATCAGTACGTGTTTGTATCAGCCTCAGGCCTTTGCAAACACCCGAGGTGAGGGGAGGGAGCTCCCCCAGTCCCTTCATCAGGTGAGCAGAGTGGACCAGGAGGGTGACCGTCGTGGCTGAGGAGGACAGGGGTGGTGGGGGAAGGTGGGCTAGGTCCCTCGGTTTTTAGGCCACCTTCACTTCTGCAGCAGCATTGCCCTGGAGGGGACCCCCTGGGAGTGGGAGGGACCTGGGGCAGGTACTCAGTAGGTGTGGGCCTGCAGTTTCCAGCCAGCCAGGGTGGCAGGGACCCACCCACGCTGACCGTTTCCACCACAGAATAAAAACCCTTCCTAAACGCCCCTTTTGAGTGGTGGGTGTGAGGAGCAGGGCCAGCCTGGCTGCTCACGGGAGAGTTGGATCCATCTTCACTTCACAACGGGGAAGAAAGGGATGCCAAGATGGTGACAAGATGCTGCTCGGTGCTCTGAGGAGATGAGGGGGAAGCAGAATTGGAACTGAAAGGGTTCAGCGTGTGTCTGCGTGTGTCCGCGAGTGTGCACGTGTGTTCTGAAGCTGGTCTGCGAGGAGGGAGGGCGGGTGGGGCCCGATTGGGGCAGAAAGTGTGTCCGAGTCTGAGCACCGGGCAGAGCCGAGTGTCTACATGCCTTTTTCTTTCTCTCCATGATTTACGGTCATCATTACTGCTAGTGGGTGGCTGATATTTAAAATGAAATATGGCCTTTCCTAATTTTAGAGCAAAGAACAACACAGATTAGCAGCAATTAGCATGTTGCCAGGCTCGGGGAAATGTGCACACCTGCAGCTCTGGTGATAAATGAATGGAAACACCGCTGCTGTGGGCCTTTCTGAGCAGCCTTTTGCCAGTTCCCGGGAATGGCCTGGGTGGGGTACTGATAACAGGCTGCTGTTCCCCCGCTGAGATCCAAGAGTGAATTGTGATGCAAATCTTGTTCCCATCGCATCCGATTGTCACCCTGATCGAAAGAGGATGGGGAGGGAATGGAGGCTTTTCCTGTGGCTTTTTCTCTCAGCCTGTGGACTGCCGTTTCTTCGTGACTAACAGAATTCTAAACAGGAGGGAGCCCCTGTCCCTGGGTTAGCTCTGGCCTTCAGCGGTGCAGTCCCCTGGGGGCTCACACTGAGTCGTCGAGGACAGCTGACGTGGCCCTGACCCTCCTGCTCCCAGTGCTGAGACTGGGCAAGCCAGTGACTTTCTCAGGGTGACTGCTCTGGGAGGAACCAGATTGGCATCAACAGCCCCAACTCTCTGATGTGCAGCTTTCCTATCCGGCTGTTTGCCCTTTCCTCCATCACCCGCAGGGCTGGGAGTGCTGGTCCTCCAGTGAGAAGGGACTGCGGAGGGAGGATGGGGCCCGAGCTGGGCACACAGGTGAAGGAGGTGAGGACAGGTTGAAGCGAGACCGAAAGAGGAAATGCTGTTTTTCATGCAGTGACATTTCAGGTAAATGGAACCTTTGCTTCGAGTTGCAGGGAGCTTCCGCAGGCCTTTTGAGTTGATCCTTGCTGGGTGAACAGGAGTTTGTCAGTTGGAGAATAGGAATGAAGACTTGTGCTTTGGCAGGAGAGTGTTCTTGGTGTTGCCAAAAGGCGTGGGGCACTCAGCAAACATCAGGCATTGGTGGCTCGGGGCCCTCACGGGGATGGGTGCGAACACGGAGTCCGGGCCCTGCGGTGGGCCCTCCTCTGTGTGTGGATGGCCCCCCCACTGCTGTTCACCCTCGCCTGCCAGCCTGCCCCCCACCCTGAGGGTGGGTTTCCTCCCTCCTTTCTCTGCACTGGAGACATGCTGGGACTCAGCAGAACGGCCACCTTCTCCGACCGACCCCAGCCCCTCCACTGCGGTCAGCGTGTTTGCCAACGCTCTTACTTTGCATTCTGTCTGTCTGTCCTTATGGCACACAGAGACCTCCCTCTGCCTCCTCTCTCTGTTCTGGGAACAAAGGCAGGCTGTTGTCCCCACGGGGCATGTGTGCGGTGGGCGGTGGGCACAGAAGGCCTGCGGTGATGCTGACAGAGCCCCATGGCTCTGGCCCCTGGCAGTGGTGCCGAGGAGGGGTCTGAGAAGATGAACCCCCTCACACCCCAGCTGCTCACACGGAAGGTCCCCGAAGGCGGACGTCGGAAGGGACAGGCTGTGTGTGAGTGCCCTCCAGGTAGAGAAGCTGTCCTCTCACCGACTTAAGCCAGGGTGTGTGCGGCTCCAAACGTCCCAGCATCCTCTCAGAAAACCCAAGCGCAGAGGCCTGTCCCTTTGGGACTCGGGAGCTGGCTGATGTCATGGCCTCTGACCGACAAGGTGTCGTCTCTGCAGCTCTGACTTGGTTCTGTTTTCTGTTTTTCCTCCCAGGCTGCTTATTGGAAGATGGCCTTTGCAGACCGTCCGAGACCTGTGTCAATGGTGAGTGTGCGGTCCCAGCGGATATGCGGCTGTGGGGCTGGGTTTGCCTTATCCCTCCCATCCAGGTGACACCAGCACAGGCCACCAAGTGGAGCAGAGGCTCGGGGTCAGGTTCATTTCATGTGATGCTCCTGCAGAGCCGTGGAGCTGAACCCTCTCTGCACGTCATCAGAAGGGGAGGGAGTGGAACGTTAGTGGAAGTGGCGCGTGTTCTTTCTGTGCATGAGTGTGTGTCTGCATCTGTGTCAGGGTCGGCACCCGGTGTTCCAGGGCAGCCCATGAGAGCTCCTTGACAACAGGGGGTTGGACCTGGAGCCCTGACGATGGCTGGATGGGATCTGCCCGCGGTCCACGTCCCTCGGCACCTAGCCTCCCTTCCTCCGACCTGCCCACTTGCTCTTCTCACTTCCCCACTCCTCTGGGCTCTCTGCAGTAGGAAGCTTGCCATCCTGCTGGCCATTTCCCCCTCTTCATAGACAAGAAGGAAACGTTGATGCTTTGTGTCTTTAGTAGGGTGCAAAGCCCCCAAGGCAGGACCTAAGATACTGGAGCAGGGAGTCCTCCCAGCAGCTGGGCTCTGGATGGGGTGGGTCCGCACACGCCCTGCCCTGTGAGTCTCAGAAAGGATGGGTGGGTTTGGAAGGGCTGCCTCTCAGAAGAGGAAGAAAAGCCAGTATCTTCGGCAACATGGGACAACATGCATTGGGTAGTGGCCCTTCTGATGCAAAGGGGAGGGTCTTGGTCCAGGACACCCACCCTGAAAGTCTGGCCAGGGCCGCTTTTCCTAAAGTCTGACTGGGTCTGCACTTAGGACCCTGGCAGTGCTAGGAAGTGGGTGTGGTCCATCGCCTCGCCCACTGCCCATCCCTGTCCTTTCGGGGGAGAGTGGACTTTGTCACTGCCTGGATCTTGCCTGTGGTGTTTTCAACTTGGCACAGCGCCCTCACTCCATCCTGGCTCTTGGTGTAGGTGTGGCTGCCTGTGGGGACAGCTGACTTCCTGGGGACAGTTGGTCCCTGGACCCGTTCCTCAAGTCCTGGGAGGCCCTCCCTGAGCGAGGCACCTTTTGAGGGCACGAAAGGCAAAGACGGGGCTCCTTGAGAAGCTCAGTGAGAACAGTCCTAGGTCCGAGGCTGCCGATTTCCGAGCTGTATCCTGTGGGGAAATTGCTGACGGTTCTGGGTGGTTCCTTCTTCTTTTGGGGGGAACTTCTGTGCAGAGTGTGATGAGTGGTCATCACAGAATGCAGTCTGCGCCACCTTGGTCCGGCCCGCCGCAGACAGCGTTCTCGCACTTGGACAGGCTGTTCCTTCCCACACCACTTGGGCTCCGGCCGTTGAACCTTCTGGAGCTTTTATTTGGAGACTTCTTTAAATAAATAATTTTATTTAAAAAAAAGTCCTTCATCTGCCCGCAGTGAAGTTTGATTATGAAGGAAACAGGGTGTGTGTGTGTGTTTAACCTGAGGGCAGACACACTCGGCTTGCTTGTCAGGGTAAAAGCTACCGCTCTGTCCCCCTGCCTCTGTCCTGGACAGAAAGCAGGCCCAGGTTTCGTGACCTCTCTCAGGGGTTTCCCTTCCCTCACCTCCTTGCGCCTCCCTGACATGGAATTACATTGATGTTACATAAGGTAATAGCTTTGAATTCTTTGGCAAAGGAAAGCAATTTAAATGTAAATATAAATACACAGGCCTTGATTTATGGAGACAGGCAATGTTTATTTATTCTAGCTCAGTTAAGGGCTGGCTGGGACAGAGGGAACTGGCCCTGTCCAATCCCACAAAGTCGTGTGCCGCGCACAGCTGACGGCAGTGATACAAGCAGTGCTGCCTGGATTTGCGGTTGCCACGGGTGACAGCATGACTCAGCCTGGCAGCAGGTGGGGCAGGAGGAGTGGCCAGGACACTGCACGGAGTCCAGAATGTTCTGCGGTCAGACACAGGATTCCTCTCTCTCTGTCTCCCTGCACCGTCCTTCCTTTTCTTGGGATAGAGGTAGAAACACATACCTCTGTTAACCTTACATATGTTTTCAGAAGCCCAACAGACCTCATTCATGACAGTTAAAATGAAAATGGCTGCATGGGATAAGTAAGGTACAGTTGTTCCTCAGTGTCTGCAGGGGGTTGGTCCCGGGACCCCGTGGACGCCAGGATGCCCAAGTCCCTGGTGTAAATGGGGTGGAACGTGCAGTTGGCTCTCTGCGTCCCCAGGTTCCCAGTACCCCAACCACAAGTGGAAAATACTATTTCCCAGCCCTAGTTGGTTGAACCCTCAGATGGGAAACCCAGGGATACCGAGGGCTGACTGAATATTGAAAGTAAATCTGAGGCTCTGTGGACCCACGCAGTTCAAACCGTGTTGTTCAAGGGCCAACTGCACTTTATAAAGAAAGTCAAAAGATAAACCTACCACATCCCACGCATCAGGATGGAGACTGTAACAAACAAAAACAGAAAATGAGTGTGGAGAGGACGTGGAGAAATCAGGAGCCTCGTGCACCATGGATGGGAACGCAAAATGGTACGGCTTCCGAGGAAAGCAGTCTGACAGTCCCTCAGACAATTAAACATGGGGTTGACCTTGGGATGCAGCAATCCAAGCATGTACTTAAAAGAGTGGAAAGCAGGACCGAGCGTGTGTGAGCACCGGTGTCCGCAGCGTCTCCAATGTGGAAGCGGCCGGTGTTCGCGGCGGGTGGATGGAGAAGCATGAGGCGGCCTGTGCGTGCTGCGGACTACCATTCAGGCTTAAGAGGAAGGACGTTCTGACACAGGCCGCACCGTGGATGGACCAGAAGAGGTCACACTCAGTGAAATAAGCCAGTCACAAAAGGACAAATACCGTGTGACTTCCTTTTGTGGGGTCCCAGGGGTACTCAGACCACCTTTATTGTGCTTTGCAGACACTGTTTTCGTTGACCTTGAGGGAAGACCCCCATCAGCAAAAGGGTTACAACTCTCTGAAGGCTCAGGTGATGTCAGCAATTTTTAGCAATAATGTATTTTTAACTAAGGTGTGCACATTTTAAAACAGTGCTATTTCACACCGAGCAGACTACACTATAGTGTAAATGTAACTTTTATATGCACTGGGAAACCAAAACTTGTGTGCAACTTGCTTTATTGCTTTGCTCTGTTACGGGGGCCAAGGCTGGACCCACAGAATGTCCAAGGGAAGTGCACCTGCAGTCAGATTCACAGAGACAGAAAGTAGACACTGGGGGTCAGGTGCCAGGGGGTGTGTAATGGGGACAGAGTCCCGGTTTGGGAAGATGGAGAGCTCTGGAGATGGTGGTGGGGGCGGCTGCACAACGATGGGACTGTGCCCAGCGCCACTGCGCTGTGCACTTGAACACGGTTAAGATGGCACATTCGGTGTGCTGTGCGTTCTGCCACAATCCACAAAAGTAAACAACCTGGAGAAGGGTTTGCATTCTTAATTACAAAGGGCTCCTACGCATTCTAAGAAAAAGGCAGAGAATTCAACAGGAAGAAGGGCAAAGATGTGAACGGTAGATGCAAAGGCCCACATAACACACGAAAATGTGTTTACCCTCAATGAGGGGAGTGTAACTACAAACCATACCACAGATCACCAAGATTAAAAGCACGATTAACTCCCGGTGCTGGTGAGAACCCACAGCAGGCAGTATGTACATATTTTGCCGGTAAGAAGTTGGAAACAATTGTGAGGAATGTAATCTGGCGATATCAATTGAATCAAAAATATACTGGCGGTTAGATTTATTTTGGGGACTCGCATGTGTAGAAGCAAAGGTGGTCCCAAGCTGTAACAACCCCTGCAAGTCCACCGATAGGAGAATGGTGTCGTAAAGTACGGTGGGCCTGTGGTATGCAGTACGATGCAGCTACTTGAAGATGAGTTCAACGTCTGCTTCCCAGCCACAAAGGTGCCCGTGTGTGAGGAGTGGCAGGGCTGATGACGACTTTCTGGGGAAACCCTTCCACACACGTGTGTTTCCCTCCTTGTATGGCCAGGGAGGAGGTGTGAATCTTTGCTCACTGGCATCTTTGGGGCAGTTTGGAGAGGACATTGGGGGGTGTTATGGCTTTATGCTTAAATATTTGGGCATTGCTTTCTTTATTTAGCACAGTCTCATGCTAGTTGTCATAAAACTCGTCTAATAAAGACATTTCCGAGTCTGCTGCGCTGGTTCTGTAGGCAGGCCTATAAAAGCCTGCCACCTCGGGCCCTGACCTGTGTGGGTCAGAGCTCCAGCCAAGCCCCCGCCCCCTGGCAGGGGGCAGCCTGGGAGCCCTGAGACCCTGTTCTAGACGCAGAGGGAGGCTTTGTGGTAGAAATGTTTGGGCACCTGAGGTGACTGGACAGGTGGACAGATGGAACGTGGAAGGTGGTCTGCGTGGTGGGGTTAGAATTGGGCACAAAACTTCTCAGTAAGTCCAGGGAGGGACAGCCCTGGGGGCCAAGAGGGGAGCCAGCGAGCATGCTGGGGCTTGAGGAAGGGTGGCAGCCAGTCCTTCCAGGACAGTTGCTCCAGCCCTAGGAAGTGACACCCAGCGGTGGATCAGGCGGCTCACTGGGGCTCACTGGGCCTCGCTGGGTCTAACCCCGAGGCCACATCTGGGAGAGGCGGGCCTGGGGTCCGGTCTCAGGCCACACCCCCCGCCTCTTCCCTGTGTTGGCCTTGCAGGAGGGACTGGGCACATGGCTGTTGGTCCTCCCTCTCTCCAACCTGCCCCTCCCTCCTTCCTTTTTCTTCTTTTCTAAAGCTTTCTTAAGGTCTAAATGAAGCAGATGAAGTTAATATTTTTATTAGATGTTCTCAGAACATTTTTTTTCTGTGTTTGTGTTTAGCGAACACAAGCTGAGTCTGTCGAAGTGCTGGTTGTGACCTGCTGGGGTACCTGGCATGCTGTGGCAAATTTGATCAACGGAGTTTTCCTGTTTTATTGCGCTGGAGGAAATATAATAATAAGAAGCTTTAATTTGACAAGTGGGAGACGATGGAAAAATACAGTTGGTTAGAAAAGGAGATTAGGTAGCAGCAATAAAGTCTGCACTCTGTGAGTCACGAGCACTCGGGGAGCCCGTGAGGGGGACAGTGTGCTGAGGCCCCCACCGGGGAGGAGGCTGGGCTGCGCAGGTTTGCGGGGCGGGGGGATGCTGGCTTCTATGGGGGAGGTGAGCTTGGAGTTCAGGACCCTCTAGCTCTTAGGGCTGATTGGGGTGCTTAACAGTGGGTTTCCATGGAATGGCTTTAAATAATCAGCTTTACAATAACCATTTTCACCGCTTTTGGAGAGAACGATGGTCCTGTTTTGGCTACTGCTGTTGTGGTAAAAAGCAGCGTTGGCATTATTTACCAGCAACAGTGATCTGATCAGGCTTCTAGACTCCGAGGAGGCGGAGTCTGGTCGCAGTTCTGTCCCATGAGTCTCAAGTTCATGGCACTATTGATCCCAATACAGATGTGGAGGAAAATGGCCTTTAGGGACCATTTTACCAGCGGGATGTAGAGGCCAAATCTGTGGTTTTGATCTTCACCAATGATGCCGTCCACTTGCTTTTTTTTGGCAATTGCAGAAGCGGCTTCAGAGAGCTAAGGTGCTGTGTCTGTGTGTCAGCCCTTTTGCTGGAGGCTGTGGGTAAGCTTCCTGGGAAGAGCCTCAGTGTGCGGAAATGACTAGGGCGCATGCCTTCATCCCTTCATGCACTCCCTCAGGGATGCACGCTGCTCTCTGGGGAAGCACGGTTGTCCTCCTGTCCTCAGCACTCGGGCCTTTCCCTCCCTGAACTGTGTCCTCAGCTCCTGATGACGTTCTGCACTTCTCCACAGAGAAGGCCCTGGGCACCGGTGTGGCCCTCCTGTGGCCCACCTCCAGGGGATGAAGCCGAGCCCAGGGGATTCTGTACAAAGGGAAAACAGTGATCACCCTCTAGGTTCGTCATGTTTTATTTGGAAAATGAGTTACACAAATACATGGACACACTCTCATTGAAAGCGAGGAGTTTGGAAATACATAGAATAAAAGGTGATGTGTTTCCTTCCTATCCCTCCACTCGGCCAAATCCCGCCCCCCTGGAGGCCACGACGGACAGCAGCTGCTCCATGCCTGGCACACTGCTGGTCTTGTCCAGTAACGCTGGGGCAGGCCGGCACTTCCTCGGGATGTTCTGTCGTGAGGAGGGTCCAGCCAATAGCCCGCTTGATGGGCTCACCCCCTTGGTATGTCCTTGGTGATTAAGTACCAAGACAATCTGTGTTGTCCAAGGCAGCTCGGCGGGGGGGGGTCAGGCCTCCCGTCCTCACAGGGCGCTGGGCACCTCGCCAGACACCCGGAGCCCAGGGATTCAGGATTATGTCACTTGACATGACCAGGAGGCTCGTTCCACTCCACGTTCCAATGCACCAAAACTAAGAGGGAAAGGAATTAATTCCTGAGCTAACCGATGTGGGGCCAAGTTAATTTGGCATTTCAACAGGAAAAGAAAGGCAGTTGTGGGCCTCCACATTAGTGACTTGAGATGAGCTACAATGGATTCAACTCCATTTGTGCACACACACAAACACCACATGCACATACCTGTTCAAAGAGTGGACCTGAGAGCAGGCGCACTGGGCTCTTGTGTGTCTCGTCTCCCATTACCAGCTTGGGCTCTGCTGTGAAATCATGCATTGCACTTCTCTCAGCCTCCAGGAGGGGGCAGCCTCACAGGCCGACAGGGCAGATGAGGCCACTGAGTCAGAAGCCACGCTGGCTGGTGGGAGCCCCACGCTGAGACTCCCTGACTGGGCCCCTTTCTCGTGGCGCACACCTCTCTCTCTCAGCAGCTCTGGGCGCTGCATTTCCCCGGAGGCACAGGCTGATTCTTCCTGCGTCTGGGCTGCACTCGCTGAGGGAGGAAAAGGCTGAGGACGGTGCTTTTGAGTCTTCCGGGTGCAGGATGCGCTGGCACCCTACGTCGCTTCCGCGTCATCGATACGACCCTGACTGGGTCCATTCCGGTGCGGCTCTGTAACTAACGATCACTGGAGACACAGTGTGAGCGTGCTGTTGTTCTGAGTAAGTCCCCGTGAGCCGGCAGCGTGGGTCTGGAGCCTGGGTGCGTCCTTCGCTCGGGCCAGCATGCCTCTTCTGCTCAGGGCGGCTCTGAGTCCTCCGGCCCCCAGACCACTCCCCTCACACCACCTGATGGCCCTCACCAAGACTGTGCTGGGACACCCACCGCCTGGTCCAGTTACAGCGAATAAACTGCTCTTCCCAACGTGTGGACCCTGTGAGGATGGTGGTAGAACACCCCCCTGCCCCTGGCAGGTTTCTCTCTCACCTGCCACCCGGCCAGAGCAAGTGCTGTTTGGCAACTCTGGTGACATGGGTAGAGTTTGGCTGCTCTTATGTGTTCCAGGGAATAGAAACGCACTCAAGCAAGTGTACGACCCTCCAGCTGGTGGACGGTGGGGCCAGTGGTCAGTCTCACGGGTCTGGTGCCTGGTCATCATCTCCAACTATTAACCTGATTGGCTCAGGCTGGTCTTTGGACTCAAACCTCCGAGTCACGAGTCTCCTGCTGGCCCAGTTGGGTTGGGGGTCTTGCATTGCTTATGCCCAGTTTTCACCAGGGCTGCAGGCTCCTCTCCATCACAAACGAAGGTGTACGGCCACTTCGCATTTGCTTCTTTGCTCTTCAGAAGAATCACAAATGGAACAACTAGACTCAAACTTTAACATTTTTTTCAGGCTGTTCATTATGGATTAATGTGTTCGTTTTCTTAGTCTGAAAATCTGATGTCACGGACTCATCTGGTGTGTGTGCAAGCACGTATGCATGCATGTGTGTGTGCATGCATGTGTGTGCATGAGTGTTCATGAATGTGGACCTCCATGCACGCACACTGTGGTCACATCAGGTTTCCCACCTGCGCAGTGAGGCGTGTGGTGGCCACATCAGCAGTCACCAACCACTGGAAATATCAGGAAGCTCTCAAACAATCCTGGTGCCCAGGTGCTGCCTGGCTGACCGGGATCGGAACCTCGGGGGGTGGGGCGGGCAGAGCCAGGCATCAGTTCTCTTTCTCTTCCTTCCTTTCTCCTTCTTTTTAAGCTTCTTGAAGTGACTCTAGTGTGCACTCATTGCTGAGAACCACTGAGCTGATGGTCTCTAATAACCTTCCCACCCTAAAAATTCCATGACATCTGCACTGAAATGCCAGCTGTGGTTTGTGCAGCAAAGCCAAAGGTATGGAGGGGGGTTCGTTCTCTTCATTATTACTTCTACGGTTTGTTAGCAAGAGCATCATTAGCATAAATGATATTTCTCTGCGGAGATGCAAATCAATGCAAATGACTAATATGGCATTTAAGAAATTGCAGATTGCAATGCAAAACTGTCTTGGGTAGATAACCCTAGTCTACCCGAACGACAGCATTCTGTTTCATTATTAAGGATATTAGTCCAGAACACATGAGGACTATAAAAATGCTACAAATTATTGCTGATACCTGCATGGTGTTTTACAATTTGTGGGAGGTGGCATATGCTTTATTTTACAAAATTCTGGTTGCATACTAGACTGGCTATTTGTAAGGCTGTTACTTTGTTGAGAGAAACAGGATGGCGTGACAGAACCAAGAAAAAGTAGCAAGATAGTAGAGACAGGCTTTGAACTGGTGCAGGTATTGCAGTCAGCAGATGCTGACACTGAAAGAATGGTGACTAATACAGTCAAACAACAGTTGGTACATGAAGAATTTCAGAGAAGTACAGTCCATTGGAAAAAACCACGTGGAAATTCTGGTGCTGAAAAATGCATGAACTAAATTTAGGAATGCAGCTGGTGTGTTTAACAGCAGATCAGATGTAGTGGAAGTGGGGAGTAGTGAGTGTGAAGTAGGTCAGAAGACATCTCCAGAGAGAGGAAAGGATGGAAAATATAGAGAGAGGGCAGCTCCTCACCGTGTGGACGTGGCAAGGAGATGGCACACTGAGACTGAAGTGCACAAGGGAGGGGAGAGAATGGGCAGAGGCAACACTGAAGAGTCTCCAAAATGCATGAAAGAAATCAAACAAACATTCAGGAAGCACCATGGATCCCAAGAAGATCACACGCACACCTGGGACTTGGGAACAGTAGAGTGAGATTGTTGAAAACACAAATGCAAGAAAGCCTGAAAGGGGTCGGAGGAAAGGTGGCTCTGAACGGGTGCGGGAGAGACCACATCACTCCCTCGTTCCTCTGCCCACGCACAGACCCTCTGCTGAGCAGCTCTGCGTAGTGGGTGAGGATGGAGTAGCAGAGGTGCTGGTCCCCACACTGGGGACCTCTCCTGCTGCTCTGACGTTCTCACGAAGACGTGAGTCTGCCCACTGGCTGCACAGGAGGAGGAGAATCATGGGCAGCCAGCTTGCTCACTGACAGCAAGAAAAAGTGCCTGATTATTGTTTTAAACCAATGGATTTTGGAGGTGGTTCCTTACGCGGCTGACAGACAACTTTGACAGGACAGCTAGAAGATCATGCATTTTATCTGCTAAGAACTGAAAGAAAATAACTGCCAACTTAACAATCTATATCCAGAGCAAGTATCTTTCTAAAAGGCAATGGAAACAATGACATTTTCAGGCCATCAAACAGTGGAGAGAATTTATTGACAGCTACCCTGAATAAACAAATTCTACAAGGAGTTCTTCAGGAGGAACCCCTGTGAGCATCGATGGATGGAGTGGAGGTGCGTGAAGAGAGTGGAGACAGAAAGTACGCAGGCAGGTCCGGACTCTCCAGGATGAACACGAGGGATGCTGAAGAGCTGGAAGGAGTGTTTCTGGTAGGAGGGTTTAATGCAACAATATCAGTTCCCTCTGAATTAACCTTTATGTTCAACCAATCAGAAAAAACATTAGCAACACATCTTTTAAAAACAATTTTTAAATTGATTTTAGAGAGAGAGGGGAAGGGAAAGAGACAGAGAAATAAACCTTGATTTGTTGTTACTTATTAATGCATTCATTGGTTGATTCTTGTATGTGCCCTGACCGAGATCGAACCCACAACCTCAGCGTATCAGTACGATGCTCTAACCAGCAGAGCTACCAGTCAGGGCAAAAATTTTTTAAATTAAGCAAACTAGCTTAAGGTCTATGTTGGGAACTGAATATGAGGCTAAACAGGAAAGTTACGAGCCAGAGCAGTTATGTATGGGGTGTGCACTGACCAGTCCAGGCTGCGGTGCTTGATGGTGACAGAGCATTTAAACCCAAGTGGTTGTGATCTTGAATAGACAGACAGATTGAAGGGAAAGAATAGAAAGTCTAGAAATAGATCAAAATCCATATGGGGATTTAGTATATGATAATGATGACATTTTAAATCGGTGGGGAAAATGTATTATTCAATAATGATTTGGGGACAACTGGCCAGACATTTGGGAAATATATAGCTGGGTCCCTCCCAAACGCCTTACCCCAAAATAAAATCCAGATGGCTCAAAAGCTTAAACGTATAATGTGATTTTATAAGTGCTAGAAAAACTTGGGGGAATTTTTAATAATTTCTGAGAGATAATAAATATTTTTAAGCAAGACAGAAAACCCAATATCTAAGAAAATTTAAAATGTGCCTACTTATAACTCAACAGGTCCACTTCTATGAAATTACATGATGAATATGCTTAAGCATATGTGTAAAGGATGGAATGTACAATGATTCTTTGACACCTTGGGATAGAAAAAAAAAGAACATTCTAAATATACTTTAAATTATGGTTCATCCTCAAAATGGAGCTGTATATATGGTGATAAACAAAGGTCTCAGGACATTTTGAATTAAAAAATTAAGATGAAGAATAGCTGGGATCCATATTAGAAAAAAATAAAATTGGATCTAGTTTCTTTCAGAAGGAGCGACTCCTATATGCTTGAAAGGCAAAACAGTAAAGATTTTTAGATGAGAATATAACTTTTTTAAGAACTCAGAGTAGACAATGATTTTGAAGCAGGAAATAAGTACTGAATACAAAGGACAAGGTTGGTAACTTCATCTATGTTAAAATCAAGGACATCTCTCTCTCTCTCTTAAAATATTTTTTTATTTATTTTTAGAGAGAGGGGAAGGAAAGGAAGAAGAGAGGGAGAGAAATGTCGATGTGAGAGAGAAACATCGATCAATTGCCTCTCGTACACCCCCAGCTAGGGACATGGCCCACAACCCAGGCATGTGCTCTGACTGGGAATTGAACTGGCAACCTTTCGATTTTGGGGGATAACACCTAACCCAATGAGTTAGACCAGTCAGGGTGAGAACATCTCTTAATACAAAGCACACTAAGAAAAAAGTTGAAAGACAAGTGACCAAATGGGAAGATAATTTTAACACATAGAACCAACAAAGATCTTGTAGTCAAAATATATAAAGAATCACAACAAATTATTAAGAAAAAGAAAACCAAGAAAAAAGCTGGCAAAACATTTTAACAGAAACTTCTAAAGGAGAAATCCAAATGACGGAAATATATAATAAGGTGGTATTCAACCTAGTTATTAAATCACAGGTATGAAATTAAAGCCACATGAAATACATTAGATCACACAAATGTGAATTTCTCCAGATCACAAAGAGAAACAGGCATGGATAGCCTAGCACCTGTGGCTTCTTTCTTTGAGACATTTGCCTACTTCTTGACTTGCATGGCTAGAGGCTAACCTGGGGGACATGGAAAAGCAGAGGAGACCTTTTTGGCAGTCTCATGATGCCGAAGAGACAAAAGTGGAATTCAAGAACTTCTAAGAAGGAGGGTTCATAACACATACCCCAGATCTCACCTGAGATCCCTGAGGGGTTACATCCTAGGTGAGCAGGTAGACCCAAGGTAGGGTGACCCCTATGAGAAGGCCCATGGTCAAGCCTCATTGGATTCAGTGATCTGCCCCGACATGGCTGCCAGACTGAGGAGGAAGGTCAGAGGGTCAAACCCCCAGAGCTTCTGCAGTTTCTCACGTGATTGTCTGCCATTCTGTTGTCATGAAGGCATGTCTACGATCAAGACACAGAAACATGACAGAAGTGTGTCTGCCGACAGTTATTGCACTCGTCACACTTGAATTTTAAAATAGCTGTGATCAATATGCCCAAGGAAATACAAGACAAGATAGAAAATTTATCTCATAGAGAGATAAACTCTGTGACTATCTATGATTACAATAATCAGCTGAAGGTACTAGCCTTGAATTTAGGAACTTCACAACAGATATAACCAAAGATTGGACATGGCAGGAGAGAGGACTGTTGGGCTGGAAGTAGGTCAGAGGGAAATAACCAGGCAGAATAACAGCGAAGCTGGTAAAACTGTAGGAAAGCGTACAGGAGACATACAGGACATGTTGAGAGGTCTAGTATCCATGTCAGTAGGGGAAAATGATACGGAAACGATAATGTCTGAGTTTCTTTCCCGAAACTGGAGAAAGATGCCAAACCTTGGATTTTAAGAGCTACGACATGGCCATTTTGTAGGTAAAAAAGCTTTAATATTGGCAGTTTTGTATGGTGTAACATCATAGTTGAATTCAAAGAAAAACAACACCTCTGAACATCACAATGAAATTAGTAAAAACCAAAACTGAAGAGCAAATCTGAAAAGCAACATTCCATTCGTCAGTAAGACTTTTAACAGAAACTGGAAACGAGGAGAGAGTGCAGGACACTTCCGACGTGGTGAGATAAAATAACTGTCAACCTAGAAATGGAATACTCCCTGAAATGACCGTTCAAACGTAAAGAACCAAAACACTATAGCAGAAAACAAAGATACAGCACAGAGAATGAACAAAACCTATCACTGCTTCTTTAAAACGATTTTAATACACATTTCTGGCAAAACTGATCAAGAATAAAAGAGGGAATGGCCAAGTCACCAACACCAGGAATAAAAAGTAGACTTCACTATGGATACTACAGACATCAGTAAGACAGTAAAGGGATATTATGAACAACTTTTTCCTATAAATTCAGATAAAGTAGCAAACCTAGGGACACAGACTTTTTCCTTATGATTCAGAAGTGGGTGCTTAGATCTACAAAGGACACGTATAAGGATAGTCCTAGCAGGCTGATTCACACCTGTGGAAGCTGAACAAATTCACTTTTTAGGGTCCAGTAATTCCACTACAGTTACATACCCAACAGAAATGCATGCTTGGATATACAAAAAACCCCCGTGAGAATATTCCTAGCAGCATCATTTAAAGCAGACCCAAACTGGACATAACTTGTCCTTCTGTGACAGAAAGATGTATAATTGTGGCATGTTCATGCAGTGAAATGCTAGGGGGAAAGGAGCTGTTGCCACACAAAGCACGTGGATCAATCTCACAGCAGTGTTGAGCAGACGAGCCGATGGAACAGGACATGCACGGTGTGACTCCATTTACACGCAGTTCCAAGAGGCAGAGCTACCTGGATGGTGACGAGGCAGGCAGGGGTGCTTCTGGGTTTTGGGTCTATGTCAGAGGGGGCGGGTGTGTTCATCCCATAAAACTTCATCAGGCTGACACTTCTGGTGGGTCCACTTTTTGGAAGGCATATAATATTTCAATAAAACATTTTTAAAAATAATATTTCTATAGCCGTGGTTTGTTCTTTTAACATTTTAAACATATCTGATGGCGTTGAAATATGTCGTCTTAGCTGATACACCAAACCTTTGGTGTATCTGGCTTCACACATTCCGTGACCTTCACCCTCGCCGCACCCAGCGCCCTGCTGCAGCGCACACCTGCTCTTCTGCGCAGCCTGAATACGCACAGACTCGAGTTAACACCAAGCACGTTTGAAATCTGCTTCCAGAGCTCCCAGTGTGAGGGGTTTGTTGTTTGCAGTTTCCCCAAGCTGGATATGTTGGGGGCTCAGTTAGGGGAGAAATGTACCAGTTCTGAGCACTTACCATGTTTTAGCACCGTGCAGAGACTACATACTCCGTGTAAGGAGTTTTCCACGGACATGAGAAAATTCTGGTGGAATAACGTCACATGGAAAAGGAAGCCACACAATTATACAAGTTATGCGATCTTAACTGGGTTAAGATTGCCCAAATGGGAGAAAAAAGAAATGAGCTGGAATGCTAACAGCAAGTCCTCAGACTGGTGGGTGAGGGATACTTTTAGTTTTCTCTGTGTGTGCGTACAAAATTCTTTAAAGAACAACCTCATGACTCTTAGGAAGGGCTTCCTTAAGGGTCCCGCCAGTGCTCACTCTCTTTCGGGGCCACAAAGAACAGACCCTCCCCCTTCAGTGCTTTGTGAGTCACACCAGCTCCTGTGCGCCTCACTGCCTCCTGCTTCCCTGTTTCTAAAAATTACTTTTCTTTTCATCTTGGCGTGAAATAAAGCGCTCCAGCTCCCACGTCCCTCTTGTAGGAGCTTGTTGCGTAGGCAGCCCAGCGGAGAGGGTCTCAGATGGTTGGCTGGGTTCCATCCTACCGGATGCTAACAGTTGGTTTAGGTGAAGAGAGCCCCGGAAATGTGGAGCGAGGCAGCCTCGAAGGCCAAGCAGAATTGGATACACTCGGAAGAGTAGGAAGGATTTTAGCCTCTTTTCCGATAGTGGACCAGTCGGGTTTTCCAGGGCATTCTTCTTGGTTCTCAGCTGCAGCCAGCGGACCTGCTCTGCTCTCTGGAGCCCTTTCTGTCAGGTGCTTCTGGCAGTGCTTGCAGGACAGCCAGGGGGAAGCTCTGGCCTCCCCACGCCCAGCCCACCTCCTCCTTCCTGTGTACCCCTGCCCCCGCTCACCTGACAGGTCAGGATCTCTCAGCCACCCACTCAGGCCAGCCCACCTTCGGTTCACGCAGACAAAGCTTGCGGCTTCTCCTCTGTGCCCAGAACCCTTGCACGGGTCTCTAGGTCAGTGTGTCCGGTGCAGTTTCATTGTAACAGCATATTTACACATCTGTCCCTGTGTCCTGTGTTGGTCAGGGCTTCCAGCATGGTGCGTGTGCACACGCACACAGAGGAACTGGCTCATCGACTGTGGGGGCTGAGAGGCTGCACACTCAGGCAGGAGTGGGCCTTGCCGTCCGGAGGCAGGATCCCTTCTTCTCTGGAACCTGTCTTTGCTCTTCAGACCTCCACCTGATTGGATGAGGTCGACCCTGTCACTTACAGCCCGCTGATTTAGGTGGCCGTTATCCACGGTCATGTCTCCGCTCCCGCGCGGAGTGGCGCAAGCCCAGCACTTGGAGCCGGTGTTCCAATGGCCGACTCCAGGAGCAGTTTCCTGGCTCCACGACCGAACCCCGCTGCAGCCAGGAGGGGTCGATCTGACGTCTCTGTGTACTGGTGCTTTCTTTCCACCTGGGCAGCTGTGTAACAAAGCCCAGCAGAGGGGGGCTGCCTCTCACCTCGCTGCCCGGGCCTCTGGGCCCACATGTGGGGGTACCGTGCACACGTCCCAGGGCACTGCTGGCCCACGAGCGAGCATGTGTCTCTGGGCCGGGACGCTGAGGGGTGGTTTTCATCCTCTCGGGCCATCTTCCCCATCCCTGAAGTACAAGTGAGGGGAGCGTGAGGGTGAAGTGAACTAACACAGACTCCCGAGCACAGAGGACTCAGCGCAGAGCTGCTGTTTCCATGGTTAGATTCCAGGGTGGCCCAGTTCTCTGGCCAGCACAGTCCTGTCGGGTCCCTGCTTCTCTGTGGTATCATCTGGGAGAGCAGGGAGCAGCCGCCACCTCTTTAGGCTCGCGAGTTTTCTTTGTCTCGAGGTGACGTGTTGGGGATAAGTGAGCATGTTCAGGGGCCCTCACCTCAGCTTTTCTTTTCTTGTTGTTGTGTGCTGCCTGGCCCAGAAAGCAGCTCTGGGGTCTGAGATTCGATAGAAGTGGCCCCCCAGGAAGCCCGTTTGAACCGCACACACCCCTCGGCCCCTCCTCCTGTGTCTTGGGACAGCAGTCAGGAATGATCTTACCTGGAAGTGTCTTCTTCACCTCTGCCACACAAAGGAGATGCAGATACCCAGGATGTGAGCTGCTTCCGGCTGGCCAAACCCAGGAGTGGCCTGTTACCCAGGCCAACGGGGGGTGTCCAGACGCCTGCATTTCCCATTGCAGGCCGGGTTCAGCGTTGGCAGGTTGCGGTGTTCTGAGTGGAACCTGCCACCTCGGGTAGAATACAGGGTCTCCTTTCCCCTTGTTTGTGCCTTCCTCTGAGTTTCTGTGCTTGGAGACATGCATGAGAACGAGGGTGCATGTGAAAAGAGGGTCTGGCCGACTCGAGTTCTCGGCTCACATCCATGTCCAGATTTGTAATTCAGGAAATCAGATGGTGTTTGGGGCTGCCACAGACGGTTTTGCTGCTCCTCCTGCCACGCGTATTCCAAGTCTCCCAACCAAGGGCGCCAAAGACCCAGCCTGCTCTGCCTTCCCAGCCAGCGGGTGCTGTCTCTGCAGCTCAGAGCCCCTCAGGACTGCAATTCTCGTCTGCATTTTTTTATGTTGAAGACTTCACTTGGTTGCAGTTGAACTTTTGGCCAGCCAGCTCTGTCTTGGTGTTGGGTCTCTGAGGCAGGACACAGTGAGCCAGTGAAATGAATGATCCCAGCAAAATTCCATTTTAATGACACATTTCTGTAGTACTCTTTGACTAGTGAATTTTTTTGAGGTATTTTTGGGATGAAACTTGATTTCTTGCTAATGACCAACTATGTCTTTAAGAGTAACTTGGGCACCAGCCAGTGGCTAGGTGGTTAGCGCGTCATCCAGTACAACAAAAGGTGGGTTTGATTCCCAGCTGGGGCATGTATGGGAGGCAACTGATCAATGTTTCTCTCCCTCTCTCTCTTTCTCCTTTCCTGATTTCTTAAATGAGGATTTAAAAATTTAAAGAAATAAAAAAGAGTAACTTGGTCTTCTGCCTCAGCATCTCTGCTGGAGGACATTTCACAGGTCTGATGTGAAGGGAAACCTGAAAGGTTTAGGGTTAAGACAAACTTCATGGCAAGTAATTCTTTATTATCACCACAAGTATTGATGAGTAGGTGGCATAAATGTTTGATCACTACTTTAAAGTAAAAATTTAAATCTCAGCGTATCAGAGCATACGGCTCTCGGAGCAGCACAGGACATGTTGGAGAGAAAACCAGCCGTTCGCTCCATTTTTCTTTCACTTTCATGGAAACCATAAGATTGTTTCTGTGTTTCAGATCAAACATGTTTTTGAGCAAAGAGTACATTACCCAGCTGTCCTCAAAGCCACTCCTTATCACTGTTCCAATTTAGTCTCAGCCATCTGTTCCTTTCCTTTCTTTCCGTTTATTTTTGAGGCACATCCCAGGAAAGCTGCTCTTGACACATCGCATTTGGAGGAGCTGCAGGAAGGAAAACACATCAGAAACTGTACACGCCGTTTTGTCCATGCATTTTGCACAAATAATTAAAAGCAATACTCCACTGTGGTTTGAAAACCCAGTGCTTATTACTGCAATTTAAAAATAAATTTCAAGACCCTAAGAAAGAAATCTTATATTCATCTTTCTTAATGAGGTGGGTCTCAGTGATATGCAACAGGTTAAATTCTTCCAAATGAATCCATTGAGAATTTTATCTGAAGACTTGAGACTAAACTAATGTGTTACCGCCCTGGCTAGGTGTCTCAGCTGGTTGGAGTGTCATCTCGTACACCAAAAGGTTGTGGGTTTGATTCCCAGTCAGGGCACATGCCTAGGTTGCGGGTTTGATACCTGGTCGGGGCATATATAGGAAGCAACCAATTGATATTTCTCTCACACATCAGTGTTTCTCTCTGTCCCTTCCTGTCTCTCTAAAATCAGTGGGTATATCCTTTGGTGAGGATTGAAAACAATCAATCAATCAATAAACAAATAAAAATAAACTAACCTATCACTAACTGGTCATGTAAGTCTGTTTTTATTCTGAAGCCTGAAATTAAAGATCTGAACCACATAGGCTTAAGGACATATGAGGCATATCACTCTAGAAATGAACTTGGACTCAACTCCTGATTTCACCATCAGATGACACCAGCAGCATTGGGTGTGTGGTTGATTTCTGGAAGGTGCATCAGCTTGGAAATTACAGGAAGGCAATGGGTGGTGTTTCTCTCTGTGGCTCTGCTGGAACCTGCAGTTCCCATGGTCTGTTGCTCTGTGACAGGGTCACGCGGGGGACGTGGACATGTCTCACCAACAAGGACTGGGAAGAAACTGTGACTCACAGGGTCACACTGTCCCTGCTTAAGAAGAGGGCCCTTGTGTTACACATTTCCCAGGTGGGGAAGCAGAAGGGAGCTGGAAGCCAAGGGCCAGAGAATTCATTTTTCTGGAAGCCCATTTGCATGAGAGTGAAGACATTGTTTTCGTGATTTACATTCAGGACAGCCTGTGTCTTCGGGAAGGAGAAGGAGCACAGCAATAGTGCCCACAGGCATCCTGCAGGTAGCCTGCCCTTGTGGCAAATGCCTCTTGAATGAAAAGCATAGCCAGCCTTGCAAACTGCTGGTCACATTTGCCTTGATGAAGAGGGAGGCAGAGGGGCTGACCCCTCTGCGGGACGCAGTTGTGGGCCCCCACCTCCAAAAACACTCAAGACTTCTGTTGTGCAAAGACCCCCCCCTCAAGGGAGATGAAAGTGAGAGGCTGGAAGGAGCCCCTGGTTGGTGGGACCTCGGCAGCTCCGCCAGGACGGCAGCCTCTTCTCCTCACTCCCTCTGATGGCGGCATTCTGGGCCCAGGAAAGGCTGTCTCCCCTGAGATGAATGCCCGGTTTCCTGTTTTGGAAAGAAAACAGTTGCTGCTTTGGGGGAGAGATTGCCTTCTCTGTTCTTTGCTCATCAAGGTTGTGCTTGGACGCAAACTTGGCAGAAACCATCGCAACATGGCTCATTCCCACAAAGCCGTGTGCCCAGGAGCATGACCATCCCCGACACACTGGACTTCCGGCAAACATTTGTTGAAGAGGTAATAGTGGCACCGAACACCTGATCCGGCTCACTGCCAGTGTCTACACGAGGTAGCCCTACTGTCGCAGAGGTCGGTTGTAAGGCCTTCTCTGTCAGACGTGGCCTTGGAGATGAAGGCTACTACCTGCTTCTGGATTTGGAGATAGTAACATGATGAAATGCTCAGCTTCCAAGGACATGAAAACATTATTTGCAATCCTAGGAATCTCTGGGTGGTGAATTTTGGCAAAATAAAGTAACGGTGGGCTTAATTGGACTGTTTACTCTGAGTGCCCAAGGCAAATATATCATTTTAACTCCGGTCGACAGCACATTGCTGACTGGCCTCTCGGCATGAAGCAGAAGTGTCCTTGAGGGATGATGAGTGGGGAAGAAAGAGCTGACACTTATCTGAGTTTCCACTTTAACAGTGTTTCTGTGAAGCTTTGCGTTTTTGTGAGTCTTAAGGGCCCCCCCTAATGTGCTCACTGTGGACCTCCTCTGTCTGTGATTAGTAATTAAAGCAGCGAGGGGATGCTGGCTCGTTATGGTGTGTGTGATGTTTGCAGAACAGCCATTCCCTAAAATGAGGCCATCTCGGCCAAAAGTGCTTTATGTTAAAAAAAACGACCGAGCTCGCACTGTCTTCCCAGTAGCCTTTCAGAACGGTGGGTGTGCCCCGGTTCTCACTGCCAGCCACTTGCAGCCACCAAGCTGCCTGGGACACAGGCTTTGCTGCTGGACAGTCGCTCCCTCCACACTTGGCACGCGGGTGTGCTTCAAGGCACTGGATGCCACAGTGATGGCAAGGGGACCAGAGTCTCCCCAAAAGCCAACACTGGACGGTCCTCACACTGCCTGAGCCACGTCCCTGAGAGGGCAGTTACAGGAAGCTCGGCTCCAGGACATGGGACCCGAGAGGGCAGCTGTCTTAACAACCCGGGGGACAATTTCAGTGGTTCCATGACCTTTAAAATGTTTGTGAAAACAGCGAGACCTCTCTTACCGCTGGTTAGAAGTGTACAGGGAAATAAAAGCCGGTAACGATGACATCGACCGGTACGCTGTAACTAACGCACTGGAGACACGGAGCGTCCCCGGTCCGCTTTGTGCAGCGCGGCCCCTTCTCACGTCATCACTTGCGAGTGGAGGGAACATCTTTCCCAGGGAGAGCTGTCACCGCCTCTCTAGGTCTGCCTCAGCTGCCAGCATTTCATCCTTTGCACGTCCCATGCCGTGGAATAGCTCCCAGCGGCCCTTTGAAGTGAATGGATATTTTTGCCTCATGGCGTCCGCCCCTTCATCCTTTCCCTCACACCCACGTGTCTCGTGTACGCAAACAAGTCGCCTTCCCTGAGTTGCTTTGTCTCCAGTGGTGCCCGGGCCCCCTTCCCCCACCGTCGCCGTCTGTTCTCAGCTCCCCGGTCCCCCTCCGTGTCTCCGCTGCACTCCCGTCTCTCCCAGCCAGTTCTCTGCAGGTGTCACGGGGCTTATCACTAGGCGATGAGGAGCTGGTGACCCGTCCATGGCACGCTGGGAAGCGAGTGCCGTGCCTGGTTGCTGGGCACGATGCACACCTGTACACTCAGGGACCTGGGGGCCTGGCAGCTACCTGCACCGCAGGCAGTCACCACACTTTGAGGCCTGTGGGGACTGAGACGTGCTCCGTGTTGCCGGGGATGGTGCTCATAACTGAGCTTCCGACCTGGGTCTGTGCACACTGAGCTAACAAAGCGAGGACCGCCTCGCGTCCTCGCGTCCCGGACCGCACTGCTCGTCGAGCAAGGCGAACTCAGATTCCTGGCCCCCAAGGCAGACCTTCCTGGTCATGGGTGTGCATGAGTGTGTATGTGTGTGCACGAGAACCATCTCAGGATGACTCTGACGTGCGGGTAGGCCTGGGAGGTGCTGGTGTGGAGGACGCCCTGTTCGAGAAACCATGACCACAGTCAGACGTGGAGAAGGAAGCTGGACTTGAGGTGCAGTGGGTGCTCCCAGACACGCCCCTGAGCTGGCAGTCACAGGAAGGCTGGCCCCAGGGCGCGGGACCCACAGGTCGGAGGTCCCACGTTGCCCTCCCCTTGAAGATGGTGTATACGAAACTTTAGAAAGTACTCTGGAGTTCCCTGTGAATAACTATGGGCAAAGTCACCCTGATTTGTTTAATTTTTCTAAGTAAACTTTCTCCTTACGATGCAACGAGAGTGATGAGCCCTGCTGAGCTCTCTGAGGAGGGTCCTTT
Organism: Anoura caudifer; assembly: GCA_004027475.1. Lineage (NCBI taxonomy): Eukaryota > Metazoa > Chordata > Mammalia > Chiroptera > Phyllostomidae > Anoura > Anoura caudifer. Next base: position 234,177 of record PVKU01001468.1, read on the forward strand.
CCTCACGTGTGCGATGGTGGTGTGTCACGGTGGGCAGGGGAGCTGTGGCGTGCAATCTGAGTCCACGGAACAGGCGAGGGGTTCTGGGCCCTCACTGCTCACACAGTCGCCCCCAGATTGACTGCCTCAGAACCCCACAGGTGGGCAGGGCCCGGGAGCCTTGCTCTTGATGGATCCCTGCACGGTTCCTGCACCTGACGGGTCCCAGGTGGCTCTGGTGTGCAGCCAGGGAGAGGAGGTTGCTTCTTGCCCTGATCTGCGAGAGGGTTCTGTGTGTCTGTTCGGGCTTCATTCCTTGGGTTTCCAACTATTTGCCAATGCACTTGAGCGTTCGCAGAGTGGTCACTGGGGAGGAAAAATGAATTTGGAAACGTGCCGTGAAAGGTGCGATTTATGGCTGTGCGGCGGGTTGGGAAAGTAAACTGAGCAGAGTTACGCCAGGAGCAGCCCCATTAATTTCAGGGCACAGTTCCTGTGCAGCTGAGCGTTTCTTTCTCGTCCCTTGAATGTGGATGACTAAGAACATTTTTCCTTCCAACAAGTTGGCCGTTCAATTAGTGTGATGGATTTGGGAGGATGGAGGCTGCACCGAACAGCCACCATCGTAGCGCCTGCCTCCTCCCCTCCCCCTCTTCTTCCCCTCCCCCTCCTTCCCCTTCCCCTGCTCTCCTCCTCCCTCCCCCTGCTCTCCCTCCTCCCCCACCCCATGGCTCTGGGTGTCTCCGGGAACCTGAAGCATCAGAGGTCCTGGTGAGGACTGGGCAGGGCAGCAGTGCGGGGCAGACAATTGTGCTGGGCTTGGGACCTGGGCGAAGGCTTTGTGGGCCGTTAAGGGGGCTGCCGCACGCACATTCTCAGTGATGGGGGTGGAACCAGCTTGTTCTTAATGGGAATTCTCAGTGGGTGGCTGATATATTACTTACAGCTGAGCCCCAAGAACGCCTGATTTCTTTTGCAGTTCTCCTTCTCACAGATGCAATTACTGTAGTGAAATTTGGTCCAGGAGGATGTGATGAGATTCTATTTTAAGGTTATTTCTTCTCTCTGCAATGGAGTGGAGAGCCTTTGTTAACACCCCGCTGCCTCCCGGGTCTGTCCTGTTGGGCTTAACTGCTCCAGCCCATTAATTTGATCTTCAGTGTGTCCCAGGTGGGCATGTCCTGTAGCTCCTTCATCTTAACCCCATGGTTTACTGCCAGCCTCCTTGTTCAGGGTGTGCCAAGATGCTCACCTTGTACGGGGCGGTGGGGGGCGGGGCGCCCTGTGCGAGCCCCATCTGGGTGCTCAGGATTCAACCGCTGGTTTCCTCATCTGAAAGCTCCCTGGTGTTCTGGGCCGTATGGGGTTTGATGGTACCTCAGGTCACCCACCTGCCTGACCAGAATCACCTGCAGGTGGAGGTGGGGTGGGGGTGGGGGAAGGCGGCTTCCCACTGAGGTGCAGCCAGGATAAGAAGCTCTGAGCTATGTCAGGAGTTGGGTGCTCTTCCCAGACAGAACCTGTGGGGTAGGTGACTCCCCCAAACTGACAGGTGACCCTGGAACTCAGGGCTCAGAGACTTCAACCTGCACACCAAGGAGGAGGTTCCTCACCTCCAACCTGCAAAGGATGCCCCACCCTCAGCGCTTTCTCTTGGGAAACTGACCCTCTTGCTGCTGAGGTGACAAAGGATGGCACCTCGGTGGCTGGTCTGGCTGTGGCTGGGGAAGCGGGTGGAGAGGTGCCAGCTTGTCAGCTACTGCCCAGCATGGGCACGGGGAGAGAGAGCAGCAGCCAGATGTGTGTTAGGCCTGGTTACTCGGCGCTTGTATAAGGACAACATTTTAGTTTATTTTTGTCTGTATTTGGGTTCAGGTGGTAAGGAAACTTCAACATACACTAGGAATTATATTTTTCTTTCTCACCATCATTTTCAACTTATTTTTGTACAAACAAGGTACAAAGGTTTAGTTTTGATCCTGAACTAAACTTTAGTTCAGAGCTTGTCTTTCTGGCTGCAGATTTTCTCATAGGTCTTTACCCAGCTTGGGGGTGGAGGGCCCTGCCCGTGGGGGCCCGGGCCCGGGTGTGAGGCCCGTGCACAGGTGTACTGCGGATGGAGAGGCTGCAGACAGACCCGCATTGCTGCTGTTTCTCATTCGTGAGTCAGGTGAGCGCCAGAGACAGGTGTGGTCTGTTTAAGAACCATCACTAATTCAAGGTAAGCAAATTAAGAAAAGAAGTGAGTGAGAAACCTATCTCATTTAGAGTACAGCACCAACAGCCACCAAAGAGCAGGTGAGTGTCCCGCCCGGGAAGGGCAGGTTCTCTGCTGACGACAGAGTTCCTCTCCGGGGGTTGGGGGAACACAGCCCAGTGAGGGCTGACGTCACGGTATGACCTGGGGTCAGGGGTTGTGCTTTGAAAGGAAAAGTTGCCTTAGAAAGTAGCCTGGTGTCTGTCAGGCCTGGTGAAGGTGCTGTCGGTCAGGTCCTCGGGGGGACCCCACCGCCAGGTCTCCCTGTGGAGCATGGTCTGAAGACCAAGGTCAGGAGACCCGCCCACGGCTAGGAGACCCCCGCCCCCCGGCAGAAGACTGTGGAGGCTGGATATTCAGAGGCTGTTTAGCACCAGTTCCGCAGACAGTCATCGACTATCCGTTCCAGGAAAGGACTGCGCTGGGGGAACCGGAGAAAAGCAGGGCTCCCACCTTGGGGAGCCTGCGGCAGGGACAGGAGACTCTGCCCAAAGGGAACACGGGGCCCAGGCTCTGAGGCAGGGCAGCAGGTGGGACTGCAGGACCCGGGGCGGCCATGCCCTCTCTCTGTACTGTGTGTCTCCTTCTTCTAAGGAGACCGGTCTCTGGGTTTTGTCCAGCATGATTTCGTTTCCAGATCCTTCACTGATAACATCTGCAAAGGCCCTATTTCCAAGGATATTCTGAGGTTCTGCCTGGACATAAATTTTGAGGGATCTGGTTAACCTGCCACAGGACCCCTATTCCCAAAGGAGTAAAGAGCCTGTGAGATTTTACCTATTGGTTTGAGAGAGAGAAACATCCATTTGTTGTTCCACTTATTGATGCACCATTGGCTGATTCTTGTTTGTGCCCTGACCAGGGATCGAACTCACAACTTTGGCACATTGGGACAAGGCTCTAACCAACTGAGCGACCCAGCCAGGGCGAGCCTGTAACAGTTCGTTCTCACTGTAGGGTTGAGGAAATGACACTTCCAGAGTTGGTCTTGCTCAAAGCCTTCGGCCAGTTCAGGACAGGCAGGGAGCCCCCAGATCAGAGCATCAGCTGGAAGGTGCCTCAGCTGGAGCTGGAGGTCACTTAGAGCATGGCTCCTCTGCCACCTTCACTCTGCAGGAGAGAAACTCCTTAGTCTCCCATCACCTGGGTGGCATTGGCAGGACAGGGGGCAAATCCAGGGTCTTGTCTGTTCCTGCACCTCCCCAGCCAGCAACACACATGTCATTGTGTTAGGTGGATGCTTTGGTGCTGGGGAGGCAGCTCCAGGAGGAGAACTTGATCTCCAGTGGGAGGGAGCCTTGACCCCATGGGGCTGGGGGTGGGGGAGGTGGGCACGAGTGACACAGGGCTGGCCGGCATGTTTCCTAGCTGCGCGGGAGAGGGAAGTGTCCAAAGACGGTGGCAGTCACCGTCATCAGCACACGCACTCATGCTCTGCTCTGGCCCTGGGAAGGTGAAGGTGGGATTCGGACCCCAGGGGAATCAGGAGACGGCATGGGTGGCCAGGTGAGGTCCAGAGGACAGCCAGGAAACTTGGGGAGGCAAGCGTGTAGCATCTACTAAGACACTCAGACAGGCACCCGCCTTCTTTCTTTCTTTGTAAAGCCGATGGGCGTGACAGGCGGTGCCAACATGTTTTTCTCAGCTCTGCTTTGTTCATAAGACATTCCTCGACGACCCTGAAGGACATGTTTTGGAGCGTCTGCACCTCTCCGGAGACCCCTCTTCCCCCCCGAGCCTCAGGTTAGAGGAGCCCTGCGCTGCCCCCTGGCCCAGCCCCTGCCCGTCTGTCGTGGCTGCTCCTTGGTCCTTCCTGTGCGTGGCCCACTCTTGGTGGCTGCCCATGCTGCCCCCTGAGTCGCATCCTCAGGAGGACGGTGGCCACAGGGAGACCACACCATGGCTCTTGTCATGCTCAGTTGTCTTGAACTTCATTAGAAACAATTTTGTGACAGCTATCCTATCAGCGTGAATTTAAAAAAAAACTCATCAAAACTGGTGAATGTTTGTGCAGCCATTTCAATATTGAAGATGGAAGAAAGCAACATTTTCAGTATATTATGCTTTATTATTTCAAGAAAGGCAAAAGCACAAAGATTTGTGCAGTGTATGGAGAAGGTGCTGTAACAGAATGTGTCAAAAGAGGTTTGTGAAGTTTCTCGGTACTATTGACGTTTTGGCCAAATAATTCTCTGCTGTGGGGCTGTCTTACACATTGGAAGGTGTTTGGCAGCACCCCTGGCCTCTCCCCACTGGAAGCCAATAGTGGGAAACAGCTGACATATGCAAAATATCCAAATCAATGAAGTTATCGGTGAAAATGAAAAATGGGTCTTTTGTTTTACAGAAAAACTGTAATGAACTTTTCGGCCAACCTAAAAAACAAATGCTCAGCAGTCCCCGTAGGAGGCAGCAGAGCCTAGGTTTTGTCGCTTATGGTTTTGGTCAGGTGTCAGGCACTCCGTTGGCCTCTGTGAGGATCTGGCCATCACTGTCCAGTGGGGATGCTCAGGGACCAGGCGGGACAGCTGGGACTGGCACACCAGGTGAAGCGAGCTCTTGGCTCCCTGCGGAAAGCGGGGACCTTCACTGTGGCGGCGGCAGACAGCAGGCAGAGTTGCTGAGGAAGAGAAACAGCCTGGGGCAGACGCTGCAGCCACCAGGCCCTGACAGTTTCCCCCGGGCCGAGAGGGACCCTGGGCGTTCATTCACTCCCGGAAACGCCACTGGCTCCTTCGCACGATGGATGGAACCCTGGCCAAGAGCCTGTCATTCCAGGGTTCTGTGACGTTAAATTGGATTGTGTGTGGTAAGGGAGATAGGAGGGCTATGTTTGGGTGCTTTTTTTTAAGCTAAAGAGAGTTAAGTTATTACTAGAATAGGTGGCAAATATGGAGGTTAACTTTGAATCTTTTAAAAATGTTTGCAGTACCATAGTTTGGTATCTATAGGAATAGACAAGCAAACAAATATAACTATTCCCGGGGAAGTCCAGTGATTACGTTGGCGTTATGTTCTGTAAACACACGTGACCTTTGATTAACTTTGCGGTTTGGGTCCGACCCCCTCCTCCATGCGTTTGGTTGTCCCCGTGGTCCGGTTCCCCAGGATGGTCATGTGTTCGTATGTTTCTGCAAACGCAGGGAGACATGTTACACAGGCACCTGGTCTCATCATTTCGATTTTCCCCGAACTCATTGAGTCACCCATTTTTTTACTCTACTTTTGACACACTTAGTATTAAATCTAATTTGGCAGAATAAGTAGTGAATATTTACTTTCTGCTGCTTTCACCACAAAATGTAGCGGGAACTTCCTGTAGGTGCTGATGAGCTCTCAGCCTGCCCTGGTGTTGTGCAGGGTGAGGCCTGGTGGGTGCTGGGGCTGTTTCTGCTTCTGCTTCTTTTTAAAATTCTACTGACAAATTTCCCAGGGAGGAAGCTACTCTAATCGGCCCCTAAGGAGGTCTAGGAAGAGGAAGACCATGTTTTTTTTTTTTGTTGTTTATTAAAATTTAAAAATAGGTGTAAAAGTGTTCTTATTAATGTCTTCGTTATGTTTTATTAACATTTGATACTGCCTCTGGTGGTGGTTATTTTCCATCCCACAGAAAAGTGTGAGACGCATTTTGGCTGAGTGTACGCTTACAGAGTCAAGCTGAGATTTTCTTTCCAACACAAAAGACCACCAGGTGTCAGTGTAACTGAATGAATAAAATCTCACTGTGCCTTTGTCACCAGATCTGGGAGGGACCTTCTCTTTCCTGCTGGGACCTCCCACACCAGGAGGGCCCAGGAAGCATTGTGGGAAATATGGTGGAAGATGTCTTTCCGATTTCACCCCCAGAAAGGTCTCCAAATAAACCTGCTGCTGCCTCCCGCTCTGACGCCCGTAGCGATGTGAGGTTTCTCTGTTGCAGTTTCACTGAATCCCAGGGACCGCTCCGGGGCAGCCATCCTGGGATTCAGCCAGGTGGCCCTCTGTCTGGACTCTCAGGGTCTTTTGTCTGAATTTTGGGCCCAGGTCAGAGGGCTGAGCTGGCCCCAAGTCTGACCTCAGGCGCAGGATGGTTTTCTCTGGTCAGTTCTTGTTTGGGGCCCCTTGCTCAGGGCCTGAGGATGCCCAGTATGTTTCTGCTCTGGCCCATGGCTGAGTATTAACTGTGGCGAGGCCCAGTACAGTATGTACTGGGACCATTTTGTGTTTAACATCCCCCCTTGCCATAGTGGAGGGAAGTCACATTGTTTGCCTAAAGTCACCATTCTGTCGGACTCTGAAGGGTTGTTACATAAAATAAAAAACAAAACTCAGGAACATTGTCTGAGTATGAAAGCTATTCATGGAAACTGAGGTTCAGAAGCAAACAGCTGCTTGCTGAGCAGGACCGCGTGGGTGAGAAAGTGACCACGTAAAGGTGGTGGACGGGGCAGGTGCTGGGAAAGGGAGCCGCGGCTCAGACGTTCAAATAACTGAGTCACGCCCAGCAGGTGGCCGTGTGGGAGCCGCAGGAGGGTCCTCTGAGACAGCCGCTGCTGGTCGCTGTGGACGGGTGTTTTGTTAGATTGTATTGTGACGGCTGTCATATCAGCGTGCATTAAAAAACATCAAAAATTGGTAAATTTTTGTACAGCCATTTAAATATTGAAAATGGAAGAAAATAAGCAATATTTTCAGTGTGCTATGCTTTATTATTTCAAGAAAGGCAAAAATGGAACTGAAATGCAAAAAAGACTTGTGCAGTGTATGGGGAAGGTGCTGTGAGTGATCAAACGTGTCACAAGTGGTTTGCGAAGTTTCTTGGTACTGTTGACATTTTGGCCAAATAATTCTTTGCTGCTGTGGTGCTGTCTTATGCACCAGAAGATGTTTGGCAGCACCCCCGCCCTCTCCCGACTAGAAGCCGATAGCAGGAGATAGCTAACATACTCAAAATAGCCAAATCAACGGAGTTATTGGTGAAAATGAAAAATGTCTTCTGTTTTATGGAAAAAAATGTAATGGACTTCTCAGCCAACCCGATTTCTCCCAGTAGTGACTTCCGTCTGTGCTGCTGGGCTCACAGCTCCCTTGTCCCCGCTGCCCGTGGGTCCTTCCTCTTGATCTGCCTGTGGAACCTGTTCTCTCTGCCGCTGAGCGACTCAGGGCCTGCTCCCAGCCCCTGGCAGCCCGTGTGGGTCGGAACACCTGAGGCTGAACGCTCTGGGCGATCGTGCACTCTTACGAAGCGAGTTTCGTAAAGTTAGTTTTTCTGGCTACAGTGATACCTTATATTAAGTTCAGAGGACAGAATGATTAGCAAGAAGATGCCAGCCACCGGGGCCTCCTCACCCCAGCACCTCACCGCTGCGCTAGGTGTCTGACGGGCGTTTCCGGGTTTTGGTACACGAGTGACACTGAAGATGCGACCGCAGTGACCTGCGTGACTGGGAACCTGCATGTTGCCTTCATTACCTTGATTTACTGAATTTCTACATTAACCCACATTGCTTCCCTTTCCATCACTGCTGGTTTTTCCCAAGTGTGCTGTCCTAGAATCAGAACTTCAGACCCCGAGGAAGTGAAGTCTCGGTTCTGCGGGACTTATAGGGTCGAGCCAGTCTGATCCCACAGTGTCCTCACCCCAATCGATCCCTTTCATTTAAGTGAGTTTCCCTGCAGCAAAGAAACTCTCTCAGGAGTCTGGGACGAACCTGCACTTCCTCTAGGCCCCTGGGTCCCGAACCTGCGGCCCAGGACCCTGCGGCCTGGAGCCCTGCCCCCAAGCCCACTCCTGGGAGAGGTCTAATCAGTCTGCATGTCAACTAACAGTCCTCAGTCTACATCACGTCCCGCCAGGATGGAGAGTACTGCGCTGGGTCCCACCCCGGAATAATTTTTTAAAAAATTGCACGGAAAGGGAAGTTTCCTGACACTTGTTTTTGCGTAATTTGCTTCTGTAGCTTAAGAGTCTGCTTCACTTGGCTTCCCGTTAAGAGGCCCTGTCAACGAGGTTTCCGTCTATGCCTTGCTGGGGACGTGGGAGGCATGTGGGGAGCAGAGCACCCACCTACTTGACAGAGAAGTGGGGATTCAGGAGGGGCACGGAGAACACATGGGCCTGACAAACCGTGCTGGCTTCTTTTCAGCTTCTCTGGGCTACACTCTGTTATGGGCTAAGTGGCGTCTTCTCCAAAAATGTGTATGTCAAAGTCTAAGAATGGGACCTGATTTGCAGATAGGGGTGTTGCAAATGTCATCCGTTATGATGAGGCCATTACTGTGGGCCCTAGTCCCATGTGACTGGGGTCCTTATAAAGAGCAGAGATTTGGACACACAGACACAATGGACAATCCCATGAGGACATAGGGAAGAATGGCATCTGCACACCAGCACGGCCTCAGGAGCCACCAGCCCCGCCTACACCTGGATTTTGGACTTCCCGCCTCTTGAGTGACAAGAACAGGTAAAATCTGTGACCTTCTCTCCAGAGCAGAAGTAAGGTCTTGACACAGCCATCCTCGTCTGAGGGGAGCTACTTCCCAGGGGGACGTTAAACAGGTGTGTGCAGAGGCTGTGTCTCAGGAGGAAGGATCTGCAGGTGAGGCGCTGGGAGGGAGGAAAGCACCCTGCGCAACTCTATGCTGTCTGCAAGAGACTCCCCTAAGACCCAAAGACTCAGTTGGATGAGGGACTGATGGGTGCTATCAGAAAACAAGTGTTGGTGATGACGCGGGTGAGGAAACTGGAGCCCTCGTGCTTTACTGGCGGGGGTGTAAGATGGTGCAGCTGCTGCGGGAAGCAGTGCGGTGGTTCCTCACAATGTTAGAACCACCGCATGGCCCAGCAGTGCCACTTCCGGGTACGTATCTGAAGAAGAGGAAAACGCTAACTCAGAAGGATAGACGCACCCGCGTCCACTGCAGCATTATGCCCAACGGCTTAAATGCGGAAGCCACCCAGGCGTCCGCTGACAGATGAATGGATAAGCAAAACGAGGTCCGTCCACACAGTGGGACAGCACTCACCCTTACACTGGAAAACATTCTGCAACATGCTACAACATGGATGAACCTGGAGGGCATTATGCTCAGTGAAATAAGCCAGTCACGAAAATACCGTGTGATCCCACTGTACGAGGTACCTAGAGTCATCAAAATCGTAGAGCCAGAAACCAGACGTGGAAGCCTGGGGCAGTGGGGGGCGTGGCAGGGGGAGTTAGTGTTTAACGGAGTTTCAGTTTGACAAGATGCAGGAGTCCCAGAGACAGTGGTGGTGAGGACTGTACGACAGTGTGAACGTATTTAATGCCACTGAACTGTGCCCTTAAAAGTGAGTAGGACAGTAAATCTTACGTTATGTTGTTTGGGCACAATAAAAGCAACAACAAAATCAGGGTGTTATTGTACGTTATGGAGATAGTCAAGTTTTAAGGACAGATTTTGATAAATTGCAAAGGCACCCAACTCATTAGGGAGGAATCGATTTATTCTGTTTAATCTGATAGGAGAATCATGGCTAAAATTCTCTTAAATAGTCTTGAGAGGCTTGTCATTCGTGGCCAAGATGTACAGACAGAGCCGGGGGGAGGGGGAGCAGGAGCGAGACAAGCTAATTAGCACTGATGCCAGTGGTGGTCCTCCTGGCAGGGTGTGACAAGGGGCACGCGCACACCCTCTTTCCCGCGAGGGACAGCCTGTGCTCAGAGCGCGGCATGATTTGTGTGCGGGTGGTGAGGCTTGGCAGAGCCGAGCCAGCACACCTCGCGGACTGCTTGGCATGTGGGGTCAAGGAGGCCCTTCTCAGGCCTGCCTGTGGCCCAGGTTCCAGTCAACTTCGAGGCAAAAGGGAAGGCGCTTATGCACGTACCCCCACATTTCCACATGCACACACATCCCCACACATGCCCCCCCCACACACATGAATTTCCACACACATGTGCTGTCACCGTGGCCCATGCCGACCTGCCTCTGCTGCCTGGGGCATTTCTAGACTGGAAGGTAAGGCTGAAGTTTCTCAAACTCCTACTTTGCGAGCAAACTAAACTGCCCCTCGCGTCTTCCCTCTGAGCAGGCGCAGCCGCAGTTCCTTTTCAGGAAGCTTTCCCGAGTGAGTGGGGTGAGGTGAAAGGCCCTGTCAAGGGCTGGGACCTGGAGGCCAGCGTGGGAGGGGTGCCCAGGCTTCCTGTCTGCCGTGGGCCTCAGAGCTGGGCCCCCAGCATTTGTTGTCCCCTTGCTCCTTCCTGACAGGACAGTTTTGCAGTTGCGTGCAGGTTACAGCTCACAGGGGAGCAGGCCCCGCCCACAGTCGGCAGGTTCAGGTGACCCTTCTCTCCAGGTTGCATGCAGAGTCTGCGTGCTGAGGCCTCCATGAAGGTCCCCTCCCGACCCTGAACTTACAGCTGCCAGAGCCAGGAAATGCCTTGTTGTTTAAACTGGTAAACACGTGTGTGTTACTGGGACCAGAGATGTTCTCATGATGGAATGAGTAGTATCCATTATTGTGTACAATTTTGAAAAAGGAAACCAGATGGTGGACAAGCCACTTACACAGTAGTCCCCCATCTCTTCTGTGGGAAGGGACTGGGAGATGCGGAGGCTTTGCGAACAGTTCCAGGAGGGGCCGGTTGGCTTTCCAGAGCTTTGCTCACAGCCCGATGCAGCGCCGCAGCTAATGTGGTGCTGAGTAAATGAAGGAGAGAACCAACCATCCAAAGGCTGAGCGGAGCCCCGGCTCCCACTTCTGCAGGGGCGGCTGGCAGCTGCCGGAGGCTCGGGTGGACGCCTCGGCCCCTGAGTGGATCATCAGTACTTGGGCGTCAACATCAGAGAGAATCACAGAGAACACCGGTGGGGTGGGGTGGTGGCCTCAGATGCCCTGCTGGCCCCGGCGGGGCCCAGGAGGTTGCATGGCTCCCACAGGGGCCCAGGTCACTGTGCACGGCCCTCCACCAGGTCCTGTGACCTGCGCGTCCTGCGCCCATCTCCACCATCCTCAAAAGCCCACTGGCGGTAGGCAGGTCTCAGGGGTCCTCGCAAACCCGACGCTTGCGGAGAAGGGGCGCCGCCACCCCAGCCCTCACACGACGAGCCTTTAGGCCCAGTTGCGATTTGCAGGAGGTCCAGGTTTCCTGCCTGCTCAGCTTTTCCTCATAAAGATTATCCTAGGCCCAAGACGTTTTTCCAGGCTATGGGGCATTGCTGGCTGGTATTGGAGGAGCTCCAGAGACTGTGAGGCAGGGGGACAGGACACTTTGTGGCATGAGCATCAGTGGGACTTGAAGTGCAACTCTGATGACGTGCACCGGGGTGATGAGAAAACACCTCCCTTCTGCATTCACGCTGCTCATGACATGGGGCACAGCTTCTGGGGAGAGGCTGCCCACGGTGGGAAAAGGGGAGCTCATGGGCTATGCCTCCCCCCAACCCCGGCAGTTCCTTACTTTGTCTTAATCGAGACCAGAGACCAGAGGTTAATGCCGCGCCGTTTTCATTAGATTTGCATTGACCTGACCCATGCGGCGTTATGACCCAAGACGCCTCTGACTCTCGGAGGAATTGCCTTGAGGGATCATAAAGTGATCCCATTGATCTTTATGGCTGTTCTGTCAGCTGTCTGAGGAGCTCCATGTCTGATGGACATACAGCAATAAATCAGAACAAATGCAAAAGACCTGCACAAAGCCCGCGTGTGGGTTAGCAGGAGCATGACTTGTTTGTAAGCATCTGGGCTGTTCCTCCTCTAAAGCAGCGCGCGGGTCCTGTGCCTGTTCACAGTGTCATCGGCGCTGTCCACAGGGGATCAGGCGTTGGCCTCAAAAGAAAGATCAGCCAGTTGCGCCTTTTCTTTTGGTAAAATTCATGAAACTTGCGGGGGAGGGTGTCTGTCGTTCGGCTGTGTTAAGAAGAAGGCCTAAAGGTGAAGTCTCAGGCTATGAGAAAGAACAGTGGTTATGTTTCTGGAGTGTTTTGTTGTTGGGCCCTTTGCTTCCTGGATTATTTGTGCAAAAGCGTCTATCATGTGACAGAGGTGGCTTCCCCCCCTACTTCACCTCTGACGTGAGAGGCGGGACAGGGGTAAGGCAAATGCAGTTTTGTTTTAAGTGGAAGTTGTAGTCAAAGCTGGCGGTTACTATTATGGGTAGTTGCCAAAACCACCCAGGGGCATCCTTCTGGCAGATGCTGTTTCCTGGCCCCACCCCTGCAGGACACACGCCCACCCTGTGGTCCTTGGGCTTTGCTCGCTGGTGGGACTGAAAGTGCTGGGGCCTGAGGAGCCCCAACTGACCGCCAGGCACCCCCCCCCCGGGCAGATGGCTCTGAGGTGCCCTGTCATTTTGGTACCCAGTTTCTCCGTGGGGTTAAACTCTAGGCACCCACAGTGACTTCCCCATATACTCCGAGGTCGAGTCTCAGAGGAGCACAGTGGGGCGGGGTCCTGCTGATGACCCTGGTTGTGTGAGGGGGTCACTCCAGCATCTGTGAGTAGGACTGTCTCACAGCGGGTTTCCTGCAGGCCCAGGTGAGTCCCGACGACAGGCCCTGCCGCTGGGAGTTAAGGAGGTGTCTCTGGCCCCTGACCCAGTTGGCAAGTTTCTAAATCTTGTCATTAGTCGGGGAGGGAGAAACAAGCCAAAGTTTCAGTTTGGAGGTACAGGCTTAGCATGTGGCCTTTCTGAGCCCTCGGAGCACTGGAGGGCCCGACCCCTTCACCCAGAGGGAAGGTGGTGTGTGTGGGACGTGGCTGTTCCCTGACATCGACCCCGACACCGAGCGTCTCGTCTGCCTGCTCTCTCTCCTTCTCTTGAGCGTTTCAACTCATTGCAACTGTCTGGGGGACTCTGATGTCTTGTTGTGGGGACTGCTTTGAGCTGCCTGGCGTTTGTCCCAGCCCTGAGGGCAGAACCTGGGTCTTCATCTCTGGTGTCTGAAGTTGGGGAGGGCGCGAGGCGAGGACACACAGCCGATTTCATCGGATGTGACAGAGCCCTGTGTGCACGTTTCCCACGGACTTTCCGTTTGGGCCGTTTTGCGTGTCTGGAATGAAATATACATGGTGATTGTCATGAGACTTTTATTTGTTTCGTAGCTTCTCTTTTTGGTGAAAATGTTCAAAAGGCCTTTGATACTGATGGTAGGAGAGCCAGCCCTGGGGGAGGACAGCGTCTCCCCTGCTTCCAGGGGAGACGTGCCTTCTGCCCTGTGGTCCCAGTGACCTGCAGGTGGCTCAGTCAGTATCCCCCCGCTGTGTCCCCTGGCTGTGTCCCTGGGCTGTCAAGGGAAGCATCTGCCTCCTCCTCTGCCTGAGACTTGAGTAGCTCTGTCCTCATGCAGGGAGGCTACCACCAGCACGAGAGCAAAGGTGTCTAGCAGGGAGCTGCCCAACCTCAGGGCTCACCTTAGATGCACTGAAGCCACCTGAGCGGCTTGGAACGGTCCCCTTTGGGCTTCACACCAGAGGGCTCGCCTCACAGTCAGGGAGGGGCCAGCAACAGGAGCTGAATTCCTTCTCCATGAAGCCCCCTGGGGTCACACAGCCACTCCTCTCTTCCTACCTTGATAAAGGCGGCAGGTTCACTGGGAGCTATGGGGGCTGGCCACCCCCACCCACAGGTATGCTGGGCTGTGCCTGGGGTTTGGGGCAAAGGCCTCTCTTTGGTGCCACCTTGTGTCCACTTTGGTATTGTAACCCTCCCACCTGTCCAGGGACCCTATGAAGCATAGCTCCTGGACACACATGGTGGAAACAACCCCCCCAGATGGAAACAGGCTACTTGCTGACTCCCAGCTGGCTGCAGCAGGTGTGGGCAGGGATGGCTCACAGGGGTCAGGGGAGGCCCCTGGGATCCAGAAGGTGTCAAACTGGGAGCAGCATCCTATGTGATCACGTGGGGGAGCACAAGGGCTTCTGCTTGGGCCTGACTTGGAGCCCAGGACGAAACTATGGGGCTGCGTCACTGACCAAGCCCTGGCTGCTCTGGGCCGATGATGGTCCTGCCATCGCTAGGGTCTGGCCGTGCCTGTGTTGATTCAGCCTGCCAGGCCCTGCACCTGCCTGCAGTCAGGGCTGCGTCTGGTGCTGAGGCTGCAGGTCCTCAGGGAGTGTTGCTGGAGGAGCAGCCCCTCCCATTCCTGTCAGTCCTCATGGCCTTCCACGTCTTTCCAGGTGTCAAGAGGTGTCATTTCTCTCCCCCAGTCGGGAAAGTTTCTCCATTTGCTCAGCTAATTTCTGTCTTAACTCCTTCTTTGCTTGGTGGCCGGGGTGCCTCTGTGGGAGGGAGGCCTCTCCACTCACACGGTGCTGGCGGAGCCTGGGAGAGCCCAGGCTTGCTGTTCCAGCCCCACAGGGTCCCTCGGACACTCCACTCCCAGCTCAGAATCCCCACACCCCTCCCACAGTCGAGGTGCCTGCCCACACCTGAGCCTTTCCCTGTAGGGCCCTCCCACCACCCAGTGCTCCTCCCTGGGTCTGTGCACCTGGGAGATTTGTCCGGTCGTCGGGGCTTCTCTGAAATGCCGCCCCCTCTCGAACCCAGGAACCTTTCCCTTCCGTGTCCCGTGTTCCCAGCTCACCCTCACTTTAGCATGCAGGTCGGAGTCTGTCCCCCAATTCCCATGTGGAGGGGAGGGGAGGAGGAGGCCCTGGAAGCTTTGCTGCTGTGCGTTGTAATCACACACCAGAACCTCGTCTTTACAAGCCTTAGGTGATGAGGTCGTAATGAACACCACAGAGCAATTACACCATTTGGAAGACTCACCCAGTAAGCCATGAGAAATTGCTTTGAAAAAAACAAGAAACTTTAGCTGATGCAAATTACATTTGAAGAATTTCAGTTCCAAGGTACAAATTCGCCCAAGTAAGAAACCCAGAGCCATTGTTAAACCTCTAACAGGCTCCCTGCCTGCCCCCCCTACCCCCAACCCCTGGTCGGGAGGCTTGTGTGTTGTCGGGGGAGACACTCTGAATGACGGCTTTCCCGCCGGGGCCTGTCTGTGGGGTTCATGTGGGCTGAGGACTTCGGGCTTCATGCCGGACTGCAAGGCTCCTGGGTGGACACCCACCCCTTCCTGCTGCACCGTGGCGAGTTTCGTTTGAGAATACCGGGCGGAGCTTTGATTTTCTCTGAGCGTGAGTTGGAGAGTGTGCCCCATACGCCTAACCTTGCTAAATTTATAACCATGACATTGAGTTTTCTTTGGTGTTTGCAGAAATTTCAAACTCGGGTTTGGGGGCTAAGAGAAGCCACTGGGGTGAGGGAGGAGGCGGCATGGATGGTGCTGAAACAGTGACACTGAGTGTTCCCAAGGCAGGACCCACTTCCCATGAGCTGGAGTTGAAGTCTGGGTGCAGACGCGTCCTCTCAGATGGCACCACAGCCAGGGCTTGGGTGTGTGGGTGAGGGGGTGCTCTGTGCCCTGCTGGCTGGAGACCACGCCGTGCACGCCAGCACGGGTCCTGCAGCCGCAATTGAGCCGCTTGACAGGGACGGGCTGCCGGTCTGTGGTGAGAAGGCCTCACCCGTAAACTCAGGGGGAGAGGAGTGGGGACGAGTCTGCTGAAAGGAGAGTGTCCCCCACAGAGCTGCGTGCCTGGGGGTTTTCGCACCGCCCTCCCCTGTAAATCTGTGACCTCCACCCTGTCTTGTCGAGGGCTGATGGGTGCACCTGGAGTGCGGGTCCTGGCGCCACACTGAGAGGCCGTTTGTGACAGCAGATGTGGGACGGATGGCGAGGCCTGGGGATGGGTGGGCCCTCAGGGTGTGGAGGGGGTGACACACAGTCCAAGGACAGATCCAACCTGCAGTGTGGCCACATGGGCCTCTGTCCCATGTCAGGTGGGTCTGCTCACCGGGCTCCTTCAGCATGGTGGCTGCTCTCAGTCAGATCACACAGGAAGAGAGGAGGGAAGCCTGAGCGGCCACCCAGGGGTGTCCCCCTTCCCATGGCGGGGAGCTCCTCTCTACCGCCCCCACCCTCATCCCTGCCCGGCTGGGGCTTCCCCTGCACGGCTCTTTGAAAGGCAAGTAAGTCATCTTGCACAAAGCGAATTAGTTGGACACAGACTCTTCCCTGGCTCACTGCCTCCTTAGGGAAGTTCTTAGGAAAGACTCCTGCTCCTCCAGGGCTGACAGGAGCCTTGGCTTGGGAAGAGGCTATTTCTACCTCACAGCCATGGACAGGGCTGCAGGACCCAGGAGGACATGACCCAGGATGGAGGTGCCATGGAGGTGCCATGGAGTCTGAGTAACACTGCGTTTGACGCATTGAGTGCACTGAGGGACGGGGAGGGACAGGAGAAAATGGTTTGCACAGAAGTGGCTGAAGGTGGAATAGGCTATCAGAGACTTGGTCCCTCTCAGGTCCCCCTGCAGTTTTCAGGAGGGACTGTGACTGAAGTGGCAGCATCACCAGAGACTTGCCGAGGGAGTACGGCGAGTCTCAGGCACGTGCAGCCTGGCCCCCGACCAGCTCCTCTTCAGGGAATTGCATGGCCTTGCCTAAAAAGGTCTTGGCCTTGTACCTCCTCGTTTGTGAAAACAGAAGGGAAGGCCGGGAAGGAAGGCAGGAGGAAGAGCAGCAAGGACTGGTTTTCATGGAGCCCGTTTCCCTCTTGGGAACTAGAAGCCACAGTCTGGCAATAATAGACGTGCATCTAATGCGAATCACTCATGTGCCTTCCGCGGCCCCGAGACTCAGGCGCGCTCACTGGGGGCGAGACCCAGGGTCGGGGGTGTGAATAAGTCATCTTACGTGTTGACCCTCACGTATCCCCTCGTTTTAACCCACTTACCCAGGAGAAGCGAGTGTCTCACCATTCAGAACCGAAACTGGGATCACTCAGGCATCCCTTGGAGGCCTGCAGGTTGATGTTTTTCGGCTCCTCGGTGACCAGGGAATTCACCGAGGCCATGGAAAGAAGGCGCAACGCACGTCTCTGTGATGGCCTTGCACTCGGAGCTTCAATCCAAGCCAATTACACTTCATAGCCAAAGTGCACTTTACTTTGTGCGCTGCATGAATGTGGCACCGTGTCCTCACGTGTTCCGTACGTGCATGCTGATCGGAAAGCAGCTTCATGAAAAGGAGCTGTGTTCTGTGCTTGATGAGGAGTTACCGGCTGAGTGGTGGGCAAGGCCCGTGTTGCGGCAGCGTCACCGGCACCGCTGTCCCTCATGCCAGGCTGGGCCTCTTCTGTGCGGGTCTGGCTCCTCTTGGGGGAACTCACTCCTTCAGCTAGATCACGGCCAAGTTCACCCTGAAGACTGGAGAGGAAAGCGAAGTTCGGCAGGTTCTGTGTGTGCTGCAGTAAGAGACAGGTTTGGTCTCTTTATTGAGTTAACAGACTTTATTTTTTTAGAGAAGTTTTAGCTGAACAGCAAGATCCCAGGGACGGTGTAGAGTGCCCCCACAGCCTGCCGGCAGCCCCCAGCCTCCCTCGGCAACCTCGCCCACACCAGCATGGATGCACCTCACAGGCACCTGTCAGGCCCACAGAATGAGCAAACAGGGTGAGCTGGAGGTGGACCCTGGGTGGTGGAATAGTTGGTCTTTGTCCGCAGCTCCTGCTTGGCCATTCCTAAAATCCTTGGTTGCAGAGTGGTAACTAAGTATCTCATGTGCTGATGCAATGACCGGTGTCTGGAGCCCTGGCCAGCTTCAGGACAGTCCCCAGAAAGACCACGACAGGATTCAAGGGTTGGAACTTCCAGCCCCACCCTTGACCTCCAGGGAGAGGAGAGGGGCCAGAGGTGGAATCTATCACCAATGGCCAGTGAGTCAGTCAGTCATGCCTACATAATAGAACCTCCACAAACCCCCCAAAGCCCATAAATGACGGGGTTTGGAGGGCTTCCTGGTTGGCGAACACATGGACATCCTGGAAGGGGGTGCTCCCAGGATGGATGTGCTGGGAGGGGTGATCTGAGTTCTCAGGAGAAGGGCCTCAATTTTGTCTTCATTTCCAGTGGCATCCCAGCCCCTTTCTGTCTTGGGTGCATGACTGAGGAAACGGGGACCGAGGTGCCTCTGATCTCATGGTCTGGGACCTCCAGGGGAGCTGAGGGCACGCCAGACACCACCATGCAATAGCCAATGTCACTTCAGCATGGCAGGGCCACTGCTACCTGGAAAAGGACACTTTCTGAGACTTGAAAATTGATGAAATGATTTGGCATCTCAGTCACTGAGAAAAATAGCATTGTCTTGATGGCGGTGGCTCTGATTTTTAGTTAACTAGGGTTTCTATGTTCGACCTGGCAAATCTGTGATTTTCCCTTTGATCACCTCCAAATAGCTCTCTTTGGCTGCTATACCACAGGGTGTTTTTCTTTCTTTCTTTCTTTTTTTTTTAAAGATTTTATTTATTTATTTTTAGAGAGAGGGGAAGAGAGAAAGAGAGGGAAAGAAACACCAATGTGTGGTTGCCTCTCACACATCCCCTCCTGGGGACCTGGCTTGTAACCCAGGCCTGTGCCCTGACTGGGAATTGAACAAGCGACCCTTTGGTTTACAGGCCAGGGCTCAACCCACTGAGCCACACCAACCAAGGCCCACAGGGTGTTTTTCATGGAAATCAAAACAGAAGGTGATTCTGCTTTGGCTGTTTTGTGTTTCCCTTTGATGTTTCTTCAGATGCCTTGAAAGCTGGACTTCCACCAGAGCAAATTTCCATGGGTGCAAGTAAACAAATTCTCTGGCATCTTGCCTCAACTGAAATGGGCAAAGCAGATCGGCCGGGCCTCCAGTGTCCAGAGCTGCCCCAGCACTTCCCGTCGAAGCAGCTCTGTTATTCTGGGACTCCCGCAGTGCCAGCCCCCGTGGGACTGCAGGGCCTTGTCTGTGCTGTGGGAAGAGAATAAGGGGTCTCACCTTGACCACACAGAGTCCCGAGGGCCTGGGCGGGCTGTGGGGAGGGGGAGCCACCCAGGAATGTCGACGTCATAGTTGGCAGCACCCCATGAACCCCACTGCTGTGCGGATGCGGAGGAGCCATTGCTGGGCATCACGCCCACTCACCGCCCAGCCACACGCCGACGCGGACCTGTGCCTGCTGGGCTTGGACGCGTGAAAATGTGAAAACGCCCCCTGAGCACTAGTATCTCCGTGCTCGTACCTTTGGTAGATTTTACAATGAACACAGGCTCCGAGGTTAAATGTAATCATTTTTGTAAATTAAATTTATTATAAACCTAAAGGAGGCCCTTACTTATGCATATAGAGTTGGTGTGATTTTTGATAAAGTGAAGACTCACTTTGTCACACAAATGCTCTCTGGGTTAACGTCTCCTCCGAAATGAGGTTCTGGTCGAGCCCGTGTGAAGCCCTGAGCTGTGTTCTCCCTCCGGGTCAGCTGTGCACGCTGGTCCCCACTGCGGATCTCTGTTAGGAGACTCGCCCCTCTCTGCCTAGGAAAAGCCTTCCGAGGTGGGATCTGTGCTTCCGCCGTCCCAGCTTGGTGTTTTCCGCAGCCCGTCATCCTACCAGCCTGGGTACTTGCTCCTGGTGGCCTCTGTCTCGTAAGCTGGTGCATCGGAGGGGGGGGGGGCGGTCATGTGGTGGGCTGCTCAGAGGACCTTTTTGGTCTCCAGGCTGCTGAGTCCTCAAAACTAGTGGCCTTCTCCGCTCGAGCGTGTGTGACGGTGCAGACCCTGAGCCGGTCGTTCTTCTGCATGATGACCTCCCAAGGCCGCTCCGCAGGTGATGTCAGAGGACACGTACGTGCCATATGATGCTGCATGAGAAAGGCTGGGTGTGAGTCGGCCAGCACGCATGAATGATGGGAGGAGAACGCGAGATGCTGAGGGAGATTCCAGCAGAATTTAGTGTTGCTGCCGTGAAGTTGCTCCTGTTCTTAATGTAAAACACTCTGCTCTTCTGTGAAGATGCTCAGAGTCGCCATCCTCCACAGAAAGTGAAATCCAAACCAGGGAGCCTTTTCAGACCAAGGATTGGGGTGCTCAGACTCTCTGGAAAACAGCTCTCATGTGTGGATTCAAACAAGGCTAGCGGCTGTCGAGTCTGTGCCTCTCCTCTTGAGACAGACGCTTGATGAGCAAGGAGGTGGCTCACCCGAGAGGGCGCGGCCACCCCACCCCAGCCTCCCTGTCCCGCTGCACGGGGCCTGTCGTGGGCATTTTTGCATGTCGTGCTCTCGGCGCTTGAAGGCCGATCCACACCTGTCTTTCCTCACCGTTTCCCCTTCTTCCTGTGCCCTTCTGTTCTGATGACTCTATTTAAGGTATTGCCTTGACTTTTAAACTTCAGATTAAATTTCTGACACTCTGGCAGTTAACTTTGAAAATAATTTCGTGGACTCCCTGTAGGCTACTTAATGTCTTTGATCCCATGTAATTAATAAGAAATTGTGAGCACGTTCCTTGGCAAAGCTCTGCCCCTTCAATTGGCGACTTCAGAGGACTGAGCTGAAGCTCCTCTTCAGAAGATTTTTCCTTAAAATTTTAAGTGCATGTAACTTCAGCTTTGTTGATGGGAGTGATACTGTTTACATCACTGCTGTGTTCTGAAGCAAATATTGGTTCTGTAGATCATGTCAAACACGTACACTCAGATAAAGAAATGCCTTCATCCATCTGCCACTTTTGCCTCTGATCACTACTTTTTAATGGGTTGTAAGTAGAACTCTTCAAAGTCGTTAATAAGAATTTTACATTAGGGCCATCTTTTGAACTCCTGTCAGATGTTCAGTGCAGGTCTGTCTTCAAGGACACCTGCAGTAGGAACACGCACATTAACACTCTCCAGGCAGCGTGGGTGATAAGCATGAATGTACTGTGGGATGTGGGAGGGAGCACGCATCACGTGTGGGTCTACTACATACGTGGACTGAGAGGGGAAGCATCCCATCTTCAGGAAGAAGATGTGCGTGTCTTCTTTTCCCTGGCGAGTTCCCGAGGGGAGAGAAGGGGGTGTGGACAAGGGCAAAGACTGGCTCCCGGTGGTTCCAGTGTCCACTCTGGATGGTCTGCCTGGGTGTGGCTCCCTCTGCTCCACAAAAGAGCTTGGGGATGGCACAGTCATTGCTTGAAACCCACCTTCTCCCTGGATGGCTCCTGGGACTTGGGCAAGTTGACCAGGTTCGGACTCCATTTCCTCCTCTGCGAGACAGGAGGCTGTCCCGGCCCTGAGGGGAAGGGAGGCCTGTGCCCAGCATGGACTCGTGCCTGGCACCAGATGTCGGCATCGCCACCCCCAGCGGTGTGCTTCGGGGTCCAGCCCAGCGCCTCCCAGCAGCATCTCACTTGTGTGTCTCTCATGTCCCCACCTTGTGGCGGCTGCCTGGGCCAGGACCACATGTGGGCTTGGTCATGGGCAGCTTCCCCGTCGCACTCTGTGTTCAGGGGACTGGACGTTTGCCCGGGTGGACTGGCGACTGGGCCGAATCACGGTCGTTATTTGTCCAAGTGCTCCCAAGTCTCGCTCCTCCTTCAGCTCTTGTTTGTTGGGAACTGGCCGCCCTGCAATATAACATCTATCAAGACAGATGAATCACATTAATTCCACAGAAAACAGCCCAGTGTCTGTGCCAGGAGAGATGTTATTTGATTCTGTGGTAGCTGGTGTGTTTTTCCTCTGAAGATACTAAGTAAGGGTACTCTTCATAAATACCTGTGCACTACAAAAAATGGTCTCTCAGCCTTTGGGCCCATAGTTTACTCAGAAGAAATCTATTTTTCTTTAAATCAATCTAACTTTACTCACTGAGGATAAATGTATTTAAGAACATGCTGGGTAATGCTATCATATTAATGTTATTCATACTCAGTTGGAAGAGAAATGCCTTCAACCTTTAGCAGAAGCAAGAGCAAATTATAGCAAAAATTTCATTTCAGAAGCCATCTTCATCTAGAATAGGCTGGGCCCTGAGGTCAAGTCATCAATTTGGGATTGTGTCCCCATAATGCGATTCTACAGTGCGCGTGCCTGACAATGGCCCACGCTGGCTTCCATGTTAGTTTTATAAATGGCTATGTTAATGTTCCTCCCAGACAAAGCGCCTTTGGTTCCCATCTGCAGAAGTTTCTTCGGCATGAAAATACCTGCTTTAAGATGCCACTGGGTTGAATTCTTTACGGTTCCACTTCCGCTGAGCGCCGGCTGGTGGCCACCTGTACGTGGCCCTGTCCAGCCTTGCTTTGATTTCCAGCAGGGCGTCCAGATGGGCTACATGTGTCCCCACCACCGTAAAGGTGCCAGAAGCCGGCAGGTTCGGGAAATCAGTGGTGGAGGGGTGGGTATGTTCTTTGGGTTTGTTTGATGCTTTATCTGCACTTAGAAATAACCTTAACTGTATCAAAAATGAGAATTAACAGGTGGGAGTCCTCAGGAAGAGTGTGAGAGAGCGAGCGGATGGGTTGCTGGGCTCGGGGCTCCCCAGGACCAGCACTTGGGGGTTGGGACGGAGGGGGGCCTCAGACGCTGGCTGCTCTGGAGCAGGAGGACCGTCCAAAGTGACCGCAGTTGGTAGGAGAGGGCGGCCCGATGCTCCCACACTGACCAGCTGCCAAATGCGGCGTCACCTCGTTTCTCTTTAGAGGCCGTGCCCCTAATGCCTTGTCCCAGGCTCAACTCTCTGTGTGGGTTTTTGTTGCTAAAAAACACTCTTGGTGCAGGAAAATGTGCTTTCCTGTTTTCATTTGCATTTCTTTTACTGAGTTCATTTTTTCTTTTATGACTTTTATTGGTAAAAGTTTTTACAAATATTTAATACTGTATGTCAAGGGAGTCAAACTCATTTTCACCAGAGGCCACATCAGCCTCGCCGTTGCCTTCAAAGAGCGGAATGTAACTTTAGGACTTTGTGAATGTAACTGCTCCTTAACGGTTAAGCGAGAGCTCAGCGCTGCCGCCGGTAGAAACAAGGTGCCGGGCCGGATAGAACAAGGGGGAGGGCCGGGTTCGGGCCGCGGGCCTTGTGTCCGCCACCTGTGCTAAGCATGTCAATTACATCGTTCAATTTTATAAAAATACAGGCTGTTTATAAAATTGTATCACAGTTTTCCTTTTTGCTTTGACATGTTTCCTTATCCTAAGTTCTGATAACTCTTCTAATTTTTTCTAGGTTTTTTTTTTTTTTTTAAGCTATCAGCCATCTATTTGTCTCAGGGGTAAACTGATAACTTACTTATCCTGTAACACAGGCCTTATTTTGTGCCTCTAGTTTCTTTCTAGGTAGTTGGTCACTTTTCTTATCAAGGTTACTCCTAGGCATTTAATACTTTTTCATTACTTTTGTGAATGAGGTTATTTTTTCCTATTATATTCTCTAAAAGATCATTGCTGGTACCTCTTTTACTTTTAATTCTTTGTAATTAAAAAACTTGCATAAAAGGGCATTTTAAACATTATTCCTTTTATGTGGTGTTGAGTAAACTCTGTGGCTTTTCAGACGAGAATCTTGAGTCCTGAAAGTTTTCCTGTACTACCCTTTGATGTTTGCTTCCTTTCCACTTTTTCAAAGGCAGGTACCCAGTTGTCGGATCTCATGTTCTCTCCCTGTCACTTCTCTCACACTTTCCATCCCTTTGTTCTCTGTGTTAAGGTATTTGTTTTTGTTTTTGTTTTTTAAGTTTTGCTTCCCCATTATCGATATGATTTTCCACAGGGACATTTGGTCCCAGTGTGTCTGTGGTCCGTTTCACTGTCTGTCCTTCCTGCAGCTCCCCTTACATCTGGGCCATGGTACTGGCTGTCTTGTCTCTGTAGCCCCTTTTTACCAAAAACACAAATCAGAGGCTTTTTAGAGCTTACGTTGAGTAAAGAGTGTTTTCCTTTTTTTTTTTGTTAGAATCACTTTTTAGCCCTCATGTTGCTCTCGTGTTTTGGTGTCTGAATTTGTTTGTGGTTCTTCATGACTATTTTCTTCAGTCCTCTCATGAGGAAAAGCGTATTCATGGCAGACATTGACTGGGACCGGGACGCATGGAGGGAGGCACCTCCTCTCGGGGGAGGCGCCCATGTGTGTGGCCCAGCCCAATGCCCGGTGTTGGTGTATTTGCCCTGTGGCCCCGCCAGGTAGAAACCACCTGCTCCTACCACCTGGCCAGCTGGCTGAGCATTGAGGGTTGTGTTTGGACCTTCGGGATCATAACATAGGTGCTCCCATCCCATCGGCAGGCCCGCGAGGCTCCCAGCAGGTTCTCCTGTCTTCTTTGCACGGCAGGTTTCTCGTCCTCAAGTCACAGTCCCTGTGTGAACACAGGAGGACGCTGCTCAGAGTCTGGGCTGTGATGCCTGAGGGCAGGGCCCAGCTCCCTCAGCACCAACCTCCCTCACCCCCGCTCTGGTCCCGGGTGTGTCTCCTGAGCCAATGCTTCCGTCCTGAAAGTCCGACTGGGACTCCCCCAGGTGACGCCTGTCTGCCGCTTGCCCCGTGCAGAAACGCTGCTTCACATCGTGGGGACAGTTAATTACCAGCCTGGGTGGTGACTGGCAGGAATGAAAAAGTGTGGTCAGGAAGGTATAGGATGAAATAAGAACTCTCAATAGTTTCTAAGAAAAACCAAGGTCTGCTTCTTTAGCCGACATGAGAGGGACCCCCTCAGGAAGCTGTGACAGTCACGGGGACCGCGGTCTGTCTCAGCAGGGGACGGGCGCAGCCCTGCCCCACGTGTCTCTGAACACCGGGCAAGTCCCCACAAGAGCTGGCCTCTTGAATCAACACATCCTGCAAAAACGTGTTCTGTTAAAATTATGGAATTGCACGACGCATTATGACTTAGATAAGGAGCAATCTTCACACAGCAACCTCCTCGGTAGGTTTATATTATAATGTTTACCAGAGGCGTCTGGTACTTGCCAAGTCTTGTTCCCTCTTAGCTCGATTTAATGACGCCCCTGCTCTGGGAACCTGCGGAAAAGGAAGGCAAACACAGGCATCCAGCCTCTCGCAGGAAGGTCCCGCTGGGTGCAGAGAGGTCGGTTCTCTCTTCCAAGTGCTGTTGCCATGGTTGCTGCGGGAACGTGTGCCGGAGAGCTTGGCATGGACTTGCGCTATGGAAAATGACCTCAGGATGTGAGAGCTGCCTTTCAGCGGCAGGTGTCTGAGCATCCCGGTGGACTCTGGGTGACAGAGATCTAAGCAGCGTCCGTCCTGTTCTAGTACCGTGAGCATGTTCACGCAGTCGCTTTCTGACGTTCGGGAGAAATCTTAACGGAGCTTATCTCATGCTTCATGGCGCTGTTTCCACAGGACGGGGCCCAACTCGTTGACAGACTGCTCTCTCCCCTCCACCCACAACGAATGTGGGCGAGTTCAGTGGGTGCTGCCTCCTTGCCTTGGTCACCGGCAGCTCTGCCATTGCTGCTCCCGCTCCGGGTACCCAAGAGCCAGGTGCTCTTCTGTCTGGCCTCAAGTTCTCATCCAATTCCAGCATCAGTGGTCCAAGAGCATCTCGTGCAGCCACCGTGTCACAGGGGAGGAGACGGGCTTCAGGCGTCTGAGGGACTCATGAAGGCCCTGACCTTGGGCCAGAACCCGACCTCCCAGCACTTTGCCCTGAGCCGTGTGTCCTGGCTCAGCTGCAGGCAGAGTGTTCACCTGTGTTCTTGGCTCAGAGCCCTGGGCGGCATCACAGGTGGGAAGTCGCACCCGCAGGCTCCCCTGTGGCCGTAGCAGGAGTTTACCCCCTTCCCGATGAGCTCGCCCTCCCGGTAGCTTCCCCAGGCTGCCCGATGATGACTTCAGCCCCCTGAACCCCTGAAGCTGTGCTTCCAGTCCCGAATGGAGGAAAGCAGAACCTCCCAGCAGTGACGCACTTCCAGCAGTAGAAACACCCGCTGGAAATCAGCACAGGAGTTGCACTTTGCTCTTTGCTTTCCATGGGGTTTTCCAGTTACTGTCAAAGTTTGTTTCCACTTGTAATAGCCCTGGGCATGGAAACCAGTTCGACAGCTCAGCTTTTGGATCTCAGGGCACCACAGGCAAAGAAGAAACCTGGGATCAAGGACGCCGGCCACAAGTAGCAGTCGATTTTCAACCAAAAGCGTCCGTGAGCCCAGTCCACCAAAAGTGACAGGAGGACCGTGTGTCGACACCGCCCCGCCCCTCACCCAGCGTGTGGTGGTGGGGATGCAGCTGTGGTACCGTGTGCAGAGAAACGAGAGGTGTGGGTGCTTGTTCAGGGTTGCCGTGGTAATTCCTTATTATCACCCGGGAGCAGAGAGAACCTTGTGCAGGATACTCAGTTGGTTTATCCTTCTGCTGCTTCCGATAGTGACTGTGTGTGCACATGCATGTGAGCACACGGGCCCATTCACTAGAGACAGTTCCGCTCAGCACTCCTGTGGCAGACGACGGGTCCTGAGCCACCCGTGAGCACCACCAGAGTGCTCGCCCCTCTCTGTGGGAGCAGATGTGTCTCGGCTACTTGGGCCCGCTGATGGAGATAGGAGTGCCAGGGAACAGAATTCCTAGGGTTTCTTTCGTGGCAAGGAAGGGAGGAGAGAGAGGGAAATGCCTCTGCTGCTTGTCAAGGGTTTGAAAAGCCGCTGTTTCCAGAAGTGCCAGTTCCATCTGCTTGTAGCTTGCTGGACTTGGGAGGTCAGGACAACTCCCAGGGACAGTCCTCGCAGTGGAGACTTCACTCTGAGAGGGGTTGGCCTGGGCCGCGTTCTGCCCTAACACCCCGGAATCTGGGATTTTGCAGATTATGTCTGCCAGGTGGAGGGTGCTTGCTGGGGCACACCTCTGAATTGACTGCTCCCTCGGAACATTTGAGGCGTGGTGGGAAACGCTGACTGCGCAAATCCTAGGCGCCCGCCCCCATTGTGACCGGTGTTCCTTCCTTGGTGGAAGCCCAGCCCGTGAGTCCTCAGATGAGAGCTCCTGGCGGGAGCCTGTGCTCAGAGATGTTCCGCGTGTGCGGGCGGCGGCCCCACACACATCCAGGGTGTGGACGGCGGCTTTCAGCAGGAAGAGCAAAGCTCGGTGGTTGCTGCCAGCAGAGAATTGTGCACGGTGCGCCTCGTCCTCCTGCCGCGCCAAGTTTGGTGTTTAACCGAACATCCATCCGGCCTCAGTGTGAACGTCTGCGTCAAGCTTACATGCGACTGTCTGCCTCTTCACTCCTACTCTCAGATCTCGGGCAATATTTAAGAATTCATTTACGATTATAAACCAGAAAAGAAACATTCGTGCTCAGGCTGAACTGACTGTGAAGTTAAAGTGGGAACGCGGAATAACCGCTCCCACTTGGCAGTTGGATTTGTGATTGTTTCAAAGGGTTAAGGAAGCAGGTCTTTTTTGGCCTTAATTCGTTGATTCACCTCCTCAGGTCCCCTCGCCTGGAAGGTCATCGACTAGGCTGACTCTCGGCTTCCGGAGCACTGGAGTCAGTGTCAGGCAGAAAGTGCCTTGTGGAGAGGAAGCTGTGCCCATGTCCAGGTGCCCACTTCCAGGCGTTTCCTTAGGGCGTGCTCCTGGACGGGAACTACTGCGTCACGGGCTTGCCTATTTTATTCTTTTTATTTATTTGCCAGGAAAATGATGTTAATGCAACAAGCAGCATAAAAAGTAACCGGAGCCTGTGCTCAGTCGTCACCGTTCCTTCCGGCTTGGGCAGGTGCACAGGTGCGCTGGGGGAGCAGCATGTGCTGTCCTGTGTGCTGGGGTCCTCACCTGAGGAGAGAAGGGAAACCCCAGCTTCTCCCCCAAAATGCTCTAAAAGCCAGCAGGGCAGGCAGTTCTTTAGAAGCACTTTTCTTCCTTTCAGGCATCTTGCTTACGAGTTAAAGTGCTTAAAATGTGTTATTTCTATGTTTCTTCAGTTAACCATTTCTGGCTGGACACCTAACTTATTTTCTGGTCCCCTCGTCTAAGTTATATTCAGTCCATCCACAGACCCCTGGGTAAGCTGCGCTTCTCAGAGTCCCTGTCCTGGCTGTGGGTGGACACGGTGTCCTCTGCCAGAGGGTGCTGCTGAGGGTCGTGTCAGGGGAACTGTACCTGAATGGGGCTGCCCTTGACATTCTACGTCAAAACGTCTGCAGGGCTGTGGGGCCCGAGGGGACACATATCTGTGAGTGAGGCTACTGTCTGTCGAGACTGTCAGAGAGGACAGCGGTGTCCCCGGACCCCTTGGGACGGGAGCCAGCGGGCAGGAGGCACGTCCCTAAGGCGTCTGGCTCTTGCACGGGCTGCCACTCTTAATCATATTTTAATTTTCAGATAAATTGCTTTCATTATCCTTCGGTCCGCAGCACCGCGTGGGCATCCCTGCTCATTAGGGTCCCTCGGCCCTCTGCTGGGGTTGGTGTTTAAATCGCTTCAGCCGCAGCCGCAGCACCATAATTAAGGACGATCCGTGCTGGTTTACAGGAATTGTTATTGTTTAGTCTTTGAGAAAACCACTGAGGGAGCTGCTGAAATCGGTTCTTTTGATGGAAACCCTCAAGGCCACCCGAGGACTGACTGTCCCTGAGCTTCCTCTGCAGAAGGCCTCCCGGTCCCCCTGCCCCTTGGTCAGAGGGTCTTCTGCGGTCTGGCAGTGCCAGCAGCACTCTCTGGGCCACCACCGTCCTCACCAGAACCTTGCCACCATGAAACCAAATTGAGTTGTTTTTGTCAAAACAGTGTTTAAAAAAAACGTATTGCCCCATCCCCAGGATCTGGTGTTACCTGAATTAGAGCCCAGTGTGTTCACAGTTCGGTGATGAGGTCTCCCACTAGACTTGCTCGTTCCTGATGTCTGGGTGTTGGGGATGGATCT
This sequence comes from Anoura caudifer, assembly GCA_004027475.1. Lineage (NCBI taxonomy): Eukaryota > Metazoa > Chordata > Mammalia > Chiroptera > Phyllostomidae > Anoura > Anoura caudifer. The sequence continues at coordinate 263,115 of PVKU01001468.1, forward strand.
CGACCTCCACATGGACTGTGCTGGCCCTTGGGTTCTGGGATGCAGGCCCCCCCGTGGCCTCAGAGCAGCCGCTCCCGCACCCGGTCCTTGTGGCCTGGAGACCTTGCAGGTCTGTCTTGCCAGCACCCTCTCTAATGTGGGGGGCTTCTCTCTCCCTTTCCACTTCTCACTCATTTGCCAAGATTTTTATTGCTTATAGAAAGTTGCAGTAAAGCACACCTAACAAAGAACTTACCCTCTTATATCCATTTCCACGTGTGCAGTTCAGTGGCACGAGGTACATCACCTCCATCCGTCTCCAGAACTTTCTCACCTTTGCAAACAAACTCTGTACCTGTGAAACACTAGCTCCTTGTCCTCTCCCATCCTCCCCGCCCCCCGTGACCTTTCTCCCACTCTCCGTCTCTGTGGATCTGACCCTCTTGGGACCTCACGTGTGTGCAACGAACAGTCCTTGTCCTTTTGTGCCTGGCTTCGTTCACTGGGCACCGTGTCCTCAAGGCTTGTCCGTGCTGAGGCAGGTGTCAGCACGGCTTTCCTTTTTCAGGCTGAGTCACACCCCGCGTATGAGGGACCAGAGTTTGCTTATCCAGCCAGCCAGCCATTGCTGGACACCGGGGTCGCTTCCTGGCTACTGTGAATAACGCTGCATGAACCTGGGTGTTTGTACAAATACCCCTTGAGTCCCTGCCTCCAAATTTGGTAAATTCTTATTTAGTCATGGCCAAGCACTGTGGGGAGTAGGACTTACCCTCCCCCCAAAAGGAGGCAGATGGGCAGAGGGTGGTCCCAGAACGTGGGGTTCACTGGGCACCATGTGTCAGAGGGGACAGGCACATGCGTCTTGGGACAGGGATGGGGGGGTTCAAGGTGATGAATCTGACCACTAGGATGTGGTGGGGGGATGAGGTAAACAGGAGTGGGGCCTTCTGTCCCCCCATTACCTACTCCACGCACGGTGGGTGCACAGTGGGCTGAGGAAATGGAGAGACCAGTAGCGTGGCGCTCCCAGCATAAGCGTGGCACTCGCTCTCTCCTGGTCTTGCCGGACGTCTTCGAGTGGCCTGTGCCGTCCTCCAAGCACATGTGGCTGGCTGCTCACAGAGGCCACAGTAGGGACAGGGGTCAGCCACCTACAGAGGGCTGGGCTCCCTGTGGCCAGAGACTTGTGTGTAAGGAGCCTTTGCCATCCCCTGGGGCCCAGGGCCTCTCCTTGCACCTCCCCAGCCCACTCTTGTCCGGTTTCTCCCCCCACCAGCTTGAGAGCAGATTGGCAGGGGTGGTGGAGAGAGGTCTCCGCAGGGCGATGGGACAGGGGTGTCCTTCTGCAGTCCCTGCCTCAGGGCTGCGGGTGCACTGGGCCTGCTAGGGGCTCAGCTGTGCCCATCCTGGGAGGAGGGCACCTGTTGGGTCATTGGAAGGTGAGACCTTCCAATCTGAGGAGCTGCCTGGGGTCTGTGCATGGGGAGGGATGGTGAAGGAGGGAGAGGCAGAGAAGGGGAGGGAGAGGGATCCCCCCCCATGAACCCGGTTATGAACAGGGCCCTCCTCCCAGCCACCCTCTCTCTCCCTCCCTGCCTTCTTCCATCCCTCTCAGGAAGGTGGGCGAGGTGCTCCTCAGTGGCGGAATAAGAATGGGTGTGGGGGCAGTGCTGGACGGCTGGTTTTGAGTCACTGTCCCTGTGCAGATAAGATGAGGCTCCCAGATTCCCTTTTCCCTCATCCACGTAATGTGCCATTTTCGTGCGGCGCCGCTCCGGCCCTCAGTGCCAGGGCTTTCTATTCTTGGTTGAATAGTCAGTGGACCGTTCCGAGCTGATAAGAGGAGCGGCCACGGTTACTTGGCAACGGGCTGGAGCAGAAGGCCGCTGATGGGGAGATTGGCTGCCCCCGATAACCTGCCTTTCTCCTTCCCTGCTGCTTATCTCCTCGTCCACAGCAGACGCACCAGACACCCGTGGAGATTGGGTGGGATCTGAGCTCCCAGCGAACGAAGTTCACCGAGTGCCTTGCAGCCAGCCGTGGTCGGGTCCCTGTTCCCGATGAGCCTGACTTCCCAGGGTGCCCCAGTGTGCTTCCAGACCTGGAAGTCACAGCTACCCACCCCTGGCCCTGGGAGGGGACAAGGAGCCCGATTGTTTGTTAGTGACGGAGAATGACAGACGGTGCTGAAGTTGCCAGAGTGTTGCTAATGTGTCCAGTCTAGACCAAGGGCAGAAAACTGGCCCTCTGCTTGAGGCAAAGTGACATGGTGACACGTCAGAGCAGCCACAGGCCGCGTGTGAGGCGGCTGCACGCCAGGGCTGCTTTCTGGACTTCTTATCTTTTAATTCAGGTTTTCTCCCCACAAACGTAGTGCCGATGCCATTCCTTGCCACCTGCCACGTCGAGGAGCCCAGGGTCTCTCCCACTCGCCTCGCCTGCTCTGGACTCCTGCGTGATACGTGGGGCTGTGTGTGGAGGACCATTGAATTCAGAGTTGAAGAGATGTTCAGATTATTTGGTTCCACCTGTTATTTCCAGAAACAAACACCAGTGTCCTGAGGACCAGAGAGGCTCAGACAAGGGTGGTCACACAGCAGAGCCAGTCAGGCCCTGAAAGTGCTTTCCCTGCCCCTGGCTGCGATGAGATTCAGTGGGTCCCCTCGAGTAGTCTGTCCCTGGTCAGTCCTGTCTGGTGCCACACAGCAAGTTCGCAGGCAGGTTTGGTTATCAGAAGCTGTGCTTTCTTCAGTTGTGCACATACCCAGCTCCTCAGACAGCGTATGAGCCCACAGCCGATGGGGAGATGGGGCACACTCAGAATCGGCGTGTGCGTCCGTGCGTCCCGGAGGTGCATGCTGAGCTCCCGCCACCGGTGGGTTTTGCACTAGAATGCTGGAGGCAGTTCGGCTGGGCATTTACTATTATTATATTTAATCGCGTTTGCATTTACTTTTCAAAAAAATAAGGAAGCAACAAAGAGCTATAGTGTGGGCCTGATAAATTCGAAGCTGAAACGTGAAACCCCAGGAAAGGAGAAAGAAGCAAAAGTGTCACCGACCCAGTGGTTAGATTGCTGGGACTGAGCCTGCACATTGCCCCGAGCCTCCTAGCATGCAGGAGACGGAGCAAAAAAGACTAAGTTGAGTGGAAATGATGCATACATTGTTACATGCAGAACAAAATTCACATACGAGGTTGGACAAAGAGAAACGGGGGCTGGGTTATCCAGACTCTGGAAGAGATTGATCAACAGCAACAACCAGCTTTGTTGGTCCTGACGCTCAGAAGAGACCGTCTTCCACGATAGATGTCTTACATCCCAACAGCAAGGATTTTTATAATTTATTTAAAAGTAGCAGAGACAGAGCCAAGAGGCCATTTGCATTGGTGTGTGTGTGTGTGTGTGAGAAACATGAAAAAAATCCCTTGTAGTAAAAAGTAAGGTTGGACTCAGGTCTCAATGGCTATGGCCCCAGCCTGCCATGCAGCAGGGGGGCAGAGAAGGGGCAGGACCGCAGCCAGCCTTCCCGAATCTGGAAAGTCCCTGTGAGCTGGCTTCTCTTCCTTCTCCTCACGTGGCCGCACGCTCGGCTCTCCCTGCTGCCTTGCGGTCTCTGGTCCATCCTTCACGCTGGTCGCCGATGAGGACAGCAGCCGTGTGGCGTCGGGGGGGCCAGTGTCTCATTAGGACTGTTTATGCCCAAAGCGATGTGTTTTCTCTCAACTCCAACCTTACGTTTTATTCTGTTGTTTTCTGTTGAAGGAAAACCAAGGGTGTTGGAGCATCGTGACATGGCCAGGAGCCAGGGCAGCGGCTGCAGGCGGTGTGGTGGGGGCGGGGGCCCCGCTGGGGGCAGGCCTCCCAGGCCTTTGGGACCTCCAGCTTCTCGTCTATAAAGTGGAAGGGCCTGAATGAAATACATGCTTCTGTTCTCTCCAGCTTTCTGTGGAAATCCAGAGTCTTCTAAAGGTCACAGGGCATGACCGGCTGGCCTGCTGCCCGCAGACTCTCGGCTGCTGCAGAGCGAGTGTCCAGGGGTTCGCCCGTTTCAGGGCAGAGGAGCAGGGTGGGCAGAACCGCTCTGCCCAAGATGGAGAGCAGCAGTTCAGAGAAGTGAACGTCGCCGTTTGAAAATCTATTACTGCTTGCGCCTAAAACACTTAGATTCAAGGGATTGAAAGCCACGGTTGATAATATCGAGAGGCGAATTTTCTTTGCAGTAAGGGCTAAGCACTGGGAGGCTCAGGTGTGATTCGTTGTTGCCAATCAACACCGCCCTCGGATTGCCAGCGCTGGCCGCCCCCGCCGCCCGCCTGCGGGGCTCTGGGCGCGCAGACACTTGAGCTGCCAGACCTCATCTCCAGGGGTCAGAAGCCAATAGGCGTTTAAATGCAGCGGGGGTGAGCGGCTGTGCCGCAGACCTCAGCCAGCTTCGGTTTCAGTCATTATGAGAAGGAGGTGAAGGAGCTGTTCTACTGTCCACCCAGACATTTTGCAAAACACTGCTCAGGCCGCGGCCAGGGGGAGCAAGGTCCTTGGGGTGGCGGCTCTCCCGCCTGCCTGAGTTCAGACCACTGCGGACCACAGCTCTAGGGCACAGACCCTGCCCTGAGAGCTGTTCCTGGGGAGGGGCTGTGCAGGCTGTGTCTGCCTGAGAGTGAGCCCTCTGCCGCGCAGCCACCAGGCACGGGACGGGGTGGGGCTGCCGCCCGCTCTGCCCTGGTTGTGACGGCTGCCCATGCTCCTCGCCAGCAGGCCACTGAGGCCCATCTTCCCACTGAGGTGCGATGCCCACGGCAGTGCCCAGAAGTGCAGTTTGGGCCTTTTTTAACGGGACACGTGGATCCTGGGAGCTGGCTCGGGTGGGGTCTGCTGACCTGCCTCTTGGGCCCCTGGTTGTGCTGCAGGAGGGGCTGGGTGGCTGGCAGCTGAGTGATGCTGGAGGGGGTGGGAGGGGCTCCCTCGGCCTGCTGTGGAGGCCGAAGACAAGGTCATGGACCCCTGGTTTCAGCTGGACAGCCTCGGGCACCTGCAGTCCTGAGGGACTGATTAACAGTCTCAGACTCGGTGCTGACAGCCCTCTGTGTCAGGGCGTCTCGGTGCATCCCGTGCATGAGGCACTTGCTCCACAGCGACAGCTGTCTGCAGCGCTCGGGGAGGGGGTTCGGGTGCCCCCTGCCCTGTTCTGCTGAGCCCGTGCTCTGAGCATTGCTGTGAAGGGGACGGTCCCCTTCAGCCCCTCCTGGAAGGTGCAGCTTCATCTCCCAGGGGTCAGAGGGCCAAGTCTGGTCCACTCAGTCCAAGGACAAGGGCTCATCAGGGTGTCTGTGGTGCCTGTGGGAGATGCTTGCAAAGCTGGTAGGACAGATGGCACTGTGGGGACCATCTGGGAGGCCGCGTGGTGCTCTTCCCAGTGTGAGTGCTTGTGCAAGTGTGCACACGTGTGAGTGCGTGTGCCTTACCCCCTCCTCACTAGGAAGCAGCGCCTTCATCTCCTCCCTGGAGCTGGCACTGGGCACATCTGGTGGGTCTGTGATGTGTCTGGCAGCCGGAGCATTACTGTCCTGAGCTGGACACAGCTGGCCTGCGCAGTCCTGATGAGGGTCCAGCTCTGCAGGGAGGCGGCCACCAGGGGTCACTGTTGCTGCTTCATCTTTGCCAGTGCCTGGGGCCTGACTTCCACGCAGGGAGGGGTGGATGCAAGACTAGTTTGGACAGTGTGATTTGGAGCTAATGGGTGCTTACCTGAGCAGGTGCAGCCCCTGGGCTGGGGGTGGGGCTGGGCTCCTCCTGAAGGCGTGCTCAGAGCGGAGCCCCCGGCTGACACCTGTGATTACCCCTGCCTTTCCCAGGCACAGCTGGGGCTGAGGCAGACCGACCACTGTGGTCCTTCTGTCCCGGGGTCACTGGCCACCTCACTGGGCGAGTCAGTGCACGTGGCGCCCACTGTGTGTGGTGTTTTGAGGCCCTGGCTGCATGTCACAGGTCACGCTTCTAGGGGTGTGGGGAGCAGCTGGGCTGATCCGGCCCAGGCCCCCTGAACACTCCCGCCCTTACCCTCGCAAGGAGTCTGCACGCGGATGATTTGTTTCACGGCTCTCCCCTGCCCCATAATTACTCCAAGCCCACCTTTGCTCTACCCTCCCTTGTGATGATTTTGTCATCGTGGCGCCTTGTCTGCCCCTCTCTCTTCTTTCTCCGAAATCAGAAGCATTGATCTTGAGGTTTCCAGGGAACAGTTACACACACATGTTATTTCCATGAAGAAACTATTTACACAAGCGATTGAACAGGCAGGAGCTTTGCAATGTCCCTAGCAGTGCCCTAAGCTAATGGCCCTGCTTGGAAATTCTGAGTGAGGTGATCACATTATATTTATTGATTCCTCAGTCCCATTGTCTCTTCCCAAAGAGATCATGAAGAAATTTTAAAAAGGCATTAGAAAAAGAAGGGGATGAAGTGTCCCGAGTGCAGAGAAATGGTCACGCCACCACAGGAAACGCAAGTAGAGCCACCAGAGGCCACATCGGTAAGAAAGGTCTGTGACCTGACGTGAGCTGCCCCTGGCACCGTCAGACGGACGCTCCTCAGCAGAGTCCTTTCACGGGAGCCTGAGGCGCATCCCAGGGGAGCTCAGCAAAAATGGTTCTCGGGGGGAGACCAAGACCGGCTTGTTCACTCCTGGGGCTGCCTGGTGATCTGACCTGCTGGTTGCACGGCACATGGACATGTGTGCATGCATTCATGAACACACACATAGGCACACCTGGTATAAACAACACATGTGAGCGCATGCCGTGTGTGCATACATAAGCACACACATACAGCATGTAAGCATGCATGTGTGCACACATTCACTTAGATGCACATGTATACAAATATATACCCACAAGTACAAACCCATAGGTACATACACATAACACATGTATATATGCAAAACACATGTAGGAACACCCAAATGCACACAGCTGTACGTGGACATATATACACACACGGGTGGACACATGTACACATCTATACATGTATACACACATAAATATGTATACACATACAAACAATACAAATAACACCTGTCAACACTTTTCTGAGAATATTTGTACACCACAGACCAAATTTAAAGAATGATGGCATTCTACCTCAGAAGGGAAATAATTTACTCAGGGCATTCCAAAACAGTCAGGAAATGTCTTTGGCCCTTTCTCTCTCAGAACCTGAGTGATTCTGTGTACTTCCTGAGCAGGGTGACTCTCAGCTGTGTTGTCTCTGGCAATGTCAGTGCAGGGGAGGTTGGGGTAGGGGGAGCCCAGGAGCCTGATTTCTCTTCTTCCTGCTCAGCGGCTGACCCCTCCGTGGCCGTGGCCCCCACACTCCAGCCTTGGCTTCCTCATCTGTAACGTGCGGGGTTGGGCCATCTCGATGCTCCTTCTAGTCCATACACTACAATTCTGCGTCCAAGCTGTTCCCATCTGAAAAGCAAAACAAACAAGTCTCCTGGACCCAAACAGCAGTGTGGTGACCGCCAGAGTGAAGGGGGGTGGGGCAGGTAGGAGAGGGTGAAGGGGTGGTGAACACACGGTACCATACACAGGTGATGTGTTATAGACTTGTACACCTGAAACCTATATAACTGTATGAACCAGTGTCACCCCAAAAATGCAATAAAAAGAAAAAAATGAATGTGTAAATTAGTAAATAAAAGAAAGAAAAGATGAAAGTTTCAGATACATTCTAAAGAGTCTTCATTTTCTCCCCTTTGCCCCCTCCTGCCCCCACCCTGCCCTTGCCCTCCCACCCATATCACCCACAGGCACAGAGTTCTTGGCACGAAGCCAGGTCAGAGACCAGGGACACTTACTGTCTATGTTCTCGCCACGCACTGTTCATCGCACCAGGTGGTGCTGTGGGGACCAGACCCTCCCTCCAAGGGAGCTGTCACTGAATCACTGTGGGTGCAGGTGGCAGATGCATGGATTTTGGTGAGGCACCTGGGCGGGGCAGGGCCGGCAAGCCCAGCATGGCAGAGATGTGGCGGGAGTGGGCCCCTCCCGCCAGTGGTCACTGTGGCTTGCTCCCAGCACCCGGCAGAGTCTCTGGCCTTTGCAAAGTCCCGCAGAAATCTGCGAAGCACTCACAACACGTAAGACGATTTTCTGCTAATCACACGGCGCTGTCTGTCTCAGCGCATGGGTAAGATCAGACCAGCAATTATCCAGTCAGCCTGGCACCGGGCACATGTGCTCCTGCTAATTAAACTTGTTGCATTTGAATGGCTTTCTTCAGCTACACTCGGGGCAACGAAACTGTTGTGAACAATGGAAGACGCGTTTCCCTCCGTCCAGCCTGAAACTGCAGATGGCCGCGCTGTGTGTCCCGCACGGGGCCCTGAATCGGTCTTTTGTGTGTAGGAAAGGCGGTCATTTGAATGTTTGAGCCCCCACAGGAAGCTTGTCTCAAAGTGAGCAATTCGAGAATAAAGACTGGCTGGGGCCTAGATTAATTGGAAGGTGTGGTTTGGACGGACGCTGATGAGCAGGGCCTGTCGCTTCAGACATGGAGGGAGCTGCAGGAACTGTCCCATTTGTGCGCCCTGTACCGAGGGGACCTCTCCTTCGCCGCATCCTTTGAAATCCCCGTCGCACCCACCTGCCGGTGTGTCTGCCACCCTCGTGCCAGCGCCTCCCACACGGTGCCCACCTGGAAGGCGTTCCTCGTGGCTTCTGCAAATTAATATTGTACTTCCTGGTGTTCTGTGTCTCCTCTGGGAAACTGGCCCTGAGTGTTACTGACTTTTTTGTCAAAAATGTGAAAGTCGCGACCTGGAAATTACAGAGGGGAGGGGTGGGGAGGGGCAGAGGAGGAAGGGATGGGGACGTGGAATGAAAAGCCAGCTGGCACTGGGTTCCGAGTCTCTTCTCTCCAGCTTTGCCCTTGCTTCCCACGCACGCTGCTCTTTATTTAAGTAAGACCACAGCTCTCCCAGCCTCTCGAATTCTCACAGGCCCTTGGTGGCTCTCTGACACCGTTTCCAAAGCCTCAGCCCAGTGCAAGGACGGCGTGACCCCTGCCTTCTCTTTGAAAACGAAACATTACTTTCTCTCTCTGCCTTCCTTCTCCCACAGACGGAGTGTTTGGAAGGTGCCAGAAGGTTCCAGTGACAGACACCTACCGCTATGAGGTGTCGCCAGGGGTCCTGCAGCACCTGACGACCACCTTGCAGAAGCTGTCCCGCACAGGTAGGCCGGCGCAGCCAGCAGCCCGAGCGGGGAGTTCGGGGACTGCCGTTCGGCTGGGCACTCAGCAAGCGCTTCACCTCTCAAACTCTGGGGGCCTCTTCGGTAGCGAGGAAGTAGAAAGGGACGCAGTGAGCCCGGGGGCGATGGGGGGCGGAGGGCTGGGCGCAGGTGGTCTTGGTCAAGAAGGTCATGAGGCAGGTGCTCCCGTGGGGGTGAGGGTGGTAGGGCGGCTGCCACAGACTGCCGCCCCGGCAGCGGTTCGGAGGGTGCGCAGGCACGCCGGCGCTCACGAGGGCCGCTCACCTTGGCCGACCTCATCTGACCCCACTGCTGATCAGCCTCGAGATAATCAGTCGCCTCCACCTATGTTGTTACGCCAAGTGTTGTCATACTGTTATTTTGGAGGAAATTTCTGCTACCTGTTTACTTCATGGGCTGCTCGGATCATTTTTAAAATTTTAATAACTTGAAAATTATTCTGTGTAACTTATTATTTATAATTTACATTCTGTATATGCTTTTCAAATTGAGGCCGAAGTATGAGTATGGCCTGTGCTGTTTCTGAGGTGCCCCCTGAGCCTGGACAAGAGGCCAGTGGTGAGCACACGTGTGTGGGTGAGCGTGCAGGCGTGGCGTGTGGAGGAACCTTGTATGGTGGTCAGGATGTAAAAGGCCCCGCGTGTGGGAGGCAGGCCTGGAAGGGAGGGGGCAGGAGCCACATCCCCAGGGTCACAGGTTCCCACGGGCTCTGAGCTGCTTCATAAAGCAACATCTGCGCCCACTGAGCGTGGGGAACAGCACTTGTTCTCCTTCCTTCTGGGTGTTCACGGTGTACACTGGCTTGTGAAGGCCTCGGAAAGTCCTGAGTGGAGGTTCAGCGGATGTGGACCCGCCCATGAAGGGACTTTGTGTATGATCAGCCATGTATGATCTTTGTGTGTGACTAGTGACAGGGTGTGGCCATCGGCAAGTGTGGGCGCTGGCCGAGTGGCCCTCCCTGGCTGCAGCTCATGTACCTGGGCCTGGGACGATGGATCTGAGTGGGTCATTGAGGAGGGCGGGAGCCTGTGTCCATTACCAGGACAGAAGCTGGCCCCTCATTGGGGAGCCAGGGACACTGAGAGCGGCCCTGAGGTGGCGGGGCGGCGGGGTGGCTGCGTGGCTGCCGGCAGGGGCTGCAGATCAGAGTGAGTGGGCAGAGGAGACAGCGTGTTCCCTTGAGGGTCCCGCTTCGCCTCATTCTCCGTAATCAAGTCACGTCACGTGGTAACTGGGTGGCCCACGGTCAAGTGTTCAGTCTCCACAGAAGCCTAGTTGCCGGCCAGGAGTGGTTCCTTAAAAGGAGCATGGTTATCTTCAGAGGACATCCCCTCTTTGCTCCTAAGGGTTGGCATGGTGGTTCCCCTGAGGGGCCTGCTGGTGTCCTGTGGGGACCAGAGGGTGGCACAGGCTGGAGAGCTGACACGCTTCTCGGGCATCGTGGTCCCTGTGCGCAGCCGGGGCCACCTCCTCAGCAGGAGAGGGAGGGGTGCCTCTCCCAGCTTCGTGAGCTTTGGGGTTCAGTGTCCCGCTTCAGCCAGACCCACCCATCTGTCTGCACCCCAGCTTTCAGCAGCCGTTCCTTTCTGGGCAGTGCACCGACGTGGTAAAGGCCCCCGTGCAGGGCGGTCTGAGCTGTAGGAGGCACAACTCGGTAAGGAGGCGGTGGGATACAGAGGCAGGCGAGCTTCTTAGTTGATAGACTTATTTCAGATTTACTTGTGGATTTATAGAAGGACCGAGCAGGAAGCAGAGTGTGCAGATGCTCCCTCACCCCCACCCCTGAGACGTTCCCCCTGTTCTTGCATTGTTCACTGTGGTCCATGTGTGGGGATGTATAGGTCGTTCCTGTTACACCACGCACCAACGTCCACAGTGTACGTCAGGGTAGTTTCGTGTCTTGTGCATTCTACGGTTTGGACACACGTGCAGTGACGCGTGTCCACCTCTGTCCTTCCCGGGACACCCCAGTCCCCGGGGTCTGACAAAGACTGTGGAGGGGACCCAGGTCTCTGCATTTTTAATGGGCACCAGAAAGACCCCTAAGAGGCGGGTGCTCCGTGGGTGCCCTGTGCCCTCTGCCGTACATCCTCCCTCCTCCTACGACCAGGTGCCAGGCTCCTGTTGTGGCCTGGGCCCACGTATGGGACACGTCCACCTGCCCTGCCCTGTGGGCATTTAAAGCTGGGGAATTTGGGTACAGTTTAGATTTTGGACTACGTGATGTTGGCCCTGTGCCTGTCCTATTTACGAGGCCCCGGCACCACCGCCCTCAGAACCTGCCTGCGCATCCTTCACCCCAACAACATGCACACACTGCAAGTGAACACACGTGGACTGACACATGCACACAGGCTTGCACACGTACCGATAAGCACACACATGCCCGCACAGATATGTGCATACAGACTGTGTATATATGTGTGTACACGCCAATACACACATCACTGTGCATGCATGTACAAACACAGATGCATGTGTGCCCACACCACTTTGGGGTCCCCGTCCAACACGGTAGCGCCCAACAGTGCTGTGGGACCTGGGACTTGCTCTCTGATTTCTTCGGCCGAGCTCCCTGCCCACTGCCTCCCTGTTCGTCTGCACCTCTTAGCTTTCTGCCCTGGTCACAAGAGGCTCGAGAGTGGACGACACCCCTGAGCTGCTGGAGGGACTCTTTAGGGGAGACAGGCTCTAATCCTGCTGGTTTTCTGGGCGTGGCTCACATGATACGGGACAGTTTGGCGAAGGAAGTGTTTTCAGGGCCCCTGCCATCTCGCCACCCGGGTCGCCACGTTTGCACGGCAATGGCTACCTTCCGGCCACGTCCTGCAGACACGATGCTCGTCTTGGGGACAGAGAGGGGCTTCCCCTGCCACTGGGGAGCTGCTCCATGAAGAAGGGAGGGGGGCGGGATTTAACTGCGCAGCTTCCCTCATGTAAATGTGTCCGTCCAGGACAAATACGTTCACTTCATTTGCCGGTGCTTCTCCCACAGGCAGCTTTAGTTCCCGGGTGGACACATCATTCTCTCACAGATTAAATTTTTAAAAAATACATTTCACTTCTGACGAGCCATTAAAAATCACTGGCATGTAATTTGCCGTCCTGAAAACAACTGTGAATTCGCTTCCTGGCAGGGCCTTCTGATGCATTGAGCTGTACGTAAGCAAAATCAAGACAGCAAACTGAGAAAAACGTATCTACCGCAGTGTCATGGTTCCTTGAAAGGGAATGGAAGGGAATCGTAGCGATATGCAACAGGACGCAGAGAGCCAGCGTTGACCGCAGCGAACGTGGACCAGGCTGGGGCAGGCGCCAGTTCTCACCCTGCCCGAGCCTCCTGGGGCCAGGGCCACAGGGCGAGCCCCAGCTTTCCCTGGGTCTTCGTCCTGGAGCACTGTTCTGCTCGCAGTCCGCCCACACATTGCTCTCACCCGTCTTCTGCTGCCGGTCAGGGTCCTTCCTCCTTGCTGCGGTCCAGCCGCACTCCCCACCCCAAACTTCAGGCAGCCGAGTGCTGTGAGGTGGGAGATGTGGAGGTGCACCTTGCGGTCCGCATAGTCATGAAGCTGCCAGGTATTCTTCACAGGATTTACGTCCTATCAGGTGGACGTTCACTCGCGCAGGTGCATGGCTGAGGGGCCGCTAAGTGTGGGAAGTGGAGGATGGTGAGGGGCCAACTCCAGTCCCTTGGTCTCAGCCCCAGACCTCCTCACCCGCGCCTGGTGCTGCAGGCTGCTCTGCATCCTGGGGCGCTTCTGTGAAGGAGCTGCTATTAACTGCGCCACCGTCATGCCTTTCACCACAGAGCACATGCTGCAACCACAGGTGAGAAAGGGGGCTGGAGGCATCACCTACAAACTTCAGTCCCGGTGGCAGCCAAAGCCCAGCATTTGTCTACCTTACGCCTCAGTCACATTCCTTTGCCTGTGTATTTGCTGACACGTTAAGGTAGAGCCTCGAGCAGGTGTGAGGGGAGAAGGAGCCCTGGTTGGACTCTGGGGAGGGGCCCGGAAGGTGAACTAACACTTGGGCCAACAAGACAGGTGCAGGTGTGTGCACAGCTTGGAGCGCTTTCCTCCTGGTGCATTTTCCTCTCGCTGGCACTTAACCGGCGGCTGAGAAGGGAACCAGGCACGTGTCCCACACCTGCTGTGGAGATGCAGCCCATCGCTCAGTCGCTCATCCACATCCACACCCAGGCCGCAGGCATCCAGTGCGAGGTGTGGTCCAGCCAGATGACTCCAGGGCGCACCCGGCTGTTCCCTCTGGGCCCCGGCCTGGCGGTCAGCCCCCAGTTTCCACAGGAGCTTCCCTGGCAGCTTTGGAAGATTGGCTCAGGATGGACGCAGGCCAGCCAGTCTGCTGCCTGCCACTTGGATTTGGGCTGGAAAAGCAACTGCTACAGCCCTTTTAAAGAGAGCAGCGTCACCTTGGATAAGCTGAGTGTAAGTGTCATAAGAAAATACGGTGAGCACCGTGTTCTAAGGAATGTGAAAAGGCAAATCAACTATAAACCAATGACAGTGACTCAGAAAGGTATAGCAAACTTGAATAACCCTGGAATCATTAAAAACTGTATATAGCTGAATTCTCAAAAAGTAGTTGCGCATGCCATGAGCGTGGCCTGCAGCTGTGGCGGGAGGCCGCTCCGTCCTCAGTGTGGGCCTGGACTCCTGCAGACGTGACGGCACAGCCCAGAGCACGCGATCGTGGGTGCCACACCCCCGTCAGCCCAGGGCCCAGCTTGCGCCGTGCGTGCGCCGCACCTCCAACTCTGCTGGCCTTCGTGTCACTCAGCGTCGCCGACCATCTCCTGTTTGGGGAAAAATCCCCCTGAACCGGACTTCTTTCTGCGTCTGTGTTTGCTTATAGCGTCTCCTTACTGGCTATAAAGGACCCTTCTTCCTGGTGGGTTTTGCAACCAAAGGATAAATGAGGGGTCTTAACTAGAAGAAGGTTTTCTCTCTGCCTCCAAACAGAAAGAATGGTCAAGGGAGCTCACCGCCCATGGCCTGGGGGCTGCTGAGCTGGAAGGAGATGAACTGTTGTCCTTGTCCACACAGCAGAGGGCGCTTCTCTGCCTTCCTCAGCCTCCTGGGCAGGTTTCCTGTGAACTCGGAACCCTCCCTCCCTTCAAGAAGTGGTCTCCAGGTTATTGAAAGCCGAAGTGTTAGCAGCTCCTTCTGCTGATGATGAGTCTGAGGTGGAGAGAAAATAGTCCCATAGGTAGGACAGAAAATGTGAGGGGTTTTTAGAGCTTTTCTTTCCCCAGGTCTTCAGAGCCATGACACCAGGAGCTTCCTGCGCTCCGAGCTGCCCCTCTGGGGACTTGACCCCCAGAGAGTGGGTCTTACTTCACACAGTGAGTTTTCACCACTTTCTCTTAAGGAGCAGCGTAACTAGGAAGCTTGATGTCCTTAGATGTACAGATCTCGTATTTTCTGAGACATTCAGGACTCCCAGGACCCCAGCTCCTCCCATGCCTGCTGCCCAAGCCTGGCCTTCTGCTGGGTCCCCCATGCTGTGTCTGTGGCGCCACAGGTCTCCTGGGAGCCCCATGGGCTGGGGGCCTCTGCGCCCAAGAACCACGCACTCTGCCTCATCCGCAGCCTCAAAGAGACAGTTGGTCTCAAGAGGATGGGCCCAGGGGGACAGATTTAACAGCATAAGTTCATCTTTCTGTTTATCTGACTGTTTAACCACTGCAAGCATGGTATCCGATAATGTGCCAAAGAAAGTTGACAATATGACGATTAAGAGCTTGGACCAGACATCAGAGGACAAACACGTTATCATGAAACAAAGGTGCTGACAAGGCCGTGCTCAGTGGACGCCTCGTATCCCACCTCTCAGCTGGGCGACTGAGCCGCGCGGGTGGGCATGGCAGCGGCCACGTTCCATTCCCTCTGGCTTCTCCCACGTTTTGGTTTTCTCCCGGATCTCCCCACCAGCTCTTCTTCCCTGGTTCTTGGCTCTGCCGCCTCCCCCTGCCGCCTCCCCCGTCTGATCCTGCTACACACCTCCCATGGTCCATTCATGCAGCAGAGGCCCCGGGGATGCGTCCCTGACATCGCAGTTTGCTGTTTAGGAGCCAGTGGCTAGAGTTGCAGAGTGAACGAGGAAAACGGACTCTCATCCTGAGCTGGGTGCTGAGCTGACACCGGAGCGAACCTCCAGTTTTCATTAAAGACCTCAAATATGGGAGCCAGAAATGAAAACAAGGACTTCTTCCCATGCAGTTTTGTCACGTTGTGGGCAAACCAAAGTCTTTCTTATTTATATGTATGTGAGTCTTGCATTCTTGTCCTTCAGAAGATGCTTAGATATATTTGTAAACTGTACCCCACCCTTATGCTTAAAACTAGATTTCCTGCCCTGGCCGAGGGGCTCAGTCGGTCAGAGCGTTGTCCTGATACGCCAAGCTTCAGACTCGATCCCAGGTCAGGGCACATGCAAGAAACAACCAAAGAATGCATCAATGAGTGGAACAAGTCAATGTTTCTCTCTCTCTCTTTCTCCCTTTTTCAATCTCTCTTTAAAAAAATCAGTTAAAAAAACCAAACTAGATTTCCTAACTTCAACTGCTTTAAAAGCTTGCATTTTTTTCCCCCGAGGCAAACTACAGACTTGCACTTCAAGTTTGAAGGATGAGGTCAGGCAGACGCCACCATATCCGAACTGAGGCTCCCAGCTGGATTCAGGGGCCCATGTAGCGTGAATGGAGAAGCCGCACAGGGAGGTGGGCAGGTGGGCACCTGCTTTTAGACATCCTGGGGCAGGGGCGTCTTTGCCCCATTTCAGACATGACAGAGGCTTGAAAGGGTCAACAGAGGGGGAAATTGAGATCCAGACAAATCTGAAAGCTTCCCAGATGCCACGAAACCCTGCGTTCCTGAGGGAAGCAGGAAGGTGGGGATGGGGGACCCATGTATGGGCTGTGTGGGATGTAATTCTGTCTCCCACCTCACTCACTGAAAGCTATATGGGTCACAGAGACCATCATGCTTTTATTGTCTGAGATAATTCACATTGCCGGCTCGCGTGTTGCCTGCATCACCGAATAAAAGCCTCTGGACGCGCGTGGGCCGGTAATTGCAGATTGGCTTCCGGACATCTCCGTTTGGAAATGGCGCTTAGCCTCCTCTTCTCTCTTCTCTCCCCTCCCTCCTCCTGCACTGAACTTTCTCGCAGCTTTGTCACGTTCTGGGGTGTTGGCTGGAACAACGCGTAAGTGGCAAAGCCACATGAAGAAGCCCCTTTTATTTGAGGTCAGGAATTGAATCACAAAGTGCAGGAACATTGGTGCAGACAGAGAAGTCTTGAGCACTGTATGCAGCCTCTGGGGGTTGTTACAGACCAGAAGCAGCAAGCCAGGCCCAGAGGGCCCGGCGCTGTCCCCGTGTACCTCAGCTGTTCTTGGGTTACGTTCTCAGTGAACCTCAAATTTTAAGGCAACAAGCATATGGATAAACACTCTTTGTATAATATTACAAGCCAACTAAAGTCTAGTTCATTCACCAAAACAAAGGGGGGAAGTTCTCCTAGTCCTCAGAAACAAAACAAAATAAACAGCAGGTAATGAACGAAGTTTTCCTTATCTCCCCATCTGCACATGTGCATTTCTGGGTCACGAGTTCGTCTAGAACCTTCAGGCGTGAGGACGATCAGACATGTACATGAAGCAGAGCAGCAGAGCTGGATCTTCATCGCGAAGAGTGGTGAGGAGCTCATGGGAGAACACAGGTGAACGCATCCAGAGGACCATAGGATGCTCTCCAGGAAGCTGGTGTGGCCTCATCTCAGGGCTCAGAGACCACTGCCGCCGCCTCCAGGCCAGGAGTCCCCGTGTGCTATCGCATCGGGAGACACGAGCGGGGCAGCCACTCCGGAGCACCGCCTCCTATGGGTGCGTGGACATGGTCAACCCCCAACAGGCCAGAGCGCCTCCCAGCCCTCTTGCTCACCTCCTGCCCTCCCTGGCCCCGCTGATTGCTGACTGGTGCGGGTGCATGGCTCCTGGTGGCCTCGCACTCAGCTCTCTGCCTCTCTGCTCTTCCAGCTGGCTTTGTGGGCCAGGCATCTTGGCCTTGACAGGCACAGAGGCCCTGATCAAAGAATGTGAGCAGCAGACGGGAACATTCCCATTTGCCCAGTTCTTGCCCCCACCTCTGCACGTGGGCAGCTGACCTGCGATGACCTTGTCATCCTCAGTAGGAACCGGTTTTGCCCTGGTCGTGTAGCTCCGTGGATTAGAGTGTTGTCACCATGTGCCAAGGTTTCTGGTTCGATCAGGGCACGTACAAGAATCAACCAATGAATGCATCAAGAAGTAAAACAACAAATCAACGTCTCTCTCTCACCCCCCCCTTCCCCCTCTTCTCTCTCTAAAATGAAAAGAAAAAACTGGTTTTCTCCAATGCACGCTGTCTGACAGAGATGCATGCTAGTTTCTTCTTTGATGAATAGGAAATCGTAAATGATGTGCCAACGTGGTTTCTTTCATGCAAACAGCTGGATGTACCTGCCACCGGTCCCCCTGTCCTTCTTTCTGTGCTCACCAGGAGCCAAGGGCCCTGTGGGTCGGGGACAGGGACAGGAGGGAACAAGTCATCTTCTGGTGTCTGAGCCGGTCACAGAGTCCTCTTATTTCATGCTCAGTACCTCTGCCAAAATGAGCGCGGTTATCTCAGCTTTACCAATCCCCCCAGGGGGCCTTCGGGAGCCTCCACATGCTGCTGAGGCTCTGGGTCTGCAAAGGGGGCCAGACCAGATCCCCAGGTCAGAGTCTCCGCCCACACTCCACCCACTGCACAGAATAAGTGCTTTCATGCTCACTCTGAAGCTACTTCACAGTCCCAGGGTGTCAGCTTCGCCTTAGAATTCAAAAGCAAAACACACTTTTTCCTCTCACCTTGGGTAAGTCACTTTCCCAAAACAAAAGAAAAGACCAGTGACTCAGTTGTTTTTAGTGTTTATTGTGCTGGGTGAGGATTTCTTTACACATAGCACATAAGGTATTTTGACGCTTCCTTGTGCACATATCTAATTTCTTCTGTTCCACTGCTTTAAATTGTTTAAAGAGGAGCCATTCCTGAGGATAATGGGGTCATTTGCGTCAGGGACCCTGTAACGGGCCCGACTGGCCCTGCACAAAGGCTTTTCAGAAGAGAATCTCGCTGGCCAGAGGCCAGAACCCTCTCAGAATGCAGGGCCTCCTCACCGGTCCTGGGAGAGGACCCAGACCCTGGACAGGTGTCTGAGTTTCTTACAAAGTGAATTTCCATGAGGCCACTAAGTCTGGGAGGTGACGGCTGAGCTTTGAGTGGGAGACTCAGAGCAGGAGAAATGCCTTTGCCCCCCAGAAAACGTAAATCCCACTTCTCCTGTTGGCAAAAATGAGGGTGTGAGGTCTGGACATCGGACCATTTAAGTTCCACGAAAACGAGCAGGATGAGGCTGTGATGGACTTACAGCGTTTACGGAGCGAGGACCGGGGCAGGTGGCCCCTCAGAATGAGGGGCCAGGGCCACGAGCCCATTTTGGTTCCCGTGACCCTCAGAGGCGTGTGGCTGAGTGGAAAGCCAGACGCTCCTCTAGGGCAGAGGAGCTGGGCTTGATGTCCCCCCTGTGTCCCCGCTAGCCTGGATCTGCTCCTTCCTCCGTCACGTCAGGAAGACCCAGTCTTAAACTGCAGGGCTGGGAGGCTCGTACGAGACAGGGGGTCTGACAGTGCTTTGTAAGCTGGGCTTCCCAGGCCCGTGACTTCACCCAGCCTCTGGTTTGCAGATCATCCGCTGCCAGTGAAGGACCACTGAGCACGGACCCCCGCATCTTCACGGGGCATTGTGACTTGGGGATGCATGCACCAGTTTGATGTTCATGTGCTTCCAACCACAGAAAAGTTTAAAATGAAAGAAGCAAAGAAGAATCGACAGAACACAGTTGTGTCTGCCGTGTCCTCACACTGGTGCCCAGCGGTGCTCACCCGCAGCCCGTGGGGTCCCGGGCCTGCCGGTGCCTCCCTCCTGTCTCCCTCAGTCCACCCCCCAGGGGGCCCTCCTTTCTCTGTTTTAACTCAGTAGTGTCTCTGCAAAAATCACTTCCGTGGTTCAGTGTTTGAGAAAATTTAAAAATTGATAATACGGTCCTCTGAAAGGGAGACGTGTGTGCTTTCTCTCTCGCTCAGTCAGTGAGCCAGCTCAGGGAATCTGGGATGGGGGAAACCCAAAGGCGGTGTCAGGGTCCCTGTGTGTCCTTCCCCAGCTGTCCCCCCTTCTGTCATCCGTCCTTCCTTTCATCTCCTGCTTCTCTTTTTATCTGTGCTTTTTTCTCCTTAAACCCCTGCTCTTGCTGCCTTTATCCAATACCCTAATGAAGGGTCTTCAAAGACCTAGTTTCAAAACACAGGCCCTGGAGACGGCCAATTAAGTACATAAAGACGGTTTGTGTGTGGAGACTGGAGACTTCTGGGCCAGAGATTAACTTGACAGCCCAGGTGGGGCCGGGAAGCTGGGAGGCACCTGCAGCTCCCCCTGCAGCTCGCCCTGCAGCTCGCCCTGCAGCTCCCTCTGCAGCCCCCCTGCAGCCCCCCGGAAGCTCCTCACAGCTCCCACTGCAGCTCACTCTGCAGCCCCCCCTCAGCAGCCCCCTGCAGCTCCCCCCTGCAGCTCTCCCCCTGCAGCTCCCTCTGCAGCTCCCTCTGCAGCCTCCCCTGCAGCTCCCTCTGCAGCCCCCTCACAGCTCCCCTGCAGCTCCCTCTGCAGCTCCCCTCCCCGCCCCGCAGCTCCCCTGCAGCTCCACCAGCATTTCATCTTGCCCTTTCTCAGCAGATTGTCACACCCTTTGGGCCTTCTCCTCAGAGCAGTGCTGGTTGTGAGCTGTCCTTCAGCTGACTTTGAGAGGGTGCCCCCTCTCTGAGCTTGGGCTCCGGCGTGGAGAGAGCCCCAGCGGGTTGGGTGCCTTGATGGGATGGAGAGGGACAAATAAGTGTGGGGGCTGTGGCTGCAGGATCTGAGACAACCCAGCTGTGGACCGGCATGTGTTTTGTCTACATTCTTGTGGGAAAAGGACTGCAGGACAAATCTAAACCTTAAACCAGTTACCTCCTTGAGAGCAAATTGTTTTTTAAGAGTTTTGGGGCAGCTCAGGAGCTTCTGTGGAACAGGCTGTTCACACCAAGGTGTGCGTTTCAGGCTACGCTTGGTGGGGCCAAGTCCCCAAGTCCCCTCTCGGTTCCCGCCAGGAAGGGGGCGTTACTGAGCATGCTATATACTGAGGACTGGAAGGCGGGGACAGAGGTGATGCTCCCTGAGGGCCCTTCAGCACCAGGTGGTGCAGGACAGAGAGGAGGGGTTGCCGGGCTCCTCCCAGCCCTGCCTGGGGAGCTGACTGCCGCCCTTTGTGCTATGGCAGCAACTCCCCACATGGCCCCTCCACGCGCTGGGTGTGCAGCCCACCCTTAGGGCCAGAATGAGATGCCGGGGAAGCCGTTCAAGCCTCCCTTTGTCCAAGGGCAAATCAGCGTGGAGAGGGCACGTGGGTGCCACTGGGAGCCCAAGGCCCATGAAGGGCCAAAGGAGGGGGTACAACATGGTTCTCCCCTCTTTTCTGACTCGGTTTGGAGCTAGGACTTTGGAGGCAAGGCTGGGCGCTGGAATCTGGGTAGTGCGGTAACAATCGCTGAAGAACCCCTTCCCGTGGGAGCGCCCACAGCCAGCGTGGCTTCAGAGCTGACCGCCTCCCTCATCAGAAGCCCCTGGAGGTGTTCAGAAGGTACACTCTTGCCCATGGGGGACCTGCCCAGTGAGGTCAGTGTCTGAGCACAGGCCCGGCCAGCCACGCCTCCTGCCCAGGCAGGTCCGTGTGTGCTCCATGCTCAAGGCCGCCAGGGACCTACCGGTGCTGACTCCCCGCAGCTCCAGCCACCTGCAGCTGGCACCCCAGGAACGGAGTGGGGCATCAGGTGTGTCTGGAGGACGTTGTTCCAAAGCCACAGCCATGGCTGTTCAAGTACTTTGTCCTTAAAGCAAACTCCAGGGAGATGAAGTCACTGAGCCTGTGAGAAGGAGCACATCTCCGGTCATCCCAGCTCCTGCAGACGCTGGGTCTGGGTGTGAGAGTGTGTTCCTGAGCCCGCCTGCATGTGTAAGAAGCGATCAACCCAGAGGCAGAGGCCACTGTCGGGGGGTCAGCTTAGGGCGGCTTTGATTCTTGCTGGTGGGGACTCAAAGGTCAAGCTGGTCAGCAGGCATCCATCCCGCTAGAGCTGCCTCTCCACGTGCCTGTGGAGTCACAGAGGACTCGGTGGCCGAGGGCATCGTGGGGGGCACAGATCCGACTCCCAGATACACAGTCCATCTGTTGGTGCCCTGGTGCCTGGAGCGTGTCTCCGAGTGGGGGTGGGGGGGCCTCACTGTGGTTAATCACAGAGGGAAGGTACCAACCAGGCTATACAGTTGGGCGGGTGCGGGAGGTAAACGAGACTATGCAGGGGCACCCAGGGATGGAGCCGAGGCTTGCAGGAGAGGACAGCGGGGTCCGCAGGTGGAGAAGGGCGCTGGGGTTGGAAGGGAGCTGCACACGGAGGTGTCGGTGGAGACCCCTTTGGCTGAAGCCAAAGGCCGCTGGAAGGTAACAGGGTCAGAAGGCTGGTTCTAGGACTGTAGGGTGACGTGGATGCTGGCTATCAAGGTGATGCTTTCTGAACACAGAGCCTCACTTTAGTCAGAGTGGCAGGTGACTGGCACCCTTGTCGCTGGTCCTTGGCATGGCCGAGGGGAATGGGCAGCCACCCCCAGGCCTCTCCTCTCCTGGGAGGTCTGGCCCTCAGAGGATCCCAGGGGTAGGGTGAAGCCTGCACAGCAGCCTGGGTAATGCAGCACCTTGCTGTTCACCAAAGAACAAAGATTACTTACAATTACATGCAATTAGCAATTTTAAATTATTAATGGTGGTGAAAGAATGTGTCTATTCAACAAGTAATTTGTCGTAATTTTTTGTAATTGAAAGTAATTTCTAGCAATTAAATCCTAATTTAGTGCATTTTCTGGGCGATGCCTTTATTCAAGGGGTGCCTCCGGTGTATTGTTGGGTGCTTTTTCCAGGCACTTTGTTCAGTGCAATTTGCTAGACAGAGTATTTGGGGGAACAAAATAACCGCACTCTGGGAAGTGCAGTGAAAATAGAGTTGATCCAAGATGGCACCGAGGAGCTGCTTTATGGGAGGTCCGTGGAAGACTGCCCCTGCCTGTTAAGTTGCTTCTTGTTCAGTTTGTCCAGAGTCACTTACAGAAGCTGGACTCGGGGACGGCTCCAGGGACTGTGTCTTGTGCAGCCCACTGTGCCGGGTCACAGGATGGTGGCCCTCGTGGGGGACAGGGCTGGGGAAGGGCTGGGCCTGGACACCGGGCCTGCTTGGGCTCTGGCTGTCCTGATTCCCTCGTTTCCTTAGCTTCCAGAAGCTGCCTCACTCCTTGGGCAGGCGCACTGGGGAGGGCTGGGGGCCAGGAGGACGAGGGCTCTCCAGCTTGGAGAGTTAACCTAATCACAGTGGATTTGCATTTGAAAAGCAGCCGGGAGACTGTCTTTGTCTACCCAAGAAGGGGATCTTATCCCTGA
This sequence comes from Anoura caudifer, assembly GCA_004027475.1. Taxonomy (NCBI): domain Eukaryota; kingdom Metazoa; phylum Chordata; class Mammalia; order Chiroptera; family Phyllostomidae; genus Anoura; species Anoura caudifer. The sequence goes on from PVKU01001468.1 coordinate 285,993, forward strand.
TGAAATCTGTCATCTCCTTTGTCAAGTAGCAAATAAATATTCCGACTAAATTCTTCAGAAATGAAATGACTTGGGTTTATCTGGGAAGGTGCTTTATTCCCCTTGCAAATCAGTCATTTTAACTATGCATGGTCTCTCCCCACTGCCCCTGGTCCTAATTGAAACTTCAGTGTGGTTACTGCCTTTCTGTATTTATTTTCTGTTGGAAAGGGTGGATGCCCTCAGCCAAAAACCCCAGAGATGAAAGGTTGACTGGTTACACTGGTTCCTGCTTTTTCCTGAGCAAGTTGGGACCAGGGCGACCCCCACCTCTCAGACAGCAGCCCTGTTTGGTGTGGTGGACAAGGTCCGGGACATGCTGTCCCTGGGCAGTTGATGCAAGGCCATCAGTGGACACAGGCATGAAGTGATGTCATCCACAGAATGTCCCACGTGCTCAGGGCTTTCCTGCTTTGTGTCTTCCTCCTGCTGCTCAGTCTCCAAACAACCCCCCCACCCCCGCCCCACCGGCTGCCTGAGTCCTCAAGGCCCGTCCCCGGCCACTGCAGAAAGTCACTGGCATTCTCAGCCCTGTCAGACCTGGGCTCTTTTGGAACAAATGTTTTGTAAGGCTCCCTTTACCACCCTGAAATGAAATTAATAAAGCATAAAGTCACCAGCACACAAGAATTTAAAAAGTGAATGCAATGCTGTGGTGGAAAGGACGGTTGGAAGGAGAGTGGGTGACAATAAACTGACCCGTGCTTGGATGGGTGTGTGCACGGCTGTCATCAGGGCGGGCCGAGGAGGGGATGAGGCTGAATCCCAGAGAAGGGCAGCACTCGGCGCAGACTGTGCGTCTGTGCGCTCTGGGGTCCGGCGCCACATCTGAGTTACGACAGGTGCTCAGTAAGCACAGAACAGGAGAACGAAACCACGTTCTGGAAGTTACCGAAGTGCACCCTCCGTGGGCGTGTTGTGTCCCAGGCTGAGCGTCTTCAAGGTCAGCACGGGCAGCCCCGTCTCTCCTGCCTCCCTCTGCTCTGTCCCCCGCCCTTGACAGTCCTGCTCGGCAGCAGCCACAAAGCCTCAAGAGCACAGGGCGCTGCTGCTGGATTTACTGAGCAAGTGGGTTTTTAAATTACCCCGGCAAGGAGGCCCTGCAGCCCACAGAGCAGCCTGCGGGGTTGCGCTCATTCCTGATCGTTTGTTAAGGGCAATTCTGAGCGGCAGCCCAGGAGCCACCTCTGACCTTTTCAGCCTGTGCTGATTTGGTCTTTCTGAGTGGGAACAGCGGTTGTACCTGCCAGCGTCTCTTTAGGCGAAATGGTTAGGGGGATGGGAGGGAAGCCAAGGGCAGGAAGCTCCCTTCCCACACATTTAACCGGAGAACACAGAGGTGAAGTTCGAAGATCAAGGATCAATCTGTGCTCTAAACATAAAAAAGAGGGAAAGAGAGAGGCGGGAGCAGCTAACACAGGAACGCAAAGAGGACAGTGAGTCTCCTGCTCTCGATACCAGTTGCTGAACGCGATGGTGAGCACCCGCTGTGCTCCGAGTGAAGGTGGGCGGTGCTGGGAGGGCTCTCCCATTTCCCATCCCTGTTGCAAGAGGCAGGCTCCAGCCGCACTAACGCAGGCATCCCTCGGTGCTGAGTCTGCGTCGGGTTGAAGCTGTAAAAACCCTCCGCTCCTCTTCCTCCGCCTGGTGAGCAGAGCTCCAAAGGGAAGTGGGTGGAGCCAGAGCCACCCGGGAAGGGGTGTCCCACTTCCTCGTGCCAGCGGCTGAAGTGTTGTTGGTGTTGTCACTGTGCCACCAGCAAAGTGGGAGGGTCCCAGTCTACAGGACACTGCCACGGATACGTCATGATGCTGCTGTGCGACACTTGGAGCAGAATTTTGTGAATGCCAGGATGTGTCAATTTAAGTTTGTGACGCCATCTAATCTACTCCTTAAAACAGCCTGTCCGGAAAGTATCCAGCCATGGCCCCATGAAAAATAGAGACCTTTATTGAAGATTCAAGATATAGGATACATTGTACGCAGGACAGCGATGCCTCAGTCCCCTTCAAAGTGGGCACCTTGGGACCTATTACTTATTTGGCCTGGAGGGGCATACTCCCGATGGACAACACCTTCCCAATCAAAAAACACAGTTAACATGGTCTTGATCTTGCTGCAACTCTGCCGCGCCTTTGGGCATGGAGAACCGGGAGACTTCCGTTGGGGTGCATGGACCTTCGTTTCTGGATCATATGAGCCACAGACCCAGGATGCATCTCTGGTTATGACCTTGAGGAAGTCCGGTTCCCTGGCAGCGGTTTGAATCAGGTCATCAGCAACTGCAGCACGATGCTCCTTCCACTCTGGTAGCAGAAGCCGTGGAATGAATTTCACCACGACACGTTTCATGCCAAGATCCTGGGTCAAAATCTTGGCCATGGTAGTTTTCTGGAATTCCCAGGTCAGCTTCTAGTTCTCCCACTGCCAGTTGCCGGCCGATCTCTGCTGACGTAGCCCCTAATGTTCAGCGTTCTCGGGTGCCCTGCTTGTTGCAGGCCTCCCAGAACATGGGTCACTCTCAACACATTCTCCCCATTTCTGAAGCCTCTGGGCCACACTTGTGTTTGTGCTGCACTCATTGCATCATGCCCGAAAGCCTTCTGAGTCATCCAATGCTTTTCGCAGAGGAACGTTCAAGTTTAACGCAAAATTTGAATCAGATTCATTGTTCTACTTGCTCAGTCATTTTGAACGTGACAGCCACACAGTCAGTACCGTCAGTGACAACTGCCCCCCCCCCACTGACTAGTGCAGTGAAATCGTTGTTGTTCACGCATGCACATTCCAGTCCACGCTCCTCGGCTGCCAGGTCACATTGATGTCCTGCAAACCATTCTCGTTATATTAACAATGGCTGGACTTTTTCTGGACAGACCTTGTACAACCACTTTAGGAATTTAGGAAAACTTTGGAGCCTTGATGATTCCATATGAATAGAACTAAGGAAGTTAGTAAAGACACATGTTGCCACTAAAATAAACTACAGACGAAGGCCACAGGACTGAGTGAACTCGGCTGGCATGTGAGCTGCTGCCCTGAGGCTCTGAGCGAGGCAGCTGTCCGGTTTGTGGGTGGAGATGGTGAAGATGACATGTCTGCCCGAGGATGTGACCTCAGCCACCCAGTGCTCAGGAAAAGCTCTTCCCGTCTTCCCAAATCAGCCAGCATCACCAGGCAGCGGGGCAAAGGGCAGAGGGCAGGACTGGGCAACAAACGGAAAGAGGCATCTTTGAAGTTAGTTCTTTGGCAAAAAGGCAACTCTTCTCTCCCCCCCACCCCTGTTTATTTCCTGAGCCCTTGGGAGGCTTTTTTCTGGAGTAGGTCTCAGAGCTGGTGGACTAGCACTGCTGGAAGAAGGGCTCCCACGGTAGACAGAACTGGCAGATGCCGAGCAGCGGGGCGTTTGCTGTGGGTCTGCACCATGGAGTCCTTCGTCAGTCGCCATGACTCCGATCATCCCCAGGCCAGTGCTCTGCACCCCCCACCCACTCACCCTCGGCCATGACACCCTCACCAGGCACGCACAGCTGTGCGTCATAGTTCAGCGAAGGAAATCTCTCTGCGCAGGGCTCTCCAACGTCACTGTACCCGGCATACCCTAACCTGCAGAGGTTTTATACTCTGGTGTTGTTGGCTTGTCCCAGATTCAGATTTTACCCACAGCATTGCTGTGGGAGCCACGGGCTTACGGAGAGCGAGATGGAACCATGGGGATGGAGAGAGACGCCTTGACCTTAGGACACACAGACTGTGTCCTCTGAGCAAACCCAGTCTGTGTGTTTGGTAAGCAGTGCCTGAAACTCAAAATTTCTGTGATTCAAGCTATTTCTCTTCTGACAAAAGCCACTGATAAAACCAGCCAGCACAGAAGAACCATGGGATGCAGGCTTTCAAGAATGTCATTCTTCCCTGGCTGGTGTGGCTCGGTGGATTGAGCACCAGCCTGTGAACCAAAGGGTCACTGGTTCAATTCCCAGTCAGGGTGCATGCCTGGGTTGCAGGCTGGGTCCCCAGTAGGGGACACATGAGCAGTAACCACACATGATGTTTCTCTCCCTCTCTTTCTCCCTCCCTTCACTTCTCTCTTAAAAAAAAAAAAAAAAAAAAAAAAGAATGCCATTTTTATTCTTGAACTTTGATACCAAGGGGTTTGTGGAAAGTGGAGTGAGCCAGTCTCTGCATGAATGCGGCCAAGGCCCAAGAGTGACACTACATGTCTGTTCACGGCCACTCCTCTGTGGTGGAAGTTTCCTCAGGGTGCTGTTTTCCTGAGGCCCCATCTCACTGGATGTAAACCCTCCCTTTCTTTTCCAGCCTCAGTTTCCTTTATGCCCTTTGTCCTTCTCAATAAATGGGATTCCAGCCAGGACTTACCAAATGGCAGAGTTGGTCAAATTTGTAAGAACCAACTAAAGAAAATTATATGAAACAGCCAGTTATCACATGAGGTGACAATACGCAGACTGTGGAAAGTAAGCACGTCAGGAGGTCCGTGGTGAGCGCAGGGACAGACTTGGGATGTCAGCCGGGGTCAGAGACACATCTGGCAGATGTGGGAGGGATGAGGTGCCTGGTGCTGGGGTCGCTCTAGGAGCAGCCTAGAGAACCGAGAACTGGCTTGGTGGGGAGAGAAAGGCTGAGCGTTCTCACGCCGCAGCTTCTCCCGGAAGCTCAGTCCCTCCTCGCTTGTGTCTGGAAGTTTCAGCCAGGGCTGAGCAGAGGCCCGGCCCCCCCCGCCCACCCCACCCAGCCAGAAGCTGGGAGGCTTGCTTTAGACCGTTGGGCTGCTCTTTGGTGAAAACCTGCGACAGGTCTCACCAGCAGGTCTGTTCTGTGTCTCTCAGAGAACTCCAGATAAACCCATCTGTGCTTGCACTGCAGTTACTTATTGGTGGCCCACTGTGTGAGTTATGAGTGTTTACTGGCGTTTAGCAGGAGAAACTGAAAACTGGCAGCGTGGGCAGGGAAGTCTGGGCACCAAGCCTGACCGTGTTGCAGGGTGCCCTGCGCCCTCCGGACCTGCCGCTGTGGAGATGCCTGCAGTGGGGGGAGTGTTAGCTGGTTGTGGCTTTTCGTTACGAATTACGCAGTTGTTTGCTTTAAGTCGCTGCTAGCCCAGCTTTGTCAGTGTTTACTCGTTCACTGTTGGACGTGCTGGATCCAACAGCAAAGGAGAAGAGGCGGCATGTGACTCTCTCTTCAAAACCTGGGCAACCTCTGCCCATCTGGACAACCTCAGACAAGAGCCTGGGTTCCAGCGCCCAAGCTAAGTGCATTGTTCTCTGAATTCACTCAAATAGGGTTTTTCTTTTTTGGGTGATTTTTTTTGGGGGCGGAGGGCAGTTAGGGGAAGGGAGAGAGAAAGAGAGGAAGAGAAACATCAATGTGAAAGAGAAACATTGATTGGTTGCCTCTTGTACACACCCCGACTGGGGACTGAGCCCCCAACCCAGGCATGTGCCCTGACAGGGAATCAAATCTGCGACCCTTTACCTTGAGGGGTGACACCCAACCTACTGAACCACATCAGTCAAGGCATCAAAAAGCTTTAAAATTAAAATAGTCACAGTCTTCCCTTACACATCAGCCTTGCTGGGTCAAATATCTTCAGGTATATAGTGTTATCATAAAGGGTTTAGTTGATGCATTAGATTACATTGAGATTAGTTTATTTTAATCATCAGAGGGGGGAGAGAGAGAAGGACAGATAGAGAGATTGGTAGATGATAGATGCGAAGCGACCACGCATATCCTTTCAGAACATACGCCGACTGCAAATCGGTGGAAAGAGCAGGCAGCCTGCCGGGCCCTCGAAATGGAAGGTGTCCACGTGGCGACACGAGTGAGGAGGTGTCTGGTCCGTCCGTCATCAGAGAAATGCAAGTCAAACCCTCAGGTGATGCCACCGGTCACCCACCGAGTGCCCGGCTGTGGTGGTTTTGTCCTGGCTGTGTCCTTGGTGGTCAGTCAGCAGCAGAGGCTGGGGGTCCTGGGTGGCCCCGGGGCCGTCCACAGCCCTAAGACGTGGGCAAGCTTCAAGTTGTTTGCAGATGTCTCTCAGTTCAATGTCTTAAACTAGGGCCGGGGAGAGAGGAGGGAAAGCAGGAGGGAAGGACCACAGGATGTTCGACTTCTCTGCGCAGCGACAGTGAAGCCAGTTTCCAGGTTCCCCTCGAACCGCAGTGCAGACTCCCTTGTCCGGCTGTCATTGGTTCTCGGAGAGATTGCTCCTGGCAGCCCACGCCCCTGACAGCCACCCTGAGCTGGGGGTCTTGGGGGTGCGATGCCCAGCCCATGTCTGCCTTTTCTGAATCCAGGCAGCTCCGAGTTGGGGATTCCTGTGTCAGGGGGCGCCTGTCCCCTGGTGCTGCAGGCGTCACCCACAGTCACTGCCAACACACAAGTGGCTGAGGCGCTGAGGGACCCTCAATATGGAGAGGGCCCAGCTCTCCAGTCTCATTTCTATGGGGCTGCTGCTGGCTTGTGTCGGGGGGCTGGGTACAGTGACCACCCCCATGTGAGCTCAGCGTCCGCTCCGTGCGAGGCCAGGGCCCAGGACGGTCCTGACTCTGCGGCTCCTTCCTGATTAGCAGTCTTTGAAATACACAGCACGGTGTAAGCATCTCTGAGCCTCTTCAATTAGAGAGCTTCCTGAGTGCTGGGCAGAAGCTGCAGCAGGTGTGTGATGTATAAATCATCACAAACAAGGCTTAAAAGTGAGCGAGGCATTCACACCGCAGCTCCTCTGCCCTTTACCAGCAGAGCAAAGGGAAATGCCGGCATCTGGAGTGCGGGCTGGGGGTGGGGCAGTGGGCACGCGGGGCCTGGCCCACGTCTGGGGGGCAGCTGTCCCGGATGCTCCCCTGTCCGCACCCCGATTGTCACAGGCATTTCAGTAATGCCACCGCTCGTCGCGCGGTTTCGCCAACGAATACCACGTTCTTCATCTGGCATGTTTGAACTCCATCCTCTGATGGTGCCAGACGATGCTGTGAGCTCTGAAACAATACGCTCCGTCGTCACGAGCAGCAGAGCTTTCTCGTCTGCGTGGGCTGGAAGTGGACGGGGCCCACCCCTGAGCCCGGCTGCCAGGCCCCCTCGCAGCCCGCCTGCCGGTGCGGAGCGAGCTGCTGCCATGGGTCCTGTCCTCACGGTCTCCTCCTGCCAACTGTCACCCTGTGATGGGTGCTGCCAGAGTCCCCAGGACAAGCCAACTCCGTGTCCTGCCGCCCTCCGAGGGCGACTTTTGATCTGATGGGAGGTTCTAGCCTTTCCCTATTTCTTGCCTCCTCTCACCTAATTTGAACAGCCTGCTCAGCTTCCCTCTGAGGCTTGGGGACGGACGGTCTGTGTGTGGGGGCAGGACTGAGGGCCACCCGCATGTGCCCCCGAGTTGTTCACATGCTGTCCTGACTCGGGGCAGCCGATGTCGACCCCATGTGTGGAACAGCTGCTCCTGGGACGCCCAGTGACAACGGTGGCTCTGGGGCAGCCCTCAGGGTCCCCGCCCTAAGTAGCTGTGGGCTGTGAAGGGTTACAGTGTGGGGCATCCACGGAAGTCAGGGGGTGTCTCCGAGCGCCGGGAAAAGCCCCGTTTACAGGGAAGCTTCCATGCAGCTGGTCTTCTTCACTTTGCAGTTTGAGGCAGAGGGTGAGCCTGGGTGGGCCAAGGTGGGAGGAGGAACTGGGTGCAGCCACTGCCCGCCTGGTGTACCCGGAGCACCCAAGCACCTGGAGAACCAGGGCTCCCGGCGCAGCCTGAGACAGCAGTAAACAAGCCTGTGTGAGGGGTTGGGGACATCGGAGCAGCAGCAGCCGCTCAGGCCGTCGGGCAGCACTAGCAGGACGGGAAGTGAACAGTCAGGAGTCTCAGGTCAGACCCCACCTGAGGGCTTCTCTTCCTCCTCCTTCCACTCATGACCGTGGTCTGTCCAGCAGGACTCAGGCACGTGGCTCCTGGCCTGGCTGTCCCAGTGCCCTCTGTCCACCCGGCTGCTGGCCTGGCCTCTCCCTGGTCAGACACAGGGGTGGTGGGGCTGCCTGCTGGCAGCCTGGATGCTACCCAGCAGCATGCCGGTGCCAGGGGCGTAGGTCAGGCCTGTCCGGTGCAGGAGTGCGCCAGAGGGAGAGGCTCCACTGTCTTCTTCAGGACCACGTCCCTCAGGAGGGACAGTAGTGAGCGGGTTTTGGACACACACACATGCCCCTCGGAGAAAGGAAAAGGAAGCCCGCTCAACAGCAGCAACAGGGGTCCCTCTCACTCATCCTCTGACAGCGCACCACACGTGGTGACCTGCTGCTGGGCTCGTCCTTGTCGGAAGCTCAGTTCCTGACTGTCCTGCTCCAGAACACAAGGGGATTCTCAGGGATGTCCCCTCTCCTGGTTGGAGCTTTCAGGACAAAGCCGCTTAAGTCACCTGGAGGACCCTCAGGGGGCAGCTGAACCTTGCAAGTGTCTCCACTCTGTGGGTGCTGTCACCCAGGTTCCTGGACACTGGAGACGGTGGTGTGCTTGGGCAAGGAGAGGCCAGGAGGAGGAGCTGCTCAGGTGGCCAGCTGGACAGACGGGGTGGGCATCGCTCTGGCTGGCAACTTGATGGGCCCCGGTGCTTGGGAGGTGCTGCTGGTCTCCCGTGCTGCCTGCCCGAGGCCAGGACCCCACCACCCATGTGCATTCCCACAAAGTTAAAGCAGGGTGAGGTGTGCATTCTCCAGGTCCTCAGAGCCCACCAAGGATGGCGGGCGGAGCAGGAACCCGCACTTCCCTCCCGGTTCCTGCTCGAAGCTTCCCAGGGGGCTTGGGCCGTCTGGAGAAGGAGCCCTGAGTTCTCAGGAGGTCATGGATTGCAGTGCGTGGAGGAAGCAGGGGAATGGTACAGATGAGAGACACTGGTTCCCATGAGCACATCCCCAACACCAAAGAACACGCTGCCCCAAACAGAGAGGAGTTCAGACATCCTGGTCCTGCTGTGCTCAACCCTGAAGAGTGGTGGCATGCGCCGTGTGTGCAAGGGCTTTCGGCTGACTGCAGCAGAGTGAGTGTGTGCAGGGTGGAGTGTCGCGGTGGCTTTGCTTGGGAGCCGCGTGGCACACACGTGGGGTGTTCGGCCCTTCTGGGCTGTATTCAAATAATCTTGTTCAGGCCTCCAGAAAAAGTCAGATTCAGCCAGATTTGTGACTTCTTTAACCATGATTTATGAATGTACGCATTACTCCACATTACTTGCAAATTATTTATAAAGCAAGGTTTTGTGTATAAAATCTTATTTCCCGATGGAATTGCTTAATAATATTTGAGCTGTGTGCTGAGAAGGCAATCCTGCAGGCGCTGATATGAAACCCCCTGTCAAGCCGGCTGCTGATGGAGGGCAGCGGCCGGTGGCAGTGTCCTGGCTTGGGAGTGCTCAGCATTGACCACTCACTTTGCTGGGCTTTGCAATGCCTGGCAGTGCCCCTGGTGTGCACCTCCGGGCCCCACAGACTGACAAACAGGCATCTCATCAGTTAGGCTTATAGACATTCCGCTTCTCAGGTGCAGGCAAAACCCTGTACACATGTGTTCACGCACATGCACGCAGACATGCGCACACCCACATGCACAGACGCACACGTGCACACATGTGTACACACCCACACACACACGGAGACACACAAGCAGTTGCATCTGTTCCTTGGCAGAGGTGGGGGGCATTGCCCTCATCCCAGCCTGGGGGCAGCAGGGCCCACAGGAAAGCCATGACCACCCTGCTTGGCACTCTCGTCAGTAAGTCCCGCTCAGCAGCTGGTGCCCAGCTGGGGGGTGTCATGTGCTGAGTCATTTTCAAGGTGATAAAAACATGTTCCTCCAACTGCCTGGAGTGATGCTCTTCCCCTTGGTGAAAACAATCTCAGGCAGATAGTATGAGAGCCCTGTTAGGCTCTTCCGAGTGACCTTTCCCCTTTCCCACAGCTGCGGGGGCTGTAGGAGCTGGTGAGGGACAGATGCAGGGACGCTCACCTTGCCCTCACGGACGGCACCACACCTCCTTCTGCCTGTTCTCCCAGCGTGTCCACCGTCACACGTGTCCTCGGGCTGCTGCTCGCCACTTACTGACGATGCCAGAGTGTCTGCCCGGCGAGGTCCTCTGCTTGTGGAACTTTCTCCACAAGCTGTGTTTCTACCCGGGTGAAATTCAGGACCAGACTCTGACTTGCTAGAAATGCCCGGCGTGGGAGGAAGGGACACCTGGAGGCCTCCTTGGGCTCCCGCCACAGAGCGTCCTCGCAGGTCCGTGACGCTGCGGGTGCTCACCTGCTGCACCAGGGCTGCATGTGCTCAGTGTCTGCTGTGAGAGAACCCGCGTGGCCGGGGCTTCTGCTTTCAGATGACACACAAAACCACATCTCAGGATGTGTCCCCAAGCCTTAACAAATGAACAAGAAACAGGCCGAAACAGACCAACAAAGAGTAAGGAAAATCGCTGATGGTGTTAGCGAAGCTGACGGCTGGCAGTTCTGCAAAAGCACGTGAGTTCTGAGAGTCCATGAGAGTCCATGGAACTTGGATCCTCTCCCAGGCCTCCCCCCTTGACCCTCCAGAGAAAGGCTGCAGAGAGAAAAGCCAGGAAAAAGAATCCTCAAAGCCCCTAAAAGCCCACGTGGCGGGACAGGACGAGAGCAGGTGTGGGACATCCTGGAGAAGATGGATGACCGTATGGAAGTTACTCCTTGTCCTCCCAGAAAGAGGGTGCAGGTGGGTAGGGGCTGAGCTGTCACTAGGAGCACAGGGTCCCTTGGGTGGAAGGACAGTGGACGTGTACCATTGCATTTCTGCAGCAACAAATGGAAATCAAGTCAGATGGAGATGACAGGTGGGAGGGACCTGGGTGTGGGACTCACCCACGCCAGTGTGAAGGACTTGCCATTTCACTGTGGAGAGTTGCGTGGGGTGTGACAATGCTTTCGGAGGTCGTAGGCTGAGTCAGGACAGAGGGGAAGGCCTTTAGTGGGTAGGAAAGGGAAAGAAGGGTGGGGCTTTTCCCTGGTGTGTCCCAGGCCAGGCAGGGCCCGGGGCCCCCAGATCTCAAGACAGGGGCCGACGGCAGCGCTGCCAGGATCCAGACCCAGTGCCGTGGCACCCCTCTGTGGAGCTTCAGGGTCCCCACGGTGTCCCCTGACCCCCCGGCCCCGTGACCAGCAAAGCAACACTGCGATGGAGGCAGGGCCCCACGTCCAGTCGTGGGCCAGTTGTTTCAGCCCTGTGGGATAGGCGAGAAAACATCATTGGGGGTATTGGGGTATTTCTAGGAATCTTCTGTTTTTAAGAAGAGAGAGTGGTGCGGGGCAAGGCCTCTGCTGCCAGTGGAGAGCAGCCACGGTCAGAGCCCAGCGCAGGGTTCTTCCTGTGAGGAGAGGGGTGCCAGGTGGAGGGCTGGGGGCAGCCTCTGCTGACCAGTGTGCGACATTCCACGGAGCACAGGAGGGCAGGGAGCAGCCAGCACCAGGCTCGGGAAGCCAGGCTGGGGCCAGGCGTGCAGCGAGTGGCCCTGCAGGAGGAGGGAAGGCCTGGCCCCGGAGAGCAGCCTCACCACTCCAGGGGCCACCCAGACCTGTGGCTGCAGCGACTGGGTTTAACTCACAGTTCTGGGGGTCAGCTGGGCCTCTGTGATTGGGGCACTTGGCTCTGGGTGGACAGAGGCTCGGACTGTGGAGGGGGGTGGTGTTGGTGGGCGGTCAGTGGGGGTGACAGGGCAAGGGGGCTACTTGCTGCTCCCCATCCAGCAGTGTTGCTCAGGCCACTCTGTGCGGGGACTCGGGGTTCCCAAGAGCAGCAGGAAAGTCAGTCAAGTGTGTGCGTGCTTAGTAAACCCCTGCTTGCAGGTCCTTCCGAAGCGTCTCCCAGAACCGCGTGTAGGAGGGCGCTGTTGTGTTGAACCGATCTCCCACACAGACGGTCCCTCCTCTCCGGGGACCGTGCGGCCTGCTTCGCTCGTGGGGTTCCCTCCTCTCCGGGGACTGTGCGGCCTGCTTTGCTTGAGGGGTGGGCAGAAGTGAGGCTGCACCAGCTCTGGACTCCATCTCCGTTTCCCTCTTGCACATGGAGGCCACCGAGTGGCTGGAGCCCAGACTGGCCTCTGGGAGTAGAGAACCCAGCCTCCCAGCTATAAGCTCAGACTTCTGCACGCAGGAGGGAGGTCGCTGTTGACCCTCCAGCCCCACAAGTCATCAGCTGACTGAGGCCACAGGAACAAAGCCAGGAGGGCTGCAGAACCACCCACCACCGGCACGGAGCCGTGAGGACGCGTGGACGGTGAGGTCAGCCCTCAGCCTGGGGGGCTGATCACCAGCGGTAGACAAGGGGAGCACCATCTGAGAAGGAGGGACGCGGCAGGTCCTCTCAGACACGCTTGTCTCTGTTGTTCAGTTCCCGGGCAGGTCTGTCGTGTGGGTTCTCCCAGAAGGATGACGGTTTCTGTAAAGCAGCCCGAGCCTTCTCCTCACCCAGGGAGAAGCAGCATTTGCTGGGGACATGGTCCAGACAGGGGTCACAGGCTAACACACCCCAAGAGCCCTGGGCGCACTGGCCCCTGGGAAACATGTCCCGATCCCGTGCACATTGGCCGCACACACGAGCCGCTCACGGTTGTCCTGCATTCAGAAACTCTGCCAAGGAAAGCGGATTTCAGGGTCGTGTCATTGATCTGGAGGTACTTTCTCAGGAGCGAGGTTGATGCGTTTGAGTGAATTTCAGGACCACTTTTGGTTCGGTCAGTCTGCGCGTCCCGGGCACCGAGTGCGCGGCCACCCCTCTCTGGGGAGGCGGCACGCAGCCAACGTGTTGCAAGTGGGAGAAATGTTCTGTATCCGTTCCTGCAGAGCGGCTGCCATGGGGGCCTTTGCTTACAGCTGACCTCGGCGTCGCCAGTCCGGGGCATCATGTGGTCACATGGTGCAGGCTCAGAGGGACGGTGTGTCTCGGCCAAGCCGAGGGCAGCTTCAGCAATCACGTTCTCTGCCGGTGGCGGCGGGCTGTTGGGAGCTGTGGCCGCAGTGTCACAGCAAAGTCCGAGGGCCTGCCATGGAAGCAGGGCTTCCTGGGAGGGGAATTCGGGGGAGAAGGGCCATTCCAGGTTAGCAGAAGCCCTGAGATGAGGAGGAGGAGGAGGAGGAGGAGGACGATGCAGGCAGGAGGGGGGAGGGGCG